>JAKSXO010000020.1:7305923-7483423 GCA_024509115.1 Crotalus helleri | reverse complement strand
AGACAGTCCTCGACTTGCAACCGTCCATTAATGACCATTTAGAGCAGGGGTTCTCAACCTTGGCAACTTTAAGACTTGTGGACTTCAACTCCCAGAATTCCTCAGCCAGCAAAGCTTTGCTGGCTGAGGAATTCTGGGAGTTGAAGTCCACAAGTCTTAAAGTTGCCAAGGTTGAGAACCCCTGATTTAGAGTTACAACGCCAGTGAAAAAAGTGACATGACCGATTTTCACACTTACGACCGTTGCAGCATCCTCCACGGTCATGTGATCTAAATTCAGACGCTTGGCAACTGACTCCTACTTATGACGGTTTGCAGTGTCCCGGGGTCACGTGATCCCCTTTGGTGACCTTCAGCGGGGGGAAGCCAGCTTCACTGTACAACTGTGGGGCTAACTTAACGATGGCAGCGATTCGCTTAACAACTGTGGCGAGAAAGGTCGTAAAACGGGCAAAACTCTCAGTTAACAAATGTCTCGTAAATTTTGGGCTCCGTTGTAGTTGTACGTCGAGGGTTTCCTGCATCACACTGCCGTGACTACAGTAGTCCTCCACTTAGAACCGTTTGTTTAGTGACCGCTTACCTCGCCCTTATGACGGTCCCAGCGTCACCGAGGTCATGTGATCAAAATGTGACCGGTTTCTGGCATGTATTTTATGACGGTTGCAGCGTCTTGGGATCACACGGTCGCCGTTTGCGAACATCTTAGCCAGCTTCGGACAAGCCAAGTCAGTGGGAGAAGATGGAACCTCTTAAGGACCGTAGGATTCGCTTAACAACTGTGCTGATTTGCTTTACAACGGTGGCGCAAAACTGTTGTAAAATCGTACGTGACTTGCTTAATGACTGCCTCGCTTAGCAGTGGAAATTCTGGTCATAAGTTGAGGATGGTTTGTAATCCCCTCCCTCTTCCTGTTGCTTGCTAGAAACCCAGAAAGGCTACTTGGTTTTTGTCAGTCTTGGCCACTTGAAAACAGGTGGGCTTCAACTCCCAGAATTCCCCAGCCAGCATGCTGATTAGGGAATTCTGGGAGTTGAAGTCCACACATCTGGTTGGAATGATATACAGCAAAGGCCTTCAAACTTGGCAACTTTTGTGGACTTCAACTCCCAGAATTCCTCAGCCAGCATGGGGGAACTCTGGCCCCTTCATGACTTGCGGACTTCAACTCCCAGAATTCCTCAGCCAGCATGGGGGAACTATGGCCCCTTCATGACTTGTGGACTTCAACTCCCAGAATTCCTCAGCCAGCATGGGGGAACTATGGCCCTTTCATGACTTGTGGACTTCAACTCCCAGAATTCCTCAGCCAGCATGGGGGAACTATGGCCCCTTCATGACTTGTGGACTTCAACTCCCAGAATTCCTCGGCCAGGCATGCTGGCTGAGGAATTCTGGGAGTTGAAGTCCACAAGTCATAAAAGGGCCAAGTTTGAAGACCCCTGTGGTTGAACATCGAACTAAAACTGGTACGCAGTCAAAAATTCCCCTTCCCATCAAATTGCTTGTCTGAATTCTCCAACGAGCTAAAAAAAACAGATTCCCCTGAACAGATAGTCCTCGATTTACGACCTTTCATGTAGTGATTGTTCAATGTTACAGCGGCAGTGAAAAAAGTGACCTAGGGCTGTTTTTTCACCCTTATGACCCTTGCAACATCTCCGCGATCACATGATCAAAGTTCAGACACTTGGCAACTGACTCATATTTATGACGGAGGCAGCCTCCTGGGGCTGATGGGATCCCCTTGGGCGACCTTCTGACAAGCAAAGTCAACAGGGGAAGGCAGATTCACTTTACAACCGTGTTATCGGCTGAACAGCCACAGTGATTCACTCCACAACGGTGGTAAGAAAGGTCGTCAAATGGGGCAAAACTCAGAATGTCCCGCTTAGAGACAGAAACTTTGGGCTCTGTTGTGGTCATAAGTCGAGGACTACGTGTGCTGTCTTTTCCCACTTTCCCTCATTTAGTACATGCTGAGCAATTTGAGGAGGGTCTGGCTCTGCCAGGAAGGATGAGAAGCTGGGAGTCCATCTCTTCTTGACCGACGACGTAAGTCTGAGGACCTATGATGCGGGGGAAAAAATAGGACAAAACGTTTAGCTACTGTATATTTGCAATATCTACACGGGGGCTGAAATCGGTTGCCCATTTACTTATTTCCTTCATCCCTTTTTCATGAGATCCATTGGTCCAGGCTTTAGGGAAGAGAAACTGAACCTCGAGGAGAAACGAGGAACAATCCACGTTTCTCTAATTCTCCAGAAATGAAACAAGAAAGAATGAGGTTCTCCATAGGGTCTTTTTCCTTGCTAAATATGATGGTGGTCCCATGTCATCTCTCGGTCTTCTTCCATGAAGAAGGGAGGGAGGGAGAGAGGGAGGGAGGAGAAAAAAAGAGAAAAAGGAAAGAAAAAAAGAAAGAAGGAAGGAAAGAAAAAAAGAAAAAGAAAGAAAGAGAAGGGAGTGTGGGATGAAAGAAAGGAAAAGAAAAGAAAGGGATGGAGGAGGCTAGAAGGAAGGAAGGGAAGAAGGAAGAAAGGAGAAAGAAAGAAAAAAGGGAGGGTGGAAGGAAAGAAAAGAGAAAGAAAAAAGGAGAGGGAGGGATGGAGGAAGGAAGGAAAGAAGGAAAGAAAGAGAAAGAAGAGGGAGGGAGGAAAGAAAGAGAAAAGAAGGAAGGAAGGGAAAAAGGAAAAGGAAAGAAAAGGGAGGCTAGAAGGAAGAAGAAAGAAAGAAAAAAGGAGGGAGGGAGGGAGGAAAGAAAGAAAAAGAAGGAAAAGGAAAGGGATGGAGGAAGGAAGGAGAAAGAAAGAAAAAGAAAGGAGGGAGGAAGGAAAGAGAAAGAAAAAGAAAAAAGGAGAGGGAGGGATGGAGGAAGGAAGGAAGGAAAGAAGGAAGGAGAAAGAAAGAAAAAGAAAGGAGGGAGGAAGGAAGGAAAGAAAGAAAAAGAAGAAAGAAAAGGAGAGGGAGGGATGGAGGAAGGAAGGAAGGAAAGAAGGAAGGAGAAAGAAAGAAAAAGAAAGGAGGGAGGAAGGAAGGAAAGAAAGAAAAAGAAGAAAGAAAAGGAGAGGGAGGGATGGAGGAAGGAAGGAAGGAAAGAAGGAAGGAAGATATTTTGGACCTGGTGCCTTTCTTCTTCTTCCACTTCTCGGTCTCCGTGTCTTGTATTTTCTTGTGAGTGGACCATCCCCTCTGTACAGCCGGTATTCTGGGGCAATATTTCTCCTGCCTTCTGTTTCTTTCACCGAGATCACCGTTCCTTTCCATTAAACTCTGCGGTTCTCCTGGCTTCTCTTCTCCTCCGTGTGGGCATCTTTCATTTTCCTTTTGATGGAAGAGAATATTTGAACTGGGGAAACCTCGGTGCTCTCTGAAGTGGGTGGTTTTCTTGTAGACGTTTCTTGACCTAGGTAGCTAACATCATCAGTGCTAGAAGGGAGTCAGTGGGGTTAGTGGAGAGGAGGAGGAGGAGGAGGAGAACAATGGCTGTGGGGTGCTTGGTACTCTCTGAGCTGGGTGGTTTTCTTGCAGACATTTCTTGACCCAGGTAGCTAACATCATCAGTGCTAGAAGGGAGTCAGTGGGGTTAGTGGAGAGGAGGAGGAGGAGGAGAAGAAGAAGGAAGAAGAAGAAGAAGAAGAAGAAGAAGAAGAAGAAGAAGAAGAAGAAGAAGAAGAAGAAGAAGAAGAAGAAGAAGAAGAAGAAGAAGAAGAAGAAGAAGAAGGACTGTGGGATGCTTGGTGCTGGGTGGTTTTCTTGCAGAAGTTTCTTGACCCAGGTAGCTAACATCATCAGTGCTAGAAGGGAGTCAGTGGGGTTTGTGGAGAGGAGGAAGAGGAGAAAGAGGGGGAGGAGGAGGAGGAGGAGGAGGAGGACAAAGACTGTGGGGTCCTTGGTGCTCTCTGAACTGGGTGGTTTCCTTGCAGACGTTTCTTGATCCAAGTAGCTAACATCATCAGCACTAGTGAGTGTGGGGTTTGCTGTCTATTTCCTCTCAGTTACAGTAAAAAAGCTAAGAAGGAAACAGACCAGAACACATCCTGTCCAGCAACCAATATCCAGATAAGCAGGGATTCACACCAGACAAACCATCAAGCAGAAAGCAATACCTTAATTCAGAAACTACCAAGGAGAAGTCCACACTCCCACCGATACGGGTACTGCTTGGCTTACAACAGTTCATTTAGTGACCGCTCAAAGTTAAAACGGCACTGGAAAAAAGTGGCTGAAGAACCATTTTTCACACTTAACGACCGTTGCAGCCTCCCCGTGATCACGTCATCAAAATTCAGAGGCTTGGCAACTGACTCATATTTATGACGGTTGCAGTGTCCCAAGGTCACGTGATCGATCCCCTTTGGGGACCTTCTGACCAGCAAAGGTTTTTTTTGGGGGGGGGGGAGAGGCCAGATTCACTTAACAACCTGGTGACCAGCTTAACAACGGCAGTGATCCAACTTAACCACGGTGGCCAGAAAGGTCGTAAAATGGGACAAAAACTCACCTAACCAATGTTTTTTTTTAAGTTGGAAGGGACCTTGGAGGTCATCTAGTCCAACCCCCTGCTCAGGCAGGAAACCCTACACCATTTCAGACAAATGGCTGTCCAGTCTCTTCTTAAAAACTTCCAGTGTTGGAGAAGGGAGGGAGGGAGGGAAGGAGGGAGGGAGAGAGGAAGAAAAAAAAGAATAACCGAATAACAGACTCGGAAGGGACCTTTGAGGTCATCTAGTCCAACCCTATGCTCAGGCAGGAAACCCTACACCAGTGATGGCGAATCTTTTAGAGACCGAGTGCCCAAACTGCAACCCAAAACTCACTTATTGATTGCAAAGTGCCAGCGTTGTGGTGCCCTTGGGGGGAGGCATGGCCCACTGGGTGGGCGTGGCTGTGGTGGTCATGGCAGACTGGGTGGGTGTGGCCAAGGTGGGCTTCATCACCTCGCTGTTGCTCGTGGGGAGGGACGCCTGTGGGGGCCGGGCAGGGTTGGGGGAGATCCAGGGGGTCTCTGGCAGGTGGGGCGTGGGGCAGGAGGCTCATCCTGCAGGGTGAGGCGAGGCAAGGTGAGGCAGGGCAGGGATGCCATTGTCACAGGGCAAGGTGAGGAAGGGGCCGGGGTGGCTGCTGCCTGACACCATCGGCCCCCGCACACAGAGGCCAGCGAGCGCATGGGTGCTGGGATGCATCAGGCCATGTGGGACCTCAGTGAGTTAGCAGGTGGCTGGTTGAAGAGGGACAGTTGCCATCTCCGGGGCATGGCGCACATGCCCACGTGCCATAGGTTCGCCACCACTGCCTTAGATGCTGGAAGACAGCTATCCTGTCCCTCCTGATCCTTCTCTTCATTAAACTAGACCAGTGGTTCTCAACCTGTGGTTCGGGACCCCATTTGGGGTCGAACGACCATTTCACGGGGGTCGCCAAACAACGCAGTCCGCCATTTTTTTCCCCCTTTTCCTTAGCTGTGCTACTCCCTTTTATTCTATTGGCTTTTGAAAGCCAATAGAATAGACTCTCTTGAATAGAGTCTAATTCTATTGGCTTTCCAAAGCCAATAGGAATTGTCCAGGCTGTCTCTGCCCTGCTGAGCCCGCCAAAAGTCCCATTCTGCCAACGGTGCTGCACCAATTGAGTAGTCCTCGACTTACGACCGGTTGGGGGTCGCGGCATTAAAAAGGTTGAGAACCACTGAACTAGACATACCCAATTCCAGCAACCGTTCCTCATATGTTTTAGCCTCCAGTCCCATGTCTCACTTAGCAACAGAAAGTTTGGGCTCAGTTGTGGTTGTAAGTTGACTACCTGTACATAAACGGGGAGAAAAATCTCACACCCGCTTAGACAGATGATGTTACCTAGTTAGGTTAATGAAATGTGTGCAAGCAAGACAGCCAAGCTCAGACCATCACCAAGGTTTTCGTCTTCCTTTCCCGGTGAGGAGACAGGTGGGTCCTGTCTGCTTTGCAAGCCAGAAAGAGCTGCACACCAGAAAAAGCAGATGAATCACCAGAATAGAGCCAAAGAGCCTTCAGCCAGCCAGTTCTGGGCTGCTACTATCCAGAGTAAGCAAAATTTGCTTGCGTTGACCCACAAGCCAGAACTGGCAGGACCACAAAAATGGACAAAATACATTCCTGGGTCTTCAGAATTCAAACAGACAGGTACCTGCCACGTAACACACCAGACCTAACAACCGTTTGAGAAGAAAGCAAATAATAATAATAATGGATAGTGGCTACTCTGGAGATAGCAAAAAGAGAAGAAAAAGAATGGGAGAAAAATCGCAAGATCCGAAGACCTGCAAAGAGAAGTAGAACGACTCTGGCAAAAGAAAGCAAAGGCAGTCCTTGGGTGCAATCTGAAAACATCTGGGGCACCACTTGAGCATCGTCAGCATTGACAAAATCCCCATCGGTCAGTTGCAAAAGGCAGCTTGACTAGGAACAGCTGACATCCTAGAACAATGTTTTAATATTATTAAACATTGACAACTGCTTATCCCCAGCCCCCCAGAAGGACTCAAGAGGTGGACAAATATGCCAAAAACAGTCTAAACATCCAGCTGACACTGCAACCAACCATCATAGTAATTGTGGTGATACATGGCATGGCGTAGAATGGAATGGAACAGAACGGAACGGAACAGAACAGAATAGAACAGAATAGACTAGAATAGAATAGAAGAAGAATTACAGAATAGAATAGAATAGAATAGAATAGAATAGAATAGAATAGAATAGAAAAAGAATTACAGAACAGAATAGAATAGAATAGAATAGAATAGAATTACAGAATAGAATAGAAAAAGAATTACAGAATAGAATAGAATTCCTTCTTTCTTTTTTCCTTCCTTTTTCTTTCTTCTTTCCTTCCTTCTTTTTCTTTCCTTTCTTTCCTTTCTTTCTTTTTCTCTCTCTCCTTCTTCCTTCCTTCCTTCTTTCTTTCTTTCCTTCCTTCCTACCTACCTTCTCTTTCTTTCCTTCCTTCTTTCCTTCCTACCTTCTTCCCTTCTTTCTTTCTCTCTTTCTCTCTCTCTTTCCTTTCCTTTCTTTTCTCTCTCTCTTTCCTTTCTTTTCTTTCCTTCCTTCCTCTTTCTTTCTTTCTTTCTTTCTTTCTTTCTTTCTTTCTTTCTTTCTTTCTTTCTTTCTTTCTTTCTTTCTGTGGCTGGAGGGCATAACCCAAAGCGCCATCTTGTATTCTGAAAGAAAAAGAGGATGGAAAGCCCATACACTTTCAAACCAAACCAGTAATCAAAGGCAGCCTGCAAGCACTGCATTTCGCAAGAGCCTTGCCTGGCTCCCTGCAGGCTGCGATTTGGGATATTCCCATCATGCATTGCTAGGGGCATCTCTTCTCTTAGAGCGGCTTTGAGGGCCAGGAATACGGAATCCGTTCGGCTGAGCCAGTTCTGCCCTCCTGGGACAAACCATTTTCCTGGCCTTTGACCGGCATTGCTGGTGCCAGGCTGTGCACGATGCACAATTCTGTCCCGCTGCTCGCTTCCTTTTTTTGTCCCGAGTCCATCCCAGCCGTGTCTCCTGGAGGACCGCGGTCTCCATAGAAACGGGCCAACCTGCCAACTGTGTCCTTTGTTGTTTCAAGGTGAAGAGACAGGAACAACATTGTGGCCAGATGAACAACAATTCCACTCGTGATGTGGCCAACACGGGTCACAGGAAGAGCATCGTAGTGCAAAATTACACAATTCCTTTTGGGTTTTTTTTCCAGATGCTCTGGGTTCACAAAGCTGAGCTGGGGAGGAGAGCAACCCAGGTCGTCCTCAGCTTACGACCACAACTGAGCCCCACATTTCTGTTGCTAAGCGAGACAGTTGTGAAGTGAGTTTTGTTCCACTTTACGACCGTTCTTGCCACGTTTGTTAAGTGAAGCGCTGCGGTTGTTAAGTTAGCTAACACTGAACACGGTTATTAAGTGAATCTGGCATTCCTACGGACTTTGCTTGCAAGGTCGCAAGATGACCCCAGCTGTCATAAATATGAGTCCGTTGCCAAGGGTCTGAATTTTGATCACGTGACTACGGAGACCCTGCAACGGTCATAAGTGTGAAAAACGGTCACTAAATGAACTGTTATAAGTCAAGGACAACCTGTCGCAGTTACAATGATGGGAAAATGAATGTCTTTTCTGACAGCCTCAGTTTTCCCATCTGTAATATGGGGGTAATTATGCCCGAGGATCAAAATACAGGTAGTCCTTGATTTAAAACAGTTCATTTAGTGACCATTCAAAGTTGCAACAGCACCTTTGAGTTATGACTGTTTTTCATACTTGTGACCGTTGCAGTGTCTCCCCTGGTCACGTGATCAAAATTCAACCCTTGGCAACTTGACTCACATTTATGACAGTCGCAGTGTCCTGAGATCACGTGATCCCCTTTTGTGAATAGCCGACACTCCAGAAGACAGGCTTAAGATACAGAAGGATCTGGACAGACTTGAACACTGGGCACTATCTAACAAAATGAAATTCAATGGTGAAAAAAGCAAGGTTCTACATTTAGGCAAGAAAAACCAAATGTACAGGTACAGTATAGGTGGCACCATGCTCAATAGTAGTAATTGTGAGAGGGACCTTGGAGTCCTAGTGGCAATCGCTTAAATATGAGCCAGCAGTGTGCTGCAGCTGCCAAAAAGGCCAACTCAGTGATGGGCTGGATTAACAGAGAGATAGAATCAAGATCACGTGAAGTGTTAATACTACTTTACAATGCCTTGGTAAGGCCACACTTGGAATACTGCATCCAGTTTTGGTCAGCACGATGTAAAAAGCATGTTGAGACTTTAGAAAGAGTGCAGAGAAGAGCAACAAAGAAGATCAGGGGACTGGAGGCTAAAGCATGTAAGGAACGGTTGCTGGAATTGGGTACGTCTAGTTTAATGAAGAGAAGGACCGGGGGGGGGGGGCATGATAGCAGTGTTCCAATATCACAGGGGCTGCCCCAAAGAAGAGGCAGTCAAGCTGTTCTCCACAGCACTTAAAGGCAGGACAAGAAGCAATGGATGGAAAGTAACCAAAGAGAGAAGCAGCCTAGAACTAAGGAGGAATTTCCTGACCGTTAGAACAATTAACCAGTGGAACAACCTGCCTCCAGAAGCAGTGAATGCTCCAACAGTGGAAGTTTTTAAGAAGAGACTGGACAGCTATTTGTCCGAAATGGTGTAGTGTAGGGTTTCCTGCCTGAGCAGGGGGTTGGACTAGATGACCTTCAGGTTCCCTTCCAACTTTATTATTATTATTATTATTATTATTATTATTATTATTATTATTATTATTATTACCTTCTGACCAGCAAAGTCAATGGGGAAAAAGCTAGATTCATTTAACAACTGTGTTCCTAACTTAACAACAGCCGCGCTTTGCTTAACAAGTGTGGCAAAATCGGGGCAAAACACACTTAAATGTCTCACTTAACGACAGAAATTTTGGGCCGAGTTACAATCGTAAGTCGAGGCCTACCTGTAAAAGATGTAACACACGGAGAGCATCCTTATGCTACTTTCCCCTCTTGTACACAGGAAGAGAAGAAATTCACCATTTTGTTCTCCGGATCTGCCAAATTTGCAAATAAACATATGCTCTTTTACAAACAGACACTTCAAAGATCGATATGCAACATTTCTGTCCTGAAATACACTTAAACAGACAAATATTGGAGGATAAACATTGCTAACCGGGCCAATAAATGGTAATTAAATTTGTGCAAATTCATTCTTCGTTGGAAGAGGGTTTTTTTTCTCTCAAGCTCTTTGATACATGCTCACACTTCAGCCGAGCAATTTCCCACACTTTAATATGCCACTAATCCAATGAAAAATGCACTTTCCTTTTTTCCAGAGTTGCGCAATTAATGAACCTGGCACCTCATAACAATAACCGGATCCATTTGTTATGTCACAACAATTTACTTGCATTGGCAAAAAATGGAAACGCAAACGACACAGGCTTCCCTGGGAAATACCGTCTGGCTCTTTTCTCAATTTCTTTAGAAAGTTTCCACTAAAAGGACCCGTTAATTGGCTTTGCCGCTAAAAATGAATAGAATAGAATAGAATAGAATAGAATAGAATAGAATAGAATAGAATAGAATAGAATAGAATAGAATAGAATAGAAAATGGAATGGAATAGAATATGGAATATGGAATAGATATTGGAATAGAATAGAATAGAATAGAACAGAACAGAACAGAGTAAAGTAGAGTAGAATAGAGTAAAGTAGAATAGAATAGAATAGAATAGAATAGAATAGAATAGAATAGAATAGAATAGAATAGAATAGAATAGAATAGAATGTGGAATGGATAAGGAATATGGAATAGAACAAAATAGAACAGAATAGAATAGAACAGAACAGAACAGAACAGAACAGAACAGAACAGAACAGAATAGAATAGAATAGAATAGAATAGAATAGAAAATGGAATGGAATAGAATATGGAATGGAATGGAATGGAAAGTGGAATGGATAAGGAATATGGAATAGAACAGAATAGAATGGAATGGAATGGAATGGAATATGGAATGGAATGGAATGTGGAATGGAATAAGGAATATGGAATAGAATAGAATAGAATGGAATGGAATGGAATGGAATATGGAATGGAATGTGGAAAGGAATAAGGAATGTGGAATAGAATAGAATGGAATGGAATGGAATGGAATGGAATATGGAATGGAATGGAATGGAATGTGGAATGGAATAAGGAATATGGAATAGAATAGAATGGAATGGAATGGAATGGAATATGAATGAAATATGGAATGGAATGGAATGTGGAATGGAATGGAATGTAATATGGAATGGAATGGAATGTGGAATGGAATAAGGAATATGGAATTGAATAGAATAGAAAATATGGAATAGAATAGAATAGAATGGAATGGAATGGAATGTGGAATGGAATAAGGAATATGGAATAGATATTGGAATAGAATAGAATAGAATAGAACAGAACAGAACAGAACAGAGTAAAGTAGAATAGAATAGAATAGAATAGAATAGAATAGAATAGAATAGAATAGAATAGAATAGAATAGAATAGAATAGAATAGAATAGAATGTGGAATGGATAAGGAATATGGAATAGAACAGAATAGAACAGAACAGAACAGAACAGAACAGAACAGAATAGAATAGAACAGAATAGAATAGGACTGCTTTAATGGACTTCACCTCCCAGAATTCCCCAGCCAGCATGCTTTAAGATGGGTAGACTCCAATTCTCAGAATTCCCCAGCCAGCCATGCTTTAATGGGGTGGACTTCAACTCCCAGAAGTCCCCAGCCAGAGTTGGTTCCATGCAAGGCATCATTGCATCCTTAAAAATTGTTCTAAAAAAGACTCAGTGTAGCGAAGTTGCTGGATGCCACTGGAGAGACTCGGAATCTAATCCTGCCTCAGCCACAGAAGTTCCCTCTGGCTTGGTTCCTGTCCTGCAGCCCAGTCTCCCTCAAAGGGAGAAATTGGAAGAGAGAAAGGTAAAAATCTGACAAAAATACTTTTTGGGAAAAGATGTAAAATAATCAAGCACTGCTGTCAACACAAAGCAAAGTATAGGTCCAATAGTCCTCTACTTACGGCCACAATTGAGCCCAAAATTTCTGTTGTTAAGTGAGACATTTGTTAAGTGAGTTTTGCCCCATTTTACGACCTTTCTGGCCACCGTTGTTAAGTGAATCACGGAAGTTGTTAAGTTAGGAACACGGCTGTTAAGTAAATCCGGCTTCCCCATTGAGTTTGGTCGTCAGACGGTCGCTAAAGGGAAATCACATGACCGTCATAAATAGGAGTCAGTCTGAATTTTGATCACATGACCAGGGGGGAATGCTGCAACAGTCGCAAGTGTGGGAAATGGTCCTAAGTGACTTTTTTCAGTCCCGTTATGACTTCAAATGGTCACTAAATGAACTGTTGTAAATCAACGAGGACCACCTGTATTCCGTTATTCTGAATCCCCCTCGCACGGAGAAGGTGATGAAGCTCCTTCGGTGAACCTGCAGATTGGCAGACTCTCCCGGATTCATCTTGGAGATCTACAAGTAGTCCTCAACTTACGACAGTTCGTTTAATGACGGTTCGAAGTTACAACGGCCCCCCCAAAAAGTGACTTAGGACCAGTTTTCACACCTGCGCCCGTTGCAGCATCCCCCATGGATCCAAATTCAAACTATCGGCCGTTGACTCCTATTTATGATGGTCACAGTGTCCCGGGCGGGGTTACCTGATCCCCCTTTTGTGACTTTCGGACGAGCAAAGCCAGATCCACTTAACAACCCTTTGACTAAAGTGTTTATTATTATTATTATTATTATTATTATAAAGTTGGAAGGGACCTTGGAGGTCATCTAGTCCAGGGCTTTTCAACCAGTGGTACGGGTACCACATGTGGTACATTGGCACCTGGCAGGTGGTACACGACCACCCTAGAAAAGTGGTAGCGGGGGAGGGGAATGTGCTGAACCGGTGGCAGCACCGCACAAGCCTGTGCGAGAGATGGCTGGAGCTGCAGGGCTGTCAGAGCTCAGCGGAAGCACCAGGATCAGCACCAGGATCCAGCTGGAAAGCGGCACTGATCCTGGTGCTTCTGCTGAGCCCAGAAGAAGTGCCGATCAGCTGGAATGTTGCAGCATCTCCAGGGTCTTGTGATTTACATTCAGATGCTTGGCAACCGATTTATATTTATGACGGTCACAGTGTCCCAGGGTCATATGAAGTGACCAAAACCTGCTGCAATCACCCAGCAGATGGGGGGAATAAAAACCAAACACCCCTCCACCTCCGCTGCCAATCCTCAACAGAAATGCTCACAACAATGAAAAGCTCGGACAGGAGGAAGACCGTTGTGTCTTGCTCGGCTGTGGCTTGGGGGGCACTTTTTTCAGTGCCATTGTAACTTCGAACAGTCACTAAGCGAACTGTTGTAAGTCGAGGATGACCTGTACTTTATCACTTTTTTTTCCTTTTTTTTTTTTTGGGTCATCATGTTTTTGACACTTTGCCAGGCGACTGGTTGTACTCGGATGTTGCCATATCCTAAAAGTGGTACAATGGGTGAAAAGGTTGAAAAGCCCTGGACTAGTCCAACCCCCTGCTCAGGCAGGAAACCCTATACCATTTCAGACAAATGGCTGTCCAGTCTCTTCTTAAAAATTTCCAATGTTGTAGCATTCACCACTTCTGGAGGCAAATGGTTCCACTGGTTAGTTGTTCTAACTGTCAGAAAGTTTCTCCTTAGTTCCAGGTTGCTTCTCTCCTTGATTTAGTTTCCATCCGTTGCTTCTTGTCCTGCCTTCAGGTGCTTTGGAGAATAGCTTGACTCCCTCTTCTTTGGGGCAGCCCCTGAGATATTGGAAACATTGCTATCATGTCCCCCCCCCCTCGTCTTTCTCTTCATTAAACTAGACATTCCCAATTCCAGCAGCCGTTCCTTATATGTTTTAGTCTCCAGCCCCCTGTTGCTCTTTTCTGCACTCTTTCTAGAGTCTCAACATCTTATTTACATCATGGTGACCAAAACTGGATGCAGTATTCCAAGTGTTCAGTGACTCCTTTCACAACGGTGGAGAGAACGGACGTAAAATGGGGCAAAACCCACTTAGCAAATGTTTCCCCTCAGCAAAAGAAAAATTTGGGCTCCATTGTGGCCATAAATCAAGGACTATCTGTGTTTGGGGTGGCTAATGGGAATCGAAGGGGGACGCAATGGGGAGGCAGCTAAGTGGTATTTTTAGCCAAGGATTCAGCCCCCCCCCACTGCTGCCCCAAGCTTATGGGCTTTGTTGGGGCCCAGCTGTCTGATACATTATTAACCCGACATGCTTCAACACTTCTTCGGGATGAATTATGGATGGAGTGGGGACTTCATCTGTCTGTAACAATTAGCCTCCCTCGGCTCAAATTGCCCTTCAAGCGGAGAAGACGCAGCCTCCTTTCCAGGCAGTCCTCGACTTACGACCACAAAGGAGCCCGAAAGCCCTGTTGCTAAGCAAGACATTTTGGCAAAGTGAATTTTTTTTTCCCCAGTTTGCTTCCCTTCTGGAAGGTTTTCCACTTAGCCTCACAATTGTCCCAGCGTTACTCAGGAATTTAAAAGAGCCAAAGAAACTCCTGAGCTGAGGTTTCAGCAAGCAAGCGACGTTTATTTTGATCAAAATGGAGTTGGGTGACCCCATCTCTCTTCGTGGCTGGTGGAGAGATGGAGGCAGCAACCAGGAAAGGTGTTTTCCACCTTTTATACCTTTCCAGAACAAAAAGATCAGATCTTGGTAGCAAGCATAAGATAGCCCCAAAAAACAATCCCAAGATGATGACTCCTACACAGCAACCCAGGCTCCATCCGTAACTCCGTTTTCCCCTCCCCTTACCATGCTCTTTTCACGTAAGGAATCACCTGTACCTAAAGCATGAAACATTTGCTTTTATATAACTAATTTCCCAATTTAAAGCACCTACAAAGTTGCTTGCACATAAACACATATAATGATTACAGAGTATCACTGCTAATATCAATATTACTAATATCAAGCTTAAGCATAGGAAATCCCTTCCCTTTCTTGCCACGGTGGTTAAGTGAATCACAACAGTTGTTGAGTCAGTCACACAGGTTAGATTAGATTAGATTAGATTAGATAACCTTTATTGTCATTTTTTTCCTCTATGGCAGGGGTAGGCAACCTTGGCTGTTTTATGACTCATGGACTTCAATTCCCAGAATTCCTGAGCCAACATGGCTCAGCTTGGAAACCTCTCCCTTTCCCCTCAGCATGGCTGGCTCAGGAATTCTGGGAGTTGAAGTCCACGAGTCATAAAAGGGCCAATTTTGAAGACCCCTGCTCTTAATCTTCGTCCTAGGACAGGGGTAGGCCACCTTGGCTCTTTTATGACTCGTGGACTTCAACTCCCAGAAGTCCTGAGCCAGCTTGGCTGGCTTAGGAATTCTGGGAGTTGAAGTCCACAAGTCATAAAAGAGCCAAGGTGGCCTACCCCTGCTCTATGGGCACAACGGCACCCATTAAAAATGAAATTTAGTGGCTTCCTCTCAAAGCTGCCTCCGTTGCTAAGGGCCATGTTCCCTTCAAGATGGCCGCCAGCAAGAAGCTAAAACAGGCCGGTCACATGACCACATTTGAGCCCCAAATTTTCATGGCTAAGTAAGACAGTGATGAAGTGAGGTTTGCTGCGTTTTGCAACCTTTTTTGGTCAGTGTTGTTAAGCGAATCACTGCAGTCACACAGTTGTTAAGGGAATCTGGCTGCCCCTGTTGCTAAGGGCCATGTTCTCTTAAAGATGGCCGCCAGCAGGAAGCAAAGGCAGGCCGGTCACATGACCACATTTGAGCCCAACATTTATTTATTTTTTATTTTTTTTTATTTTTAACCAACAAAACAAAACAAAGCAAAACATAACACACATACACACACACAGTATATACTCTTCTCCCTTTTTTTTAACAGCGATTACGTAACGGTAATCTTCTATTATTTACATTTCCCCCCCTTATTCTTCTTTAGAATATTTGTCCTTATTGCCCCGTTGTTTCTTATTTACATTTTTCTTCCTTCATATTCTACTTCTTACTAAGAATAATTCATATTATTATTATTATATATTATTATACACATATTTTCACTTTTGAGCTTTCCATATTTATTCTCCTCTATTATTTCTAGTCTCCAAACCAGTCATACCACTTGTTCTATGTTATATAGTACTCTGTGTCTTCCTTTTCTTTTATCTCTTTTGTTAATTTGTCCCTCTCAGCACAGTCCAGGATTTTTCTTATCACTTCTTCCTCTGATGGTTTGAGCCCAACATTTTCATGGCTAAGTAAGACAGCGATGAAATGAGGTTTGCTCTGTTTTGCAACCTATTTTGTCAGGGTTGTTAAGTGAATCACAGCAGTTGTTAAAGTCAAGTCACACAGTTTAGATTAGATTAGATAACTTTTATTGTCATTTTTTCCCCCTGTGGGCGCAATGGCACCCATTAAAAATGAAATGTAGTTGCTACCTCTCAAATAACCGACTCATTTGAGGATCATAACGGGCAGGCTTCGTTGACAGTCGTAACTTGAGGACTATCTGTGCTTGGAGCAAAGGCATCCTGGGGGGGGGGGTACAGAAAAAAACAAAGTAAAACAGGAAAGTATTCCGCTCTAGAGAAAAATACAGATAGTCTTCGACTTACGACCACATTTGAACCCAAACGTTTCATGGCTAAGCAAGACAGGGATTAAGCGAGGTTGGCTCCATTTTGCAACCTTTTTTTGGCCCCGGGTTGTTAAGTGAATCACTGCAGTTGTTAAGTCAGGCACCTGGTTGTTAAGTGAATCTGACTCCCCCCTTGGTTTTTGCTCATCAGAAGATCACAAAAAGGGATCGGTGACCACCCCCAGGACACTGCAACTGTCATAAATATGAAGCACTTGCCAAGTGTCCGAATTCTGATCGTGTGACCATGTGGCAACGGTTATAAGTGTGAAAAACGGTCATAAGTGACTTTTTTTTCAGTGCTGTTGTAACTTCAGTCACTAAGTGAACTGTTGTAAGTCAAGGACTGCCTGTATTTTGTTTCCATTTCAACAATCCATTTGTCTGAAATGGTATATAGGGTTTCCTGCCTGAGCAGGGGGTTGGACTAGATGACCTCCAAGGTTCCTTCCAACTTTATTATTATTGTTGTTGTTGTTATATTAGTATTAGTATTATTAGTATATTAATATTATTATTATTAATCCCTTCCTGTCCTTTTCCCCTTCTAATCCTTCCCTATTTCTGATTTTCCAATCCCTAATAATAATAATAATAATAATAATAATAATAATAATGTTGGAAGGGTATCCGTTGGCCTCTTCCTTTCCCTTTTTTCCTCAGATAATAGGGACTCCTCAACTTACAGTCGCAATGGAGGCTGCCCATCACGGTCATAAGTCAGGACAGTCCTAAAAGGGGTCAGTCACATGACCGACATGATTTCGCGTCCATGTTTTTTGCAGCAGTTGTTAAGCAAATCAACGGTTCAAAAAAAAAAAAGTCCCAAACAGAACACCACTGTCTTGCCTTAGTAACAGAATTTGGGGGGGGGTCCATTATGGTCGTTAAGTCGAGGACTGCCCGTATTGGAAAGTTTTCAAGACTGGGGAATTCTGGGAGTTGAAGTCCACAAGCCTTCAAGTGGCCACGTTTGGACAGCCCTGGCTTAATGCAAGGGGCTCTTCGCTTCCACTCTTTAAGAAGCAGGATGGGCCCCCCTGTTTCCGCTTCCGTTCTTCGGGGTGCACCATTTCTTTGAGACGGTTGGGTTGCAGCACCATGTGTGTGCATTTGTGTGTGTCTGTTATTAATCAGAAGCCCTGCATTCTTTGCCACCCTCTCCCAGCCAAGTTGCTGACAGGCTGTGCGCACACATGGCACCTTTCACTGGGTGGAGTGGGGAGGGGGGGCTGCATTTATTCAACAGTCCCTTTAAACAAGAAGGGGATGATGTCAGTGTGGTAGAAAGCCTTGGGGGGGGGGAGTTTGGAGGGAGTTTGGGGGGGAGGAGGGAGGTGTAGAGGGGGGGTCTGGAGGGGGAGGGCAGGGAGGCAATGGAGAAATTAATCATCCAAATGTCGACATCTGCTCGGTGCCCCTTGGCGTGCCAACAGCTATAAGGAAGCCTCGCAGTGGGTGACATTGGAAGTAATTTCCAGCAAATCGTTAAATGGAAGAGGGGAGGGTGGGGGGGAGCCTCCCACCATTCAGGTTTTCTGGAAGGGGTGGAGAGAGTGCACAGCCCCCAAAGCCCCCTCCCTCTCCTATAAAACAGAAATCAGGAGAAGTTTTGGGTGGGGGGGAGCGAGCAGGAGAAGAAGAAGACCCTGATGGTGGAAATGAGTAAAAAGATGGAAGAGGGATTGAAGTTGTCAGAAATTGCAAAACTGGAGGAGGAGGAGGAGGAGGAGGAGGAGGAGGAGGAGGAGGAGGAAAAAAAGGAAAGGAAGGAAAGGAAAGGAAAGGAAAGGAAAGGAAAGGAAAGGAAAGGGAGTAAATAAATAAAGAGAAGGGGGACGGAGGAAGGGGGAAGGAGGGACAGAGGGAAGAAAGAAGGGAGGGAGAGAGGGAGAGTGGGTAGGTAGATGGATGGGAGGAAAAACAGTTGAGAAAGGGAAAGAGAAGGGGAAGGGAGGAAGCTGAAGGAGGGACAGAGGAAGGAAGAAAATAAGGAAGGAAAAACTAAGGTAGCTGAAAGGAAAGGGGAAGGAAAGGAAAGGAAAGGCAAGGAAAGGAAAGGAAGGGGAAAGGAAAGGAAAGGGGAAAGGAAAGGAAAGGAAAAGAAAGAAAAGGGGAAAGGAAAGGAAAGGGGAAGGAAAAGAAAGGAAAGGAAAGGGGAAAGGAAAGAGGAAAGGAAAGGGGAAAGGAAAAGAAAGGAAAAGAAAGAAAAGGGGAAAGGAAAGAAAAGGGGAAAGGAAAGGGGAAGGAAAAGAAAGGAAAGGAAAGAGGAAAGGAAAGGAAAGGAAAAGAAAGGAAAGGAAAGGAAAGGAAAGGAAAAGAAAGAAAAGGGGAAAGGAAAGGGGAAGGAAAAGAAAGGAAAGGAAAGAGGAAAGGAAAGGGAAAAGGAAAGGAAAAGAAAAGAAAAGAAAGGAAAGGAAAGAGGAAAGAAAAGGGGAAAGGAAAGGAAAGGAAAGGAAAAGAAAAGAAAAGAAAGAAAAGGGGAAAGGAAAGGGGAAGCAAAGGAAAGGAAAGGAGAAAAAAACCCACCACTCTTTCTCTTTGGGGTTTTTGTCTGTTGTTGAGCAGCTGGTCTCATCAAAATTCTCAGGAAAGCTTTGATGGAAGCTGATCTACCCACGAATGTCAGCCTTTTGAGGAGAGTCTGAGCAGCAGCATCTGTCAAGTTGGTGATGGGAATTTGTTTCTAATCAGATCTCAAAGCAATTTGAGGAATTGGAATCTGGTGTGGGGAGGGGGCTTCCACCGCCCTCCCAACAGAGCCGAAGTACAGAAGGAGAAAAAAAAACGAAGGGAAAAAAAAACCTGCTTTATTTCAGACACAAGAAGTCAAATGGCAAACATGTGGCCCATCAGAAGTGACCTCCTCTCCCAGAAAAAAATCAAATTTTATGCAATATTCACTGAGTTTGGCTGACTGTCAATCAAATACAGGCTGGTTATAACCCAAGGAACTCAGTGCCACAAGATTTAGAGAGGCCAGGAAACTGCTTCCCGTCTGGATTTTGAACAATTTTCAATAGAGATATAGTCCTCTCCTTACGACCAGAACACAGTTTCTGTTGCTAAGCGAGGCAGCTATTGAGTTGTGCCCAGTTTTAGGATCTTTGGTTATTAAGGGAATCACTGCAGTTCTTAAGTGAATCACGCCATCATTAAGCGAATCTATCTCCCCCCAGAGAGATAGAAGCTGTTGGAAGCTGACGGGGTTGGTCGCAAACGGCAGTGCAACCGTCATAAATACAGGCCAGTTGCAAGATTTTTGTCAAGTAGCTGTGGGGATGCTGTGATGGTCATAAGTGCAAGGACTAGTTGCACCTTGCTTTTTACAGCGCTGTTCTAATTTTGAACAGTCACTAAATGGTTGGGTGTTAAGACATGGACCACTGGTACGTCCAGCTTTTTTTTTTTTTTTTTTAAAGTTAGTTACCCCCTTCTTTGAACTGTTTTTGTGAGGCTTAAAGCTGGGGTCTTCAAACTTGGCCCTTTGATGACTTGTGGACTTCAACTCCCAGAATTCCTCAGCCAGCCAGCCTGGCTGAGGAATTCTGAGAGTTGAAGTCCACAAGTCATGAAGGGGCCATAGTTCCCCCATGCTGGCTGAGGAATTCTGGGAGTTGAAGTCCACGAGTCATGAAGGGGCCATAGTTCCCCCATGCTGGCTGAGGAATTCTGGGAATTGAAGTCCACGAGTCATGAAGGAGCTATAGTTCCCCCATGCTGGCTGAGGAATTCTGGGAGTTGAAGTCCATGAGTCATGAAGGGGCCATAGTTCCCCCATGCTGGCTGAGGAATTCTGGGAGTTGAAGTCCACCAGTCATGAAGGGGCCATAGTTCCCCCATGCTGGCTGAGGCATTCTGGGAGTTGAAGTCCACGAGTCATGAAGGGGCCATAGTTCCCCCATGCTGGCTGAGGAATTCTGGGAGTTGAAGTCCACGAGTCATGAAGGGGCCATAGTTCCCCCATGCTGGCTGAGGGATTCTGGGAGTTGAAGTCATGAAGGGGCCAAGTTTGAAGACCCCTGGCTTAAAGTGTGTCTGTACACTATTGTTTTTCTAAGTTGATCCCTTTAAAATAGGTGAACTTCAATTCCCAGAATTCCCCCGGGCAGCATTGCCTCCTCCTTCCATCCTTCTCCTCCTATCCTCCTTTTCCTTCTTTCTTCTTTTCTCCTCCTCCTCCTCCCCCCCCCCCACATAATCCCCTTTTTTGCCTTGTAAAACAAGCCCAGGCTGCCTGCAGGATGTCCCCCCCCACACACACACAACTCCCAGAAGTGTGTGAACCCCAGTTGGGCCCTTGGCCTGTGAACAGAGAAGCCGGCAACTGGTCTGACTGCCAGAGAGGGCATCCATCCAGCCTTCAGGATTTAAAACAAAAACAAAACAACCCAGTGTTGATGGGAAGCCAGAATCTCCATCTCTCCTGTCAGAGATGATGCTAGCAACACGAAGCCACTCCGGGCTTGTCTTCCATCTGCCTTTCCAATCCCCCCCCCCATCCAGCTTCCTGGATCCTTCCATCTCCTGCCTCCCCTCCTCCCTCCTCATAAAGCAGCCTGCAGCTAGATGTCACACATGCTCGTAATGAAGTTTCCCCATTAATTACCACCATTAAAAATCCAATTACTCTATTAGAAGTGCTGGCAGGCAGGCAGGGGATGGGAAAAGGCAGGAGAGGGGAGGCCTGCCTTAAGGAGATGCTTTTCATCCTTGACCCTGGTACAAGCCAGCGTGGGTGTGCCTCCCTCTCCCCCACCATCCCATAATATCCCTGGATTACGTGAGAGGAAGGGAAAAAAACAACTGTCTTCCAAACCTAGGATTTGTTCTCAGGGATTGGAAATCTTTTAGAATAGAATAGAAGCTGGAAGGGACCTTGGAGGTCTTCTAGTCCAGCCCCTGCTTAAGCAGGAGAACCTGCTTAACAACAACAACAACAATAATAATAATAATACGTGGCAGTGCCTGGAGACAGCAGAATAGAAGAGAAAGAACTGGAGAAGATAACAAAATACAAAGACCTACAAATAGAAATAGAAAGACTGTGGCAAAAGCAAGCAAGGGTAGTACCAATAGTCATAGGCTCCTTGGGTGCAATCCCAAAACAACTGGAGCACCACTTGAACACCATTGGCATTGACAAATTCGCGATTAGTCAATTGCAAAAGGCGGCCTTACTAGGAACTGCTTCCTTCCTGCGATGATATCTGTAATACCATCAAACATCCACATCTGCCTATCCCAGGTCCTGGGTAAGGACTCGATAGGTAGACAAAATGCCAAATCCAGTCTGAACATCTGGCTGACTGTGCGATGATCCATCATAATAGTAATAAAGTTGGAAGGGACCTTGGAGGTCATCAAGTCCAACCCCCTGCTCAGGCAGGAAACCCTTTACCATTTCGGACAAATGGCTGCCCAGTCTCTTCTTAAAAACTTCCAGTGTTGGAGCATTCACTGCTTCTGGAGGCAGGTTGTTCCACTGGTTAATTGTAATAACATCTCAGACAAGTGAATGTCTCAGACAATCTCAGACAAGTGAATGTCTACTCTAGCTCTTCTTACAAACCTCCAGTGTTGGAGCGCCCATGGTTTCTGGTGGCAAGCTGTTCCACTGGTTAATTGTCCCAACTGTTAGGAAGTTTCTCCTTAATACCAGGTTGCTTTTCTCCTTGACCAGTTTCCAACTATTGTTTCTCGTCCTTCCCCTCTGGTGCTCTAGTGAACAAGCTGACCCCCTCTGCCTTGTGGTAGCCCCTCAGATACTGGAAGACTGCTATCATGTCTCCCTTATTTCTTCTTTTCTTTAGACACTAGCCAAACCCAAGTCCTGCAGCCATTCTTCGTATGTTTTAGTCTCCAGGCCTCTGATCATCTTAGTTGCTCTTCTCTGAACTTTTTCCAAAGTCTCAACATCTTTTTTGTGATGTGGTGACCAAAATTAGCTGCAGGTGTGGTCTTACTAGGGCTTCGTAAAGCAGTACTAATACTTCGCATGATCGGCTTGTTTCCCTCTTAGATTTTTGCATTTGTCCTTAGATTGATGCAAAAAATAAATAATATAAAGAATCCCGAGGAAGTACACAGTTCACTGTTCTAACGGTGGGCTGAGGGGAACCAGGTGTGTGGGGGGGGGGGGTGGAGTGAGTATTATTTCATTTCTTTTTTGTTGTTTTTTAATCGCAGAAAAAGAAGTACAGGTAGTCCTCGATTTACGACAGTTCCTTTAGTGTCCGTTCCAAGTTGCCATGGCATTGGAGAAAGTGATTTACGACCGTTTTTCAGAGCTATGACTTTTGCAACATCTCTGTCCTGTGATTAAAATTCAGACTCTTGGTTGTAAATCGAGAACTACCTGTATTAAAAGGGGAGGAAGGAATGTTGAATTAGGGTACATGGTCTCTGAGAAAATACAAAGTTCCTTTCTCCCCACAGATAAATCGACCCAGCTCTCGACTCGTCTCTGAAAGGCATTTTGAGGACAGTTTGAAATCCACACTTGAAAGTCCAAATACAGGTAGTTCTCAACTTACAACGATTCATTTAGTGACCGTTCAAAATCACGGCACTGGAACCTGTGACTTGTGCCCTTTATGTCACGCTTGCAGCCTCCCCCATGGTCACGTGATCGAAATTAGGACTCTTGGCAACCGACTCATATTTACGACGGTCGTAGCGTCCTGGGGTCATGTGATCCCCTTTTGCGACCTTCTGACAAGCAAAGTCAATGGGGGGGGGGGAAAGCTGGATTTATTTAAGGACCTTGTGAATTACTTCATAACTGCAGTGATTCAGTTAATGACTGTAGCAAGAAATGGGGCAAAACTACTGTCTTGCTTAGCAATGGAAAGTTTTTGTGGTTAAAAGTATTGAGGACAATTTGTCCCTCTTTGATTAAAACCTTTGACAAAACCTTAAAATCTGGTGGAAAAGAGAATTTTGGCACAGATAGCTTTTCTGCCGGGAGGGCTGCCATGATGAGAGGATGGGAGCCAGAAAAGTATCCAATTTCCCACCCTGCTTCAAAAGGCATTGCACAGATGTTGCTGGGCTGAAAATTATTACCAAAAGAGCTGCTTTGGAAACAGCAGTTGAAACCGGTCTGGGTTGGAAATCCATTTCAAAAACCAAGAAGATCAGAGTGAAATGGACCAAATACTGCAAAACACTGTTTTTTCAAACTGGGCAGCTTGGAAGATGGGTGGACTTCAATTCCCAGAATCTCCCAGCTGGCATGTTTTAGGATGGGTGGACTTTAATTCCCAGAATTCCCCAGCCAGCATGTTTAGGATGGATGGATTTCAACTCCCAGAATCCCCCAGCTGGCACGTTTTAGGATGAGTGGACCAACTCCCAGAATCCCCCAGCCGGCATGCTTTAAGAGGGGTGGACTTCAACTCCCAGAATCCCCTAGCTGACACATTTTAGGATGAGTGGACCAACTCCCAGAATCCCCCAGCTGGCATGTTTTAGGATGGGTGGACTTCCAGAATCCCCCAGCTGCCACATTTTAGGATGAGTGGACCAACTCCCAGAATCCCCCAGCTGGCATGTTTTAGGATGGGTAGACTTCAACTCCCAGAATCCCCCAGCCGGCATGCTTTAAGAGGGATGGACTTCAACTCCCAGAATCCCCCAGCCGGCATGCTTTAAGAAGGATGGACTTCAACTCCCAGAATCCCCCAGCTGGCATGTTTTAGGATGGAAGGACTTCAACTCCCAGAATCCCCCAGCCGGCATGTTTTAGGATGGGAGGACTTCAATTCCCAGAATCTCCCAGCTGACATGCTTTAGGATGGGTGGACTTCAACTCCCAGAATTTTGCAGCCAGCATGGGGAATTCTGGGAGTTGAAGCCCATATATCGTAAAGTTAGCCTAGCCTCCATCCGTGGCATTGCCTTGTGGTCTCCCATCCATCAAGTGCAACTTTGCTTTTTTCAGGATCAGCTTGACGCTTCTGCTACCAAAATGGCCCTTTTACACTTTTTCAGGTGTGTTCCTCGACCTGCAGCTCAGCCAACAATTTCTACAGCTCAGCCTAAACCATTTGCTTCTTTTCTTTCTCTCTCTCTCTCTCTTTCCAGTTTCTAATTGATTAGCGCCGTTTGAGAAATTAGGCCTAACCGCTCCACTAATCAAGATAAATGGAAACTTCTCTTGTAGTTACAGTAAAGGAAAAAAAAAGAAGAAGCTTTAGTGGCCACTGAAAATGCAGGAAAGGTTCGTACTGGAAAAATAGATGAAAAGCAGCATTAAGAGGTAGAAAAACGTGGCCCTCTGCATCTAAAAAGGCCATGTTTTCAACTTAATTCTTGGCTGCGTTTGATTTATTATGGGGATTTCTACTGTACCCTTCAGGAATTTCCAGAAAAGCTGGCAAGGAATTTAGAAATGTAGAATAAATAGAACATGGGATAATTTTTACCAATGGTTAGGAAAACGAACCAGTGAGAAACGAATGTGATATGTTATTTTGAATATACATTAGTAAGAAGAATGATATGCATTAATTAATTGATACTGTTTATGATTATCGTGTATTACACTTGCTACAATTACTTATTAGTATATCAACGATTGTTAACTGAACATATGTTTACCCAGACAATAGTCTGTTTGCTAAAGATTGAAAATGCTGTTGGGGGATAACGCCAATGTTGACCCCAACCCCTTCCAACATCAATCCTGATCCCCAATCCCACCCTAAACCTTAATCCTTATCCCGATCTTATTCTATCCCTAACCCTATAAAACGTATTAAAATCTTTTTTAAAAAAAGAAGAAGAAAAGAAATGTAGAATAAATAGGCAGAAGACTATTTTTTGGGTATGTCTAGTTTAAGGAAGAGAAGGACGAGGGGGGGCATGATAGCAGTCTTCCAATATCTCAGGGGCTGCCCCAAAGAAGAGGCAGTCAAGCTGTTCTCCAAAGCGCCTGAAGGCAGGACAAGAAGCAACGGATGGAAACTAATCAAGGAGAGAAGCAACCTAGAACTAAGGAGAAATTTCCTGACAATGAGAACAATTAATCAGTGGAACTATCTGCTTCCAGAAGCGGTGAATGCTCCAACACTGGAAGTTTTTAAGAAGAGACTGGACAGCCATTTGTCCAAAATGGTATAGGGTTTCCTGTCTGAGCAGGGGGTTGGACTAGATGACCTCCAAGGTCCCTCCCATCATCATCATCATCATCATCACCACCACCACCACCACCACCATTATTATTATTATTATTATGGATCATCGCACAGTCAGCCAGATGTTCAGACTGGATTTGGCATTTTGTCTACCTATCGAGTCCTTACCCAGGATCTGGGATAGGCAGATGTGGATGTTTGATGGTATTACAGGTATCGTCGCAGGATGGAAGCAGTTCCTAGTAAGGCTGCCTTTTGCAATTGACTAATAGCGAATTTGTCAATGCCAATGGTGTTCAAGTGGTGCTCCAGTTGTTTTGGGATTGCACCCAAGGAGCCTATGACTATTGGTACTACCCTTGCTTGCTTTTGCCACAGTCTTTCTATTTCTATTTGTAGGTCTTTGTATTTTGTTATCTTCTCCAGCTCTTTCTCGTCTATTCTGCTGTCTCCAGGCACTGCCACGTCCACTATCCAGACTTTTTTGTCTTTCTTATCGACAATTGTTAAGTCTGGGTGTTATGTTGCAGGTGCTTGTCTGTTTGAATTCTGAAGTCCCAGAGCAGTTTACTTCAGAATTCAAACAGAAGTAAACTGCTCTGGGACTTCAGAATTCAAACAGACAAGCACCTGCAACATATTATTATTATTATTATTATTATTATTATTATTATTATTATTATTATTATTATTATTATTATTATTATTATTATTAGCAGAGCACATCCAGGAACACCAACTAGCATTCAGAAGACATGTCTATAAAAGTTCTTAGTCATCCAAATAGTTGTCCCAAAGATGCAAGGGGTCAAAGAGGCAATTTATTTATTGACTTGAGTAAATAACTGACAAGGTTGTCAGAAGGTGCTCATTGGCTGCCCCTACATGTGCAAAGCAAAACTGCTGAAAAACTAGATTAGGTTCTCCAGCTTCCTAGCATCCGTGTACTGTATATATGGCACAGACCTCTTTATCCTGGGGGAAGTCAGTCCTGCAGAGAAGGAAATATTAAAAGGGCAGAAAAATATATTTCCTCCAAGGATCTTAAAGAGGCAGAAAAACACACCCAGTTTTTCTTTATAGCCCCAAGTCTGCCTCCCCCAAGCAGAAATCAGCTCAGTAGAAATGCAGATGTAAACCATCAGGAAAGTTGGAGCTAGGAGATTAGAAGACAAAGACACCTAAAATCTGCATACCCCACTCAACTCTAAGAATCATTAGCCCCAGCACCAGGGAAGCAGGATATGACCTTTAGGACGATTAAGTCACAGATGCCAAAGGGGCACAGGTCAAAACACATGACCCAGGAAATACAAAGCTCAAACAGGAAACAGGAAATAACCTCCAAACAAAAGGCTCCAGAGGGTATAAAAACCTACTCCCTACATGTGCTCATCCTTTTCTCTCCTCTTTCCTGCCAGAACCATCTTTCTGTCTGGCTCTTCAATAAACTGCAACCTTCTTTCTAAAGGAGTCGCCATGTTGTTTATCCCCGGCTTGGACTGAACCAGGATGAAGACTTTTCTTCCAAGAATCCAGTTCCTGTTCTCAGCCTTCTAGGCTTATTGACTAGACCTGTGAAGATTTGTGAACGTGATGATTGGTCACAAAATTATTTTTTCATCCCTTCCATAAGTGTGAACAGTTGGCAAACGAGGCAGCTTCTAAATGAGGAATTGTAAGTGGCCGAGCAAGATGTCTCATTAATACTAAACAGTATGGCTGAGATCGTATTTTGACAAAAAAAAAAAAAAAACCCTCTTTGATTGTATGCTACAGATACTTTAAGGCCAGACATGTCAAACCCAAGGCCCGGGGGGCCAGATGCAGCCTGCGAAGTGGTTTCATGCAGCCCGCGAAGCCATCCTGGAAACAGTGAAGGGAACGGACCCCGCTGCCTTGGCCCTGGCCCAGGCCAGCCGGGAGCCCATGTACATTTTGTGGTGGCCATCTATGCTGAAATGCATTCAGTCTTAGCTTCATAAGCCCTCCTCCCCCGCATGGCCTGAGAGGAACAGTGAGGCTCCTCCAGTGGACCATGCCTTGGCACTTGCCCCGGTCCCCCCCCCTTCTGCCAGAGACCCTCAGTTCTGTCCCACTCTTGCCCAGGCCCCCACAGGCCCCCTTGATGCAAATGATGTAGAGCTGGCCACGCCCACCCAGTAGGCCACACCCACTCCATCCATGCCCACCCAGTAGGCTGCACCCACCCTCCCTTTCCCCTCAGCATGGCTGGCTCAGGAATTCTGGGAGTTGAAGTCCACGAGTCATAAAAGAGCCATGGTTGCCTATCCCTGACCTAGGGAAAGAAAGGCTAAGGAGTCTTCATTTAAAATGACTACGTTCCCAAGAAATAAAGAACAAATTTAGCTTCTAAAAAAAAGAAAGGCCATTGTGTCCAATTGAACAGCCCTCCTCAATGGGGGGGGGATATGACATCATCATCTCCAATCTACAACGCGGTCCTTTCAGCAGCCTCCAAGAAGGTTACACACCCATTTGCACCACTCAGGTGACCCTGAGGACACAGGTAAACCTCAAGGTAGCTTCAACGACTCTCTAAAAGGATGCAGATGACGGCTGTCTGCAAGGAGTATAAATCCTTCCCTTCCCCACCATCCAGTCAAAGCTGAAGAAGCTTCTTAGATGAGAAGCGAAATGTCTTCAAAGAGAACACGTTGCCTCCTGAAAAAGAACCTTTGGGACAATCCTGACCTGGATGACTGACCATCTCCACGGACATTGAGCCGTGCACTTTGGATGAACACCCTTCGGATGGTGCGGGAGGATGAACGGATTCCCAGAAAACACTGCAGGCTCCAGGAACCATTTGCGCTTCAGTTGGAGAGGCAGACAACACGGACTCCTCCCCAACAGCCTGTGCCCGTCTTCAACAAGGAAGGGACCCAGGGCAGAAGACATCCTGCAGCCAAGAAGGCTCCACACCCATTTGCACCACTCAGGGGGCCCTGAGGACACAGACAAACCTCCAGGTGGCCTCAACGACCCTCTATAAAGGATGCAAATGGCCAGCTGTCTGCAAGGAGTATAAATCTTTCCATTCCCCAGCATCCAGCCAAAACTGAAGAAGCTTCTTGGATGAGAAGTGAAACATCTTCAAAAAAAACCACCCAAGAATGTCCAGTTGCCGCTTGTAAAAGCATCTTTGGGATTCAGAAGACAGGTTGAAAACTCCTTAATTGAACCACACACAGTCAGACTTCACCATTGATTCAACAGGGAAACTGTGAGCATCCTAAAGCAGAGGTGCCCAACCTTTTGGGCACCAGGGACGGTTCCATGGAGAGAGTTTTTTTTCCGCAGACCAGAGGGGGTAGAGGCATGGTTTTGTAACCTCAACCGTCCTCCTTTAGGGAGGACAGTCCTCCTTTTTTAAGTTCTGTCCTCCCTCGAAAAGTGTCCTCCTACATGTCCTCCTTTTCGATATTTGAAGACTAATCTGCAGGGCTTTTTTTTTTCTCATAGAACGCTCAGAACGGCATTCTGGCACCTTTTTTTGATGGTTTTTTTTCAACTTTTGCATGAGCTGTGCTACTCCTGCTATTGGTTTTCGAAAGCCAATAGGAATTGCTGCTGAGCGCAATTTTATTTACAATATTTTTTCTTCGGTTTATTTGTGCCCTCCTTTTCATTGTAAAAAAGTTGGTCACCTTATAGTTGACAGTCACTCAAATATGAGCCAGCCGTGTGCTGCAGCTGCCAAAAAAGCCAAAGCAGTGCTAGACTGCATTAACAGAGGGATAGAATCAAGATCAGGTGAAGTGTTAATACCACTTTACAAGGCCTTGGTAAGACCACACTTGGAATACTGCATCCAGTTTTGGTCAGCATGATGTAAAAAAGAGATTGAGACTCTGGAAAGAGTACAGAGAAGAGCAACAAAGATGATCAGGGGACTGGAGGCTAAAGCATATAAGGAACGGTTGCTGGAATTGGGTATGTCTAGTCTAACGAAGAGAAGGACGAGGGGGGACATGATAGCAGTCTTCCAATATCTCAGGGCTGCCCCAAAGAAGAGGGAGTCAAGCTATTCTCCAAAGCGCCAGAAGGCAGGACAAGAAGCAACGGATGGAAGCTAATCCAGGAGAGAAGCAACCTGGAACTAAGGAGAAACTTCCTGACAGTCAAAACAATTAACCAGTGGAACAACCTGCCTCCAGAAGCGATGAATGCTCCAACACTGGAAGGTTTTAAGAAGGGACTGGACAGCCATTTGTCTGAAATGGTATAGGGCTTCCTGCCTGAGCAGGGGGTTGGACTAGATGACCTCCAAGGTCCCTTCCAACTCTGTTATTTTATTCTGTTCTGTTCTTTGCACAGACTGGTTTCTGGTATGCCGCAGCCCTGCAGCCCACAGATCAGAGGTTGTGGGACTTCTTCCTTTGAGAATCTCCTGCAAACAACCACAAGTTATTATTTCAAGATAAATCCCCACTTTTAAACAATTTATTGGCTGCTGGATTCTTTTTCATTTTTATTCAATTCGTGTCTCTTATCCCTGTCCTCTTTCCCCCGCCGAATCTAAGCAGTTTTACAGATATTAAACAGAGGAAGAAGGCACAGACAGAGACAAACATATTTCAAGTGACATTAAATGATCCACTAAAATAGAGGCAGTCCTTGACTTACAACAGTTTATTGACTGACCTTCGAAGTTACAACAGCACTGAAAAAAGTGACTTGGGGCCATTTTTCACCCTTATGACCGTTGTAGCATCCCTATGATCACGTGCTCAGAATTTGGATGCTTGGCAAGTGACTCATATTTACGACGGTTGCAGCGTCCTGGGGCCGTGTGATCCCTTTTTGCAATCTTCTGACAAGCAAAGTCAAAGGGGGAAGCCAGATTCACTTAACGACCTTGTTACTTATTTAACAACTGCAGTGATCCACTTAACCACTGTGGCAAGAAAGGTCGTGAAATGAGGCAAAACGCATTTAATAGCTGTCTTGCTTAGAATCAGAATAGAATAGAATAGAATAGAATAGAATAGAATAGAATAGAATAGAATAGAATAGAATAGAATAGAATAGAAAATATGGAATGGAATAGAATGGAATGGAACAGAACAGAATAGAATAGAAAATATGGAATGGAATAGAATGGAATGGAACAGAATAGAATAGAATAGAAAATATGAAATGGAATAGAACGGAACGGAACAGAACAATAGAAAATATGGAATGGAATGAAATAGAATAGAATAGAATAGAATAGAATAGAATAGAATGGAATAGAATGGAATGGAATAGAATTACACGATAGACTGGACTGGACTGGACTAGAATAGAATAGAATAGAATAGAATAGAATAGAATAGAATAGAATAGAATAGAATAGAATAGAGAATGGAAAGGAATAGAATTACAGAATAGAATAGAATAGAATAGAAAATATGGAATGGAATAGAATGGAATGGAACAGAACAGAATAGAATAGAAAATATGGAATGGAATAGAATGGAATGGAACAGAATAGAATAGAATAGAAAATATGAAATGGAATAGAACGGAACGGAACAGAACAATAGAAAATATGGAATGGAATGAAATAGAATAGAATAGAATAGAATAGAATAGAATAGAATAGAATAGAATAGAATAGAATAGAATGGAATAGAATGGAATGGAATAGAATTACACGATAGACTGGACTGGACTGGACTGGACTGGACTAGAATAGAATAGAATAGAACAGAACAGAATAGAATAGAATAGAGAATGGAAAGGAATAGAATTACAGAATAGAATAGAATAGAATAGAATAGAATAGAATAGAATAGAATAGAATAGAATAGAATAGAGAATGGAATGGAATGGAATGGAATAGAATACAGAATGAAGAGAAGAGAAATACAGAAGAGAAATACAGAATAGATTATGTTATGTCCTGGGCCTGTGATTGACAGAGCAGGTGCAGGAAGCTGCAGAGAGACCCGGGCAGACCACATGGCCTGCCCGGGGCAGACAGGCTGTCTCCAGCCTATTGCGCATGCGCAAAGCGGGAAAATACATTGCATTTATTGGCTGACGCTGTTCCCTGCAAAAGGGTATAAAAGGGATCAGCGCCATTTTGTGTTGTTCTGTTGGAGTTGAATAAAGACGCATCTGTTGATACTCCTGCCTCGTTTCAATGCCTTACCAACGCACAGAACAGAGAGAGAGAGAGAGAGAGAGAGAGAGAGAGAGAGAGAGAGAGAGAGAGAGAGAGAGAAAAGAAGAAGAAGAAGAAGAAGAAGAAGAAGAAGAAGAAGAAGAAGAAGAAGAAGAAGAAGAAGAAGAAGAAGAAGAAGAAGAAGAAGAAGAAGAAGAAGAAGAAGAAGAAGAAGAAGAAGAAGAAGAAGAAGAAGAAGAAGAAGAAGAAGAAGAAGAAGAAGAAGAAGAAGAAGAAGAAAGTTGGAAGGGACCTTGGAAGTCATCTAGGCAGGAAACTCTAAACCATTTCAGACAAATGGCTGTCCAGACTCTTAAAAACTTCCAGGGTTGGAGCATTCACCGCTTCTAGAGGCAGGTTGTTCCACTGATTAATTGTTCTCACTGTCAGGAAGTTTCTCCTTAGTTCCAGGTTGCTTCTCTCCTTGATTAGTTTCCATCCGTTGCTTCCTGTCCTGCCTTCAGCTTCTCTGGAGAATAGCTTGACTCCCTCTTCTTTGGGGCAGCCCCCGAGATATTGGAAGACTGCTATCCTGTCACCCCTTGTCCTTCTCTTCATTAAACTAGCCATGCCCAGTTCCTGCAACTGTTCTTCATATGTTTTAGCCCCCAATACCCTGATTATCTTTGTTGCTCTTCTCTGTAGTCTTTCCAGAGTCTCTTTTTTATACTATGGAGACCAAAACTGGTTGCAATATTCTAGGGGTGGTTTTACTTTAGAGAACGGTATTAATACCTCACGTGATCTTGACTGAATCCCTCTGTTAATGCAACTTAGGATTGCATTGGCTTTTTTGACTGTCGCCGCACCCTTTTGGCTCATATTTAATGGATCGTCCAACTAAGATTCCAACATCCCTCTCACGCTTGCTGCTATTAAGCTTGGCTTCACCCAATCTCTCTGTGTCCTTTTGATTTTGCTTGCCTAAGACTTTACTTTTCTCTCCATTTCTTTCTTTCAGGAAGGGATAAATAAAATCAATTTGCAATAAAATTCTGTGAAGAAGAAGGGATCCGCTTGCTTTCCGGATCAGAGATGCCCGGGGGCTGATGCTGGGGAGCAATGAATCGGATCTTGTTGGATAATCATAAATTATTGTGAATACAAGAAACAACAGCAGAGGTGAGCAACTAAATTCTCAATTAGTTAGCTTGAAGCGCCCCCTAATGGTCACAGAGTGGATTGGCCTAGCAACTCTTGCAAAATTCAGTCCTTGACTTAACCATTGTTGGGTAAATGTTTAACTTTACAGGGACGCTGAAAAAAATGACTTATGACTGGTCCTCGCGCTTGTGACCATTATAACATCCCCACGGTCATGGGATCAAGATCTAGGGTACTTAGCAGCTAACATGTATTTATGATGGTTGCGGCGGTCCCAGGGTCATGTGATTGCCGTTTGCAACTTTCCCAGCCAGCTTCTGACAAGCGGGATTCACTTAACGACCGTATGATTCACTTTGAGTCCCTTTCCCAATTGGCCCATAATCTCTTCCAGCACTGGGGTAGGACGTTAGAGCAATGTGGATTCATCACCAGAGGGCGGGACGAGAAACAACGGATGGAAACTGATCAAGGAGAGAAACAACCTGGAATTAAGGAGAAACTTCCTAACAGTGAGGACAATTAACCTGTGGAACAGCTTGCCACGAGAAATCATGGGTGCTTCATCACTGGAGGCTTTTAAGAAGAGACTGGACAGCCACTTGTCTGAAATGGTATAGGGTTTCCTGCCTGAGCAGGGGGTTGGACTAGATGACCTCCAAGGTCCCTTCCAGCTGTACTCTGATTCTGATTCAATAGCTGCCATATTTTGTGGCTTATGCTGGCTAGGGAATTCTGGGAGTCGAAGTCTACACATCTTAAAGTAGCCAAGGTTGGGAAATCTGCATTAAGGCAATCCAAGCAATAAACTAGTTAACCAATAAACTAGTTAAATAAAGTAACTAAAAAAAAATAGAACAAAAAACAACGGCTCAGACCCAGATCTAAGTTTCCGTTTATATATTTTTTAATTTTATTATTTTATTTTAATACAACCATCCTCCTCCTGCTTGCCCCACAAAACAATTCTGTGAGGTGGGTTGGGCTGAGAGAGGGGGGGGGGATTGGCCCAAAGTCACCCACTCGGTTTTCTTGCCTAAGGCGGGACTAGAATTTAAGGCAGGACTAGAACTCCCATTCGCCTGGTGACTGTCCCAGAGTCACTTACCTGGCTTTCATGCCTAAGGCGGGACTAGAACTCACCGTCTCCTGGTGATTGGCCCAAAATCACCCAGTTGGCTTTCATGCCTAAAGCGGCACTAGAACTCACCGTCTCCTGGTGATTGGCAAGAATTTCACCCAGCCAGCTCTGTACCTCCCAAAAGCTGGAGTTTAGTATACTTTACACATATTTTACATATATTTAAATATGTACGCTTCCTCTTTCCTTGCAATAAAATAGATCTTTTTTTAAAAAAAAATCTGTATCCTTTTTTCTCTATATATATTAAGAATAGAATGGAATGGAATGGAATAGAATAGAATAGAATAGAATAGAATAGAATAGAATAGAATAGAATAGAATAGAATAGAATAGAATAGAATAGAATAGAATAGAATAGAATAGAATAGAATAGAATAGCTTCACAACTTCTGGAGGCAGGTTGTTCCACTGGTTAATTGTTCTCACTGTCAGGAAGTTTCTCCTTAGTTCTAGGTTGCTTCTCTCCTTGATTAGTTTCCATCCCTTGTTTCTTGTCCTCCCTTCAGGTGCTTTGGAGAATAGCTTGACTTCCTCTTCTGTGGGTCAACCTCTCAAACACTGGAAGACTGCTATCACCAGCATGATTATTCCTGCACAGGAAGCTTTTCATTCCAGAGGCAAAGAGTTGTTTTAATTTTAATTTTTGTTATCCCCAGGCTGCCATTATGCAATGCATTTAACCTAGTTCCTTAGACCAGAGGTCCCCAACCTTTTGGGCACCAGTTCCATGGAGAAAGGTTTTTCCGCGGACCGGAGGGAGCGTGGGTTTTGTGCTGCCTGCCTCCTGCAGATGGGGCTTTGCTTGTTTGTGTGGATCGGTTGCTGGTGTTGAAAGAAAAAAATCTTCATCAGGGTCCAGTCCAAGCCGGAAATAAACAAAATGGAGACTGCTTTAGAAAGAAGGTGGCAGTTTATTGAAGAGCAGAGCCAGACAGAAAGATGCCTCTGGGAGCAGGGAGTGGTGGGTTTTTATACCTTCTTGGGCTGTTGTTTGGAGTTGTTCCTGGGGCGTGAACTTTGACCTGAGTCTGAGTGTGCCTTTCTGGTATTCTGATGGTGGTAGGTTAATCCTATTATGTCCCAAAGGTCATATCCTGCTTCCCTGGGGCTGTAGCTGATGACTCTTAGATTTTTGGTGTTGATTCTAGGGATCTTTCTTCCTAATCCCAGTTTCCTGACTCCAATCTTTCTGACAAGATTATCATATCTGCATTTCTGCAGACCTGGTTTCTGTTTGAGGCAGAGAAACTTGGTGGGTGGGTGTTGGTTTCTGCCTTTAAAATCCTTTGGGGAAATATTATTTTGACAGGGAGAAGTGTGAATCAGGTATTGCACATCAGTCATGCAAGAATAGAAAGGCTCCCAAAAAGAGAAGCTACCTTCTGGTAGGTGATTCAATTATAAGGGATGTAAATTTAGGAAAGGACACAGAGGCTTTGAAAGAGGTCAGGTGTCTTCCAGGTGCTACTGCCAGTAGGGACAAGAAGCGTATTTCTAAAATAATCAAGAATGGCAGCAAGGACTGTGATGTGGAGGCTATTGTACATCTTGGCACTAATGATCTGTCCCAAAAAGATGTACTCTCTGTGCAGAATGATTTCCAGAGCTTGGGGAAGGAACTTAGCAGAATAGGCTGTAGGCTTACTTTCTCAGAGGTTTTACCAGTGTATAAGGAGCAAAACGGAAAAGGCCAGCGCATAGCACAATTCAATATGTGGCTAAAGGAGTGGTGTAAAGGGGAAGGCTTCGGATATATTAGTCACGATGTCAGTAGCTGGTCCAATCAAAAGATGTACAAAAGAGATGGTTTGCATCCATCAAAAAAAGGGACTGAGTTACTCGGCTATAAATTCACAGATTTTCTGGAGGGAAATTTAAACTAAACAGTGGGGACAGGGAGTTAATTGATACGGAACAACCCTGTCCCCGGAAATTTAAAAACTATAGGGCTATCAGTGCATGTAGCATAGATGTGTGTGTGGACAAGAATACCAACCTTGCTACCAATCAAAATGAAGCCTCTAATAGCGAGTGCCACATAAAGTGCACTAACCAAATAGGTGGTAAGACAATAGGGGAACTCAGGCACCACACAGGTTATGTAGAAAGGAAACACAGGGCCACCCACAAAGGACTCAAATGTTTATACACCAATGCACAGAGTATGAACAGCAAACAGGGTGAACTAGAAATTCAGGTTAACGAGGGCAGATACGATATTGTTGCCATTACGGAAACATGGTGGGATGAAACTCACACATGGAACACACAGCTAGAGGGATTTAAATTATTTAAAAGAAACAGACCAAATAAAAGAGGAGGTGGAGTTGCTCTCTATATAAGAAATAACTACATCTCCACAGAAATAGGGTACAACAATGATAAAAACTGTCTTGAATGCATTTGGGTCAATATAAAAGGGGGGGGAAATGACATTGCCATAGGTGTATACTACAGACCACCCAACCAAACAGAGGAAATAGATGAACTTTTTGCTAGTCAGCTAACTAAGGTATGTAGGAAGCACACCACAATAGTAATGGGGGACTTTAACTACCCTGACATCAACTGGGAGACAAACTCCGCACCAAGTGGAAGATCAAACAGGTTCCTGGCAAACCTAGCAGACAACTTTGTCTCCCAAAAAGTAGAGAAGGGAACTAGGGGATTAGCCATTTTGGATCTAATTCTCACTAACAGAGATGAAATGATAGACGGTGTTGAAGCCATAGGAACCCTGGGAGGAAGTGATCATGCAATATTAGAATTCAACATTATAGAAGCACAACCAATAGAACACAGTCAAACTAGAGTCTTGGACTTCAAGAGAGCTAATTTCAATAAACTTAGAGAGGGCTTGGGAAGGATTCCATGGATGAGAATCCTCAAGGGGAAAACAACTCAAGAAGCTTGGGAAATTCTGAAAAATGAGATAATAAAAGCACAGACTAGCACAATACCAACAAAAAGGAAAAATAGCAGCTCTCAAAAGAAACCAGCATGGCTGCATAAAGAACTCTCTGACAAATTGAAAGATAAAAAGGACAAGTACAGAAAGTGGAAAGAGGGGAACATAACTAAGTCAGAATATCAGCAAATAGCCCGAGCCTGCAAAGATGAAGTGAAGAAAGCCAAGGCTCAAAATGAACTAAGGCTTGCGACCAAAGTCAAAAATAACAAAAAAAGCTTCTTTCAACATGTAAAAAACAAGAAAAAAGTGAAGGAAATGATTGGTCCATTAGTGGGTGGAAGTGGCAAGAAGGTGACAAGCAACAGGGAGAAAGCAGAACTATTTAACTCATTTTTTGCATCTGTCTTTACACAAAGGGAAAAAAACAGACCAACCTATCAAAAATAGTGCCATAAAAAACAAAACAGAAACACAAATTAAGATAGGCAAGAAAATGGTTAGTGAGCACCTGTCCAGCCTAGATGAGTTCAAATCGCCAGGACCAGATGGATTACATCCCAGAGTTCTCAAGGAACTGGCAGATGTGATATCGGAGCCACTGAACTATATTTTTCAAAGATCCTGGAACACAGGGGAACTACCAGAGGACTGGAAAAGAGCTGATGTAGTTCCCATCCTCAAAAAAGGAAAAAAAATGGATCCAGGAAATTACAGACCTATCAGCCTGACCTCAATACCTGGGAAGATCCTGGAAAAGATAATCAAACAACGAATCAACGAACACCTAGACGCAAACAAAGTCATTACTAAAAGCCAACATGGGTTTGTCAAAAATAGATCATGCCAGACAAATCTTATTGCATTCTTTGACCAAGTGACAAAATTAGTGGATCAGAGGAATGCTGTGGACATAATTTACTTGGACTTCAGTAAGGCATTTGATAAAGTAGATCACAACCTACTACTTGACAAGATAGAAAAATGTGGGGTAGACAGAACCACCACCAGATGGATCCGTAGCTGGCTGACCGGCCGTACTCAGCGAGTGGTCCTCAATGGAACTGCATCTATATGGAGGGAAGTGTGTAGTGGGGTGCCCCAGGGCTCTGTTCTGGGCCCAGTACTCTTCAACATCTTCATCAACGATTTGGATGAAGGGATAGATGGGGAACTCATCAAATTTGCAGATGACACCAAGCTGGCAGGAATAGCCAACACTCCAGAAGACAGGCTTCAGGTACAGAAGGATCTGGACAGACTTGAACACTGGGCACTAACTAACAAAATGAAATTCAATGGTGAAAAAAGCAAGGTTCTACATTTAGGCAAGAAAAACCAAATGCACAAGTACAGCATAGGTGGCACCATGCTCAATAGTAGTAACTGTGAGAGGGACCTCGGAGTCCTAGTAGACAATCACTTAAATATGAGCCAGCAGTGTGCGGCAGCTGCCAAAAAGGCCAACACAGTACTAGGCTGCATTAACAGAGGGATAGAATCAAGATCACGCGAAGTATTAATACCACTCTTCAATGCCTTGGTAAGGCCACACTTGGAATACTGCATCCAGTTTTGGTCACCACGATGTAAAAAAGATGTTGAGACTCTAGAAAGAGTACAGAGAAGAGCAACAAAGATGATTAGGGGACTGGAGGCTAAAACATATAAGGAACGGTTGCGAGAATTGGGTATGTCTAGTTTAACGAAGAGAAGGACAAGGGGGGACATGATAGCAGTATTCCAATATCTCAGGGGCTGCCATAAAGAAGAGGGAATTAAGCTATTTTCCAAAGCACCTGAAGGCAGGACAAGAAGCAACGGGTGGAAACTAATCAAGGAGAGAAGCAACCTAGAACTAAGGAGAAACTTCCTGACAGTGAGAACAATTAATCAGTGGAACAGCTTGCCTCCAGAAGCAGTAAATGCTCCAACACTGGAAGTTTTTAAGAAGAGACTGGACAGCCATTTGTCCGAAATGGTGTAGGGTTTCTTGCCCGAGCAGGGGGTTGGACTAGATGACCTCCAAGGTCCCTTCCAACTTTACTATTATTATTATTATTATAAATATAATATTCTGCCTTTTTAATATTTCCCCAAATATTTCTTTCTCTGGATTCTTCCCACACTGGCATGCCATGGCCCGGTACTGATCCACAGACTGAGGGTTGGGGACCTCTGCCTTAGACCATCAATCTCTCTTGCCTCATTCAACACATCACAAACTAATCTGAGTTCACACAGCAGAAAACCCCATCCCTGTTTAGAAAATGAGGCCAAATCGTTCACACACATTCACATGCACACCCAGCAAACCAAGTTAGGAGATCAAATCATTGTGGAGGGTTATGGGTGTTTGTGTGTGGAGGTTTTCAAGTAAAGGTTGGACAACCATTAGTCCAGGATTAAGGTGACCAACTTTTTTACAATGAAAAGGAGGACACAAATAAACTGAAGAAAAAATATCGTAAAAGCTGGCCCAGCCCATGGAAGGTCAACCGCCTGCTGCACCCCCGTCCGCAGCCGCCTCGCCAGCACCGCTACCCCGCGGTGGGCCCTGCGGTTCCCAAAGCATCAGCCATGCCAGCTCCGGCCCCGGGGGCAGCCCGCTATCCTGCAGCCGCCCCGACACACACCCTGCCTGCAGCCGCCCCGACAGCACCACTGCCCACACTGTGCAGCCCTGTGTAGAGCCGGCCCTGTAGCTCCCAAAGCACCAGCCGTGCCAGCTCTGGCCCCAGAGGGCATCCCACCGTCGACACACCCCGCCTGCAGGTGCCCTGCCAGCACCACCGCCCACCCTGCACAGCCCTGTGTAGAGCTGGCCCCGCGGCTCCCAAAGCATCAGCCGTGCTGGCTTCGGCCCCGGGGGCAGCCCGCCATCAACACACCCCACCTGCAGGCGCCCCGCAAGCACTTCTGCCCACCCTGTGCAGCCCTGTGTAGAGAGGGCCCCGCGGCTCCCACAGCATAGGGGGCAGCCGGCCGCTGCCGCCCTTCACACCTCCGCTCACAGCACCCCCGCCATTCCTTCCTCTTGCGCCTGCAGCCATTATTGCCCTAGCAGAGCCGAAGATCAAGAGAAACTTATCACTCCAGTCTCCTCCAGGTATCTTCGGAACTAACTAGGAGATGGTGTGGTTAGGTAGCAAGGAGGTATGCAAAGTTCCTGCCAGTTCGCCTTCGCTGCAGATAACTTGCATGTGCAAAGTTTGCCGGCCAGATGTTTTGGCGCGCTCAGCAGCAATTCCTATTGGCTTTCAAAAGCCAATAATGGGAGTAGCACAGCTCATGCAAAAGTTGAAAAAAAAACATCAAAAAAAGGTGCTGGAACGCCGTTCTGAGCGTTTTATGAGAAAAAAAAGCCCTGCAGATTAGTCTTTAAATATCAAAAAGGAGGACATGTAGGAGGACACTTTTTGAGGGAGGACAGAACTTACAAAAGGAGGACTGTCCTCCCTAAAGGAGGACGGTTGGTCACCTTACCAGGATGGTTTAAGGACTAGGAATTCTGGGAGTTGAAGTCCACGAGTCATAAAAGAGCCAAGGTATAGGCCTGGTATAGGCCAAGATAGAGAAACACTGGCCTAGACCAGGGGTAGGCAACCTTGGCTCTTTTCTGACTCGTGGACTTCAACTCCCAGAATTCCTGAGCCAGCCATGCTGAGGGGAAAGGGAGAGGTTTCCATGCTGAGCCATGCTGGCTCAGGAATTCTGGGAGTTGAAGTCCACCAGTCATAAAGCGGCCTAGGCCCTAGGCCAGGGGTGGGCAACCTTGGCTCTTTTATGACTGGTGGACTTCAACTCCCAGAATTCCTGAGCCAGCCACGCTGAGGGGAAAGGGAAAGGTTTCCAAGCTGAGCCATGCTGGCTCAGGAATTCTGAGAGTTGAAGTCCACGAGTCATGAAGGGGCCATAGCTCCCCCATGCTGGCTCAGGAATTCTGGGAATTGAAGTGCACGAGTCATAAAAGGGCCAAGTTTGAAGACCCCTGGGCTAGGGGTTGGACTAGAAGACCTCTAAGGTCCCTTCCAGCCTTAGGATTCTATGAACCCTCGATTAAATAAAAGGAGGCTTTCCCACAAAAAGCTAGAACTGAAAAAAAAGTCACATAGGTTAAACAAACCAAGTTTGGAATCCTTGACACTGGCTGTGGTTTAGCCAAAAATGACCGGGGGAAAAAAATAGGTATGTTGTCAATGCTTTGAGATAGATGATAGATAGATAGATAGATAGATAGATAGATAGATAGATAGATAGATAGATAGATAGATAGATAGATAGATAGATAGATAGATAGATAGATAGATAGATAGATATAATAAAAATAAATAAGATACGACCACCAGGAGAATTTAAGTATAAAAAATACTTTACTAAAACCACCAAGCTTTCGTTGGGAACTCCCAACATCGTCAGGGCTATAGATAGATATATAGATATAGATATTAAATGGATTTGGGTCAAACTGGGAAATCCTTTGTTCGTTCTTCTGTTTCTTTTTCTAGTCTATCTCCCACCCCCTCTCTCTCTCCTTTCTCCCCCCCCTTTTCTCTTTCTCTGCTGGACTACATCTCCCAGCGTGCCTCTGCAGCTGCGCAGACAAGAAGAGCTTGTGAGTTCAACAGCTCCCAACAGCTTTGTTAATTCCAGAGAAGGCAGGGAGGGAGGGAGGGAGGGGGGGCAGGCATTAGCGGACAGGCCCTTTCTTCCTTCCCCAAAAGGCCCGCTCTGGAGCTGCTGGAGGCCCCACCACCCCGGAAGCTTGCTCACTTTGCAGGGCAGCCCTGAAGATGGAAGACCAAAAGGTAAGGATGCTTAAGGCAAGGATGCAGCAGCAGCTGGACCAGAAGGGTATCTTATGGCAGGGCTAATGGATCCAAGCTGTCCCCATGGGAAGGAAAGGGGGGTGTCTGTCTGTCTGTCTGTGTCTGGGGCCGGTCTCTGAGCTTTCTGCAACCTGGAGGGCTCTGCAGTTGATCCTCCACCCATCTCCAGCCCGGTCCCTCCTCCATCTCTGCTTTGTCATCCCGGACTTGTGTTTTTAGTTACAACCGGCCGTCCATCCGGCAAAGGAGAGGAGGGTGGGGTGGTGGGGGGGGGAGAAGAATGGCTGAGAAGCATGGGTCTCCCTGCTCTCTTTGCAGAGGATGTCTCCTTTGAGAGGGAGGGGGCTTTAATTTGGAGGGTTAGGGTTAGGGATATAGACTTAGGACCATCTGCATCCTGGCGAAAACCGAGTGAAGGTTCTAGTCCTCGTGGTTTGGAAAAAAAGCTGGGATTGAAAACGGAATAACCCAGATAGAAGGGGTTGCATTTTTTGCCTTGGGTGGATCGGATTTCTGAGGCTCTGCAAGGAAAGGTGGGGCTGGGTCTTAAGTCCCCCCACCCACAACCACATCTCAGAAGGTTAACTTAGTTCTCTGTGATCAGACTGCAGCCTCGGTGACCTCTCCCTGCAAATTTAAAAGAGAAAAGAAACTCCTTGCATGTAGAAATCCTGTTGATCAGGGCAGCCCCTTGAGCTGCTATGTTTCTAAATGCAGGCATGGATATTTAAAAATCTTGCAGGGTTTCTGCTCTTAAACCTCATCCGGTCGTCTGAAATAGTCTAGATAAAGACCCAAGATGGTCCGGAAAGATTCATAAACTCTTTAGTGAAATACCTGGTTTGTATTCCTACTTTCTATTCCTTGCTGGAAACCCTGGGAAAAGCTTTTGCTAGCCCTGCCTCAGCATGGTATTTTTCTTTTCCGTCTGTGCTTTGATCAAAACCACGAGGACTAGAATCTTGATGTTATTTTTGGGGGGGGAGAATGCAGAAGGTTGTAACATAGTCTAGGAAGACGGCTTTCTCAAATTCTGCACAGTTGGTTGACCTGGACAATCTTCTGTCAAGTCAGCCCACAATTCCCATCATGGCCGCTGCGTGGGAGTGATGGGAATTATAGTCCTTTGGAAATGGGAGGTACCAATTAAAAAGTATTTTCATAAGAGAAAACATTACAGAAGGATAAGAAAAAAAACCTTCCCTTCCCTTCCTTTCCATTCCATTCCTTTCCTTTTCTTTCCTTTCTCTTCCTTTCCTTTTCTTTCCTTTCTCTTCCTTTCCTTCCTTTCCTTTCCTTTTCTTTATCTTCCTTCCTTTCCTTCCCTTCTCTTCCTTTCCTTTCTTTATCTTCCTTCCTTTCCTTCCCTTCTCTTCCTTTCCTTTCCTTTCCCTTCTCTTCCTTTCTTTCCTTTCCTTTCTTTCTTTCCTTTCCTTCCTTTCCTTTCCTTTCCTTTCTCTTCCTTCCTTTCCTTCCCTTCCTTTCCTTTCCTTCCCTTCCCTTCATTTCCTTTCCCTTCTCTTCCTTTCTTTCCTTTCCTTCCTCTTCCTCTTCTTTTCCTTTCCTCTCCTTTCCCAAAACTTATCTGACTCTAAATTTCGGTACAACGTAGAGCATGGAAGAGGAAACCCAAATTCAGTTGACTTAATGACCAGGGATAATCATTATCTTTCAGCCTGGCCTACCTCGCAGGGACGTTGTGTTAAGATTAAAAGGCCAAAAACCTCATGCGAGGCTGCTAAGCTCTCAGAGGAAATAGGGCCGTTTGATAATCATAAAAATTAGAGATAAACCCTTGAAATGAGAAAGAGTGCCCTGATCCAGTGGTGGGATTCAAATAGGTGAACAACCGGTTCTTTGTGTAGATGCCACTTCCGGAAGGCAATTTTGGGCCTGGGCAAGAAAAAATTAGCTACCGGTTCTGCCGAAGTGGTGCAAACCGGCTGAATCCCACCACTGGTTCCTAAAGTACAAAGTGGCCAGACATTTTTTTTTTTAAAGGAGAGCCTGTATTGCAGCTGAAAATTATGGGCAGAGGAGAAGAAAAGGCACTCTGCACTCTGTCAGAGACATCCTCCCCCAGACTTAACAATTCTTGATAAGAACAACAAAAAAGTCTTGATAGAGGGTGTGGTAGTACCTGGAGACAGCAGAAGAGAAGGAAAATCACAAAATACAAAGATCTGCAAAGAAAAATAGAACACCTCCCCATCAAAAAAAGGCCAACTCATTGCTGGGCTGCATGAACAGAGGGAGAGAATCAAGATTATGTGAAGGGTTAATACCACTTTACAAGGCCTTGGTAAGGCCACACTTGGAATCCTGCATCCAGTTTTGGTTACCACGATGTAAAAAAGATGTTGAGACTCTAGAAAGAGTACAGAGAAGAGCAACAAAGATGATTAGGGGATCGGAGGCTAAAACATATAAGGAATGGTTGCTGGAATTGGGTATGTTTAGTTTAATGAAAAGAAGGATGAGGGAGGACAGGATAGCAGTCTTCCACTATCTCGGGCTGCCCCAAAGAAGAGAAGCTATTCTCCAAGGCGCCTGAAGGCAGGACAAGAAGCAACAGATGGAAACTAAATCAAGAAGAGAAGCAACCTAGAACTAAGGAGAAACTTCCTGACAGTTAGAACAATTAACCAGTGGAACAACCTGCCTCCAGAAGCAAGACAGTATCCAAGACAATCTTGCCCAAATTATCGAGTTTAGCCTGTCTGTGACAAAGGCGACATAATACTGAATGGACATGTGTAGAAATTGAACAAATAAATGAACATAATGAGTTCCTGAGATTTAAAAAAAAAAAGCTATATTTTTTCCAAATCCTCTGTGTCATCATTGGTATTTCTCTGTCGAAAGGAAGTAAATGAAGGATAGATTCTAGAATATGCTCAAAAAACTCAAAATGGTTATGTGATTAGAGTCGCCATTTTGGGGATTATGGCATATAAAAATGGATAGCGCCTTCAATTACACCATTGTCACCGCCATTTTGACTCTTTTGACCTCTCCCCGTAGACCTCCCCCTGCATAAAGTATTTAAATATATTTTAAATAAAAATATGCGTGTGTGTGTGTGTATAAAATCTATTCTGTAATTCTATTTCCATTCTATTCTATTCTTTATTCTATTCATTCTGAATTCTATCCTATCCTATCCAATGCTATCCTATCCTATCTATTGTTATTCCATTCCATATTCTATTCTATTCTACTCTACTCTACTCTACTCCCATTCTATTCTATTCTATTCTATTCTATTCTATTCTATTCTATTCTATTCTATTCATTCTGAATTCTACCCTATCCTATCCTATGCTATCCTATCCTGTCCTCTATTGTTATTCCATTCCATTCCATATTCTATTCTATTCTATTCTATTCTATTCTATTCTATTCTATTCCATCCCATTCTATTTTCTATTATTTTCTATTTTCTATTCTATTCTATTCTATTCTATTCTATTCTATTCTATTCTATTCTATTCATTCTGAATTCTACCCTATCCTATCCAATGCTATCCTATCCTATCCTCTATTGTTATTCCATTCCATATTCTACTCTACTCTACTCTATTCTATTCTAGTCTATTCTAGTCTATTCTAGTCTATTCTTTTCTATTCCATCCCATTCTATTTTCTATTAGTTTCTATTCTATTCTATTCTATTCTATTCTATTCTATTCTATTCTATTCTATTCTATTCTATTCTATGTAAACTTCCAAGAGGCACTCAGGTGAGATGGGCAAGGCTTTCCTAGGATCGTACAGTAGATAATTCAAACAGGTAAATGCAGCCCAGACATAAAACATTGGATTGCACTGGGTCCACCACAGTGGTGAACATGGGCCAAACATGGAAAAGCAAAGACATCAGCCTGCCAATCCAATGTAGGTTAGTCCGCTCTATGTTGTGCTCTCCGTGACTACCTCTGGTTGTGAACATTGGACCTTAAATAAGCAAGACAGGAAGAAAATCAACTCGTTTGAGCCTCAGACATGTCGCTGGAAGGCAACAATGACACAACTGTGTCTCACTTGTTTGGGCCAAGTCACATGGGAGAATTCACCGGAGAAAGCAATTATGTCGTGAAGAGTTAGCAATGAAAGGAAACTGGGCCATCAAAGAACCGCCATCAAAGCTGACACCTGCCAGAGCACAGAACATAGAATAAAAGAGTTGAAAGGGACCTTGGAGGTCATCTAGTCCAACCCCCTGCTCAGGCAGGAAACCCTGTACCATTTAGGACAAATGGCTGTCCAGTCTCTTCTTAAAAACTTCCAGTGTTGGAGCATTCACCGCTTCTGGAGGCAGGTTGTTCCGCTGGTTAATTGTTCTCACTGTCAGGAAGTTTCTCCTTAGTTCTAGGTTGCTTCTCTCCTTGGTGAGTTTCCATCCGTTGCTTCTGGTCCTGCCTTCAGGCGCTTTGGAGAATTGTTTGTCCCCCCCCCTCCTCTTTGACCAACTCAAAGAAGTAACGCAAAATGGGAAGATGTGGAGAGAATGGTCTTATTGAATCACCCAGAGTCGGATGCAGCTGAACGGATAACATCGTCATGAAATCTGATAAATAGAAATAATAAATAAATAAAGGTCTTTGAAGTGAAAAAGTGCGATTCAATCTATGTATGGTAGATTAAAATGATTTAACTCGGTGATTCTCAACTTTGACAACTTGAAGATATGTGGACTTCAACTCCCAGAATTCCACCCCTCTTAAAGCATGCTGGATGGGGAATTCTGGGAGTTAAAGTCCACCCATCCTAACACATGCCGGCAGGGGGATTCTGGGAATTGAAGTCCACCCATCTTAAAGCATGCTGGCTGGGGGATTCTGGGAGTGGAAGTCCACCCATCTTAAAGCATGCTGGCTGGGGGGTTCTGGGAATTGAAGTCCACCCATCTTAAAGCATGCCGGATAAGGTTTTGGGAGTTGATGTCCACCCATCTTAAAGCATGCTGGCTGGGGGATTCTGGGAGTTGAAGTCCACATATCTTCAAGTTGGCATGGTTGAGAAACACTGGTTTAAGTTATGCATAAATCTATCCGTTTCAGCCTGGGAAAGGATAGGAAGCGAGAATCCAAGATTAACGCCAGATTATTATTTTTTTCCCCTTTTTTTGGGTGGGGACAGGATGACCTGCGGAAGATCATCACGACCCTCGCGGTGAAGAATGAGGAGATCCAAAATTTCATCTATTTGCTCAAGCAGATGCTTCAAAATGTGGAGGTAACTGGGTTGGAGTTAACCTTAACATGGTTTATCCAGATGTTCTGGAGGCAACAGGGCTCACCTGGGGTTTTATTGGGCCTGAAAGCTCCACAGCTGGTGAAATCAAGTGTTCTTGATTTATTTATCTCTTTATTACATTCTTTTTTTTTTAATTGAAAATTTTTAAAATTTTACAAAAAAGTTCCCTTCCCCCAACCCTCCCCACCCAACCCAACCCTCCCCCAACCTTCCCAGAGCTGAATACAGGCTTAATTAAAATTTAAAAAGAAATTTTTTTTTAACACAAATAAAACATATACAAGTTTGATTACAATAATTAAACAAATTATAAAATACTTTAACACCCATATTTAAAAAGACAGAAAGAGAAAAAAAAAGAAACAAGAAAAAAAGAATATCTAAAAAATATCTTAAACTTTAAATATAAATTATTCAAAAGCTAAATAATATTTGTTTATATCATACTTATATTGTATAAAGTTTATCCATTTTTTCCATACCAAGAAATACTTCTCTTGCGATTGATCTTTCAAGAAAGCTGAAATCTTTGCCATTTCCGCTAAGTAGGAAACTTTAAGAAACCATTCTTGCAAGGTAGGCAAAGATTCCTTCTTCCAACATTGCCCTACTAACAACCTAGCCGCTGTGATTAAATTTAACATTAATATAGTTTCTTTACTATCACAGTCGGAAACAATACCCAACAAAAACAATTGTGGAGTAAATTTTATCCTTCTTTTAAAAATTCTTTGAATATTCCACCATATTCTTTATTACATTCTTATCAACCTTTTATTATTTGATAAGAAATTCAAGCTGGCAAATATACATAATAATCCCTCCTTCCTTTTCCTATTTTCCCAACAGCGACAACCCTGTGAGGTGGGTTGGGCTGAGAAAGAAAGAGTGCCCTAAATTCCTTAGCCCGCTTTCATGCCTAAGGTGGGACTAGAACTCACCGTCTCCTGGTGATTGGCCCAAAGTCACTCAGCCGGGTTTCATAGCTAAAGCAGGGTTAGAACAGTCTCCTGGTAATTGGCTGAAATTAATCCAACCTGCTCTCAAGCCAAAGACAGGACTAGAACTCACCGTCTCCTGGTGAATGGACCAAAGTCATCTAGTTGGCTTTCATGCCACAACTGGAACTAGAATTCACCATCTCCTGGTGATTGGCCCAAAGTCACCCAGCTGGATTTCGCGCCTAAGGAGGTACTAGAACTCTCTGTCTCCTGGTGAGTGGTCCAAAGTCACCCAGCCAGCTTTCATGCCTAATGCAGGACTAGAACTTTCCATCTCCTGGTGATTGGCCCACCCAGTTAGCTTTTATCCCTAAAGAGGGACTAGAACTCACCATCTCCTTGTGTTTGTCCCACCCAGCAAGCTTTCATGCCTAATGCAGGACTAGAACTCACCATCTCCTGGTTAAATGGCCCAAATTTACCAAGCAAGCTTTTATGCCTAATGCAAGACTAGAACTCTCCATCTCCTGGTGATTGGCCCAGCCAGTAAGCTTTCATCCCTAAGGCGGGACTAAAACTCTCCATCTCCTGATTGATTGGCCCAAATTCACCCAGCTGCCTTACATACCTAAGTAGGGACTAGAACTCACCATCTCCTGGTGATTGGCCTAATTCACCCAGCTGGCTTTTACGTCTAAGGCAGGACTAGAACTCATCGTCTCCTGGTGATTGGTCCACCCGACAAGCTTTCAGGTCTAAGGCGAGACCCGGATTTCATCCCTAAGACGGGATTGAACCCCCCCCCGTCTCCTGTTTATTTTTATTTTTTGTTTATGGAAAGTAGCCATAAAAATTTACATCTGTGAATTTCTTTAGAGCAGTGGTTCTCAACCTTTTTAATGCCGCGACCCCCAACCGGTCGTAAGTTGAGAACTACTCAACCAGTCGTAAGTCGAGGACTACTCAACTGGTGCAGCACCGTTTGCAGAATGGGACTTTTGGCGGGCTCAGCAGGGCAGAGACAGCCTGGACAATTCCTACTGGCTTTTGAAAGCCAATAGAATTAGATTCTATTCAAGAGAGTCTATTCTATTGGCTTTCAAAAGCCAATAGAATAAAAGGGAGTAGCACAGCTAAGGAAAAGGGGGGAAAAATGGCGGACTGTGTTGTTTGGCGACCCCCGTGAAATGGTCGTTCGACCCCAAATGGGGTCCCGACCCACAGGTTGAGAACCACTGCTTTAGAGGGTCCTTGCCCATTTTAAGTTGTCCCAAGATTTGGGGCATTATTCCACCTGGAAATTTAGCCAAGAGGTGGGATTCAGGAATTTGGGGGACACCAGGTTGAGTTTCTGCTAAGCACCCACAAACACACACCGCTCGACACCCCGAATCACAAAGGAGGGAGCATCCCAACTCTCCAGTCACCTCAGCGCAGAGATGACCTCCAGCTTCGTCTTCTCTCTTCTCCCTGCCAGAGTAATTCGAACCGGGTCCAAGACGATCTGGACGCCGAGTTCCAATCTCTGTACGTCCTGCTGGACGAGCTGAAGGAAGGGATGTTGATGAAGATCAAACAAGATCGAGCCAGTCGGACTTACGAACTGCAGGTAAAACCCGCTCAGCTAAAGAGCCGCTGTGCATTATTGGTTTCAGAGACAGATGGCTGAGAAAGACAACCCATAGATTCAATATTGGCTGGGGGATTCTGGGAGTTGAAGTCCACCCTTCTTTAAAGCTGCCAAGATCGAAAAACACTGTTCGGACAGCTTTGGCCCCCTCCCCCCGAAGAATTTTTACTTAAGGTAGACTGCGCTGGAAGATGGAGGCTCCATTTAAGGCTGCCTCAAAGTGTGAGCATCCTGGATCTTTGTGTTGCTGCCCTCTACTGGTCACTTGTCTATTTGCAGCTTAAGAGGTAGCCCCTGGTGTTACGGGTACAGGTAGTCAAATTTATCTGAGTTTTGCAGCCCTCTCCATCTTGTGCCAGTGAGTTCCTCAGGACAAAAACGCAGAGTGCCAGATGTTGACTTGAACCCAAATCCCTCAGCCAATCTCTCTGCCTTTGACCCCCCGCCCTCTCTGAATGGCGATCTCGCTTAAATCAAAATCCAGATTTTTTTTTCTTTTTAAAATTACATTAATTTGAATTCAGAGCAAGAAAACAAAAAGAGGGCCAGCCAAACCTCTTTATACCCGCTCTTTTCAATTTTTATTTTTTTACTTTTTTGCTAACATCTCCCTTTTGGGGACGGGGGGGGGAATGCTCTCTCTCTGCTCGTCTTTCGCACCCAGAACCAGCTGGCGGCGTGCACAAAAGCCTTGGAAAGCTCAGAGGAACTTTTAGAAACCGCCAACCAGACCCTCCAAGGGGCTGAAAATCAGGATTTCCACCAGGTAAAAGAATAATTCCTAGCTGTGTGTGTCTGTGCACGTGTGTGTGTGTGTGTGTGTGTGTGCGCGCACGTGCGCGCATAATTACACAACGAATTGGGCAAAGGATGCAAAGCCATTGGCTAAATATGTGTCAAGAGATTCTGTGATAGCTTGATTGTGCCTCCTTCTAAGCTGGCATGCTGATGGACGGCTACAACTCCTTGGATCCCCCACAAGTTGGGGGCTGTGGATGATGGGTACTCTTATCCAACCGTTTTTGGAGAACATTGATTCAAATGTCACAATGACCCCGGATTTGGACGGATCCCAGCCCATCATATGGGTTGGGTGACATCTGGGGGAGGAAGGCGTCATACGTTTATTGATCTTAGTTTGCCCTTGCCTACCTCACAGGGTCCTTAGGAGGATAAAAAGGGCCCAGATTTGGATGGATCCCAGCCTATCGCATTCGCTGGACGATATTTGGGTGGGTTTACAGGTAGTTCCTCGACTTACGACCACAACTGAGCCCAAAATTTCCGTTGCTCAGTGAGACAGCCCTTAAGTGAGTTTTGCCCCATTTTACGACCTGTCTTGACGCCATCATGAAGTGAATCCTGCAGTTAAGTTAGCAACACAGCTGTTAAGTAAATCTGACTTCCCCAACGGACGTTGCTTCTCAGATGGTCGTAAAAGGGGATCACGTGACCCCAGGACGCTGCAAATCGTCATAAATACGAACCCGTTGCTATGTGGCCTGGTTTTGATCACTTGGCCATGGAGGAAGCTGCAACGGTTGTGAAGTGTGAAAAAGGATCGTGAGTCACTTTTTTCAGTGCCGTTGTAACGCTGAATGGTCACATAACAAATCGTCGTAAGTCGAGGACTACCTATATTATATTAATCCGCCCTCACCTGCTTCTTGGGAGGGTTGTTGGGAGGATAGAAAGGTCCAGACGTGGATGGATCCGAGCCTGTCACATGACTGGATGATATGTGGGTGGTTTATTATATTTTTAATTCACCTTGGCCTACCTCGCAGGGTTCTTGGGAGGGTAAAAAGCATAGGGGAAGGCAGAGGGCGGTGGGAATTATTTTCTGCATGCGTGCAATGGATGGCAGCTTTGCATGCTTCCTGTGGGCTTCCTGTCTACAACGCTCTTGAAACAAATGTGAGCAATGCTTCTTTAATTCGTCTTTGTGATACCTTCCTTGCTTTTTCTTCTTCTTTTTTTCTCTCTCTCTTCCTCCTCCCTTCTTTCTCCCTCTTCCTTGCGCTGCTTCGAAGGCTGCTAAACAGATCAAGGACAGGTAGGCCACCCCTGGAACACACCTGGCCTTGTCATTTTCTCTGGGCTGGGAAAAGGGGGCATAAAATGTCTCTTAAGATGGCTCTAAGATGTCTGGACTTCAACTTCCAGAATTCTCCACTCTGCTGGCTGGGGGAATTCTGGGAGTTGAAGTCCAAATATTTTAGAGTGCAGAGTTTGAGAAATGCTGTTTCTATAGTCCAAAGTGAAGCTGGCTGTTAGCGAGATTCATTCGTCCACCGACTTGTAGGCAAGGGTGAAGTGCACTCTGCCCATGCCCCAGCGTCCCCTCGACTTCCCATCGCCTCGGCCAGCCAGCCCGTCTTCCTACATGTCCTTGGGGATGGTTGCTTGATCAGGGGAATCAAAGTCACTCTTCGCATGCTCAGAAGTTCTTGGGTTTTGCCCTGCAGCTAGACCCTGCTGGGTTTAACACACACCCCCTGCCAGCCCTCTGCACATGCTTTGTAGACATCTGAACTTTGGCGGGGTTGGATCCGGGCGCTGGGTTCTTTGCATGTCGCCTTCTCCGCCACGTTCCTCCGCCATCTCTCCGATCCCTCTTGCTAGGCGGTGAAAGACATGGGGGGGGGGGAATCTGACAGCGCACCTTTCTCACTCGCCTCTCCTTCCCCTCCATAGCGTGACGATGGCCCCGGCCTTCCGCCTCTCGCTCAAGGCTAAAGTAACCGACAACATGAGTCACTTGATGGTGGATTTTGCCCAGGAACGCCAAATACTACAGACTCTCAAATTCCTGCCAGGTGATTTGGAAAATGTTGTTTTCCTTCTGCAGGCTAGGCTAGATTTTTTTTTTTTTCAGCTGAAGACTACCAAGTCCATGGTTCACAGCCAGGGTGCTCTGAGCATTGGCACTCTCCAGGCGTAGTTTGGTTAGATTTTTTTTAAAATCCTGCCTTGAATTCTTTATCTCTCTGATTTGAAACGTAGTTCCCAGCGCGCCCGAGATAGACGTCGCCGAATCCTTGGTGGCCGACAACTGCGTAACCCTTGTTTGGAAAATGCCGGAAGAAGATAACAAGATTGACCATTATGTGCTGGAATATCGCAAAACCAACTTTGAAGGGCCGCCTCGGGTCAAGGAAGACCATCCCTGGATGGTTATTGAAGGGATCAAACAAACCGAGTATACGCTGTCCGGTAAGGCAAGCTGGTCAAGATAACAGATCTGGTTCAAATCTTCCTTCCTGGGGGGGGGGCGTCAAAGAGGCTACCACTTATGGGGGTGGGGGACTACCTTGCCCATCATCTAGACAGGTGGAATTGGCATCCGATCTGAGGGTGCTAAAGAGGTCTGGAACAAGCCATGATGATGTCAGGTTTGTTGGGATGACAATTTGCCCAAATCATGATGTCATGTCCATTACAATGACATATTGCACAAACCACAATGATATCAATCAATCAGAATAGAGCTGGAAGGGACCTTGGAGGTCTTCTAGTCCAGCCCCCTGCTGAAGCAGGAGACCCTGGCCTAAACCTTTCCAGACAAGTGGCTGTTCAGTCTCTTCTTAAACACCTCCAGTGATGGAGCACCCACAACTTCTGGTGGCAAGCTGTCCCAATGGTTAATTGTCCCAACTGTTAGGAAGTTTCCCTTTAATTCCAGATTGCTTCTCTCTTTGGTCAGTTTCCAGCCATTGTTTCTCATCCTTCCCTCTGGTGCTTTGGAGAATAACATGACCCCCTCGTCTTTGTGGCAGCCCCTCAAATACTGAAACACTGCTATCATGTCTCCCCTACTTCTTCTTTTCTTTAAATTAGCCAAATCCAAGTCCTGCAGCCGTTCTTCGTATGTTTTAGTCTCCAGCCTTTGATCATCTTAGCTGCTCTTCTCTGAATTTTTTTCAAAATCTCAACATCTTTTTTGTGATGTGGTGACCAAAATTGGCTGCATTATTCTAGGTGTGGTCTCACTAGGGTTTTATAAAGTGGTACTAATACTTCGCGTGAATCTTGATTCTATGCCTCTGTTTATACAACCCAGGATTGTATTAGCTTTTTTGACAGCTGCCACGCACGGCTGGCTCACGTTTAAGGGATCGTCCACTAACACTCTTGTGTCTGTTAGAATCTCATTTTGCACAAACCACGATGACCACATTAGGATGCTGTTTTGCACAAACCATGATGATGTCATGGTAGGATGCCGTTTTGCACAACCCACGATGATGCCGTGTCTGTTAGGATGTCACTTTGCACAAATCACGATGCTGTCATGATGGTTAGGGTATTTTGCACAAACCATGATGACGTCATGTTCGTTAGGATGTCCTTTTGCAGGTAGCAGCATCCTTTGGGTCAATTGGCAGTACAAGATGGTGGTTGGTATTCTTCGCCCAATGATATCGTGGTTTGTGACATCGGTGCCTTTTGCGTGATATCCTTCCATGGATTTTTGTAGAAGAGGGAAGAACAGGAGGAAATTTACACTGCAAGATATATATTGATTTAAAATATTTATATAGCCGCCCGTCTTTTTTTTTATTAAAAATTTTTAAAATTTTACAATAAAATTCCCTTCCCCAAACCCTCCCAACCCACCCCAATACCCTCCCCCCATCTTCCCAGAGCTGAATACAGGCTTAATTAAAACTTAAAAGAAAAAATTTAAACACCAATAAACCATAAACAAATTTGATTATAGTCATTAAACAAATTATAAAATACTTTAACACCAATATATATAGAAAACAGAAAGAGGAAAAAAAAAAGAAACAAGAAGAAGAAGAAAAAGAAAAAAAAGGTAATAATAATTATACTTCTAATTATACTTCTAAATAATATCTTGAACTTTAAATATAAATTATTCAAAAACTAAATAATATTTTTTTATATCGTACTTATATTGTATGAAATTTATCCATCTTTTCCACACCAAAAAATACTTCTCTTGCGATTGCTCTTTCAAGAAAGCCGAAATCTTTGCCATTTCCGCTAAGTAGGAAACTTTAAAAAAACATTCTTGCAAGGTAGGCAAAGATTCCTTCTTCCAACACTGCCCTATTAACAACCTAGCCGCTGTAATTAAATTTAACATTAATATAGTCTCTTTGTTATCACAATCTGAAACAATACCCAGCAAAAACAGTTGTGGGGTAAATTTTATCCTTCTTTTAAAAATTCTTTGAATATTCCACCATATCTTAATCCAAAAAGCTTTTATGTTTTTACATGACCACCAAATATGATAATAAGTAGTATCCAAGCAACCACATCTCCAACATTTAGGCTGCAGGTTTGAATACATGCGAGACATTTTATGTGGGTCAAGGTGCCATCTATAAAACATTTTATAAAAATTTTCCCGTAAATTTGGGGCTTGTGTAAATTTAACATTCCTGACCCAAATAATCTCCCAAGTATCTAATGGAATCGGTTCATCAAAGTTTTGTGCCCATTTAACCATACAATCTTTAACTAATTCTGCTTCTGAGTCCAATTCCACTAACACCCCATAAATTCTTTTGATGTGGGTTTGACTTTGATCTCTAATTTGTTTTAACAAATTATCATCCTGTCTAAGCAGACCCACATTATAATCTACATTTCTACCTATCCAATAGTTGTCTATACTGAAACCATGAATAAATAATATTTTCTTGTGCTAGCTCATCCATACGTTTTAATTGCCAATTTTTACCATCCCATCGAAGTAATTGTGCATAAGAAATACTATCTGTTGAGTCCTTGGCGGAAAGCAGACAGGAGAAGCAGTTGAAGTTCTCAGTTTTCTTTATTCTGCGTTCAGCTTACAAGTAGATGGCTTCTGCAACTCCCAAAACCTCCCAGCTTCTTATATAGACATTTCCCGGGTAAATGCGATACTTTTCCCGCGCCAGCACCCGCGCATGCGCACGGCGCTGGTGACAGCCTGTCTGGTCCCGGGCAGCTTTGCACCTGCCCGGGACTGCCTGCAAACGCCCGAGCCGTTTGCAAGGCTCGGGACATAACACCCCTTTCCCCCGGGCTAAAACTACTACCAACATATAAACATTTATTTTATGCAGTGTTCTGCTTCTCAGTGCTCCTATCGTTACCTGGCTTTTGTTTAGCCAGCAATGTTATGTAATCCTCTAAGTATTTAGGAGACTTCTTTGCTCTCTGTGACCTTCTCAGCTCTGGGTTACTAGCATGAGTTCCCTGACTGGAGGGAGATGTGAGCCTGTTCTCCTTATTTTGCCTTGGTGCCTTCCAAGGACTGTGCCCCAATGCCTGGCCTGCTTGCCCACTGGGCTCGTCAGGCCAGGGCTTCTGTCACTTTGTGACCTGGTTGACCTGCCTAGCTGTAGACCCTTGGGCCCCTTGAAGTGATAGCCACTGCTGGGCGTCTCTGTTGAACCTCCTAGGTCCGTCCAAGACCTGTCAGGAGGTTGTCCATTCCCTGAACCCCGTTCAGTGTCCGGGCTTGTGTGGGTTTCTGTACTTTCCCAAAACTCAGTTACTCCCTGATTTGGGCTAGAGGTGTTGTAGTCGGGACTTGGTTCCTCGACCACCTCCCTGTATGTTTGACCCCCTGTAGGATTTGGGGTAAGGTCAGGCCAACCTTGGGGATTGTGTGCCAGCTCTCTTGCGGGGAATGATTTGTTGGGATGCCCCCGGGTATCCTCCGTGACTGGAGTGCTGTGTGATGTGTGTGGAAAGTGAGTATGCCCCCGGGGTGACTCCCTGGCTGGAGTAGGCGTGGATGCCTGGTAGTTAGGTAGGCTCATAGAATTCTTGTTTGGAGCTCTCGCGGAACCCTGGGATGGGCCGTTTGTGGCTCCATCAGTGGAGATGGGCAGCAGCTCGTGCCCTTCCCTTTGCTCCAAAGGGTCCCCCTCCCTCCCTGGAAAAGACCCAGGAGTCTCATCTGAAAGGGCCCGCCTAGGGCGGAGTTGGTCGATGTGCCGACGCAGGACACGACCGTTGTCCAGGGCTACCTCGTAGGAGAGAGGACCTGTGACCCTGGAAATAGAAGCGGGGACCCATGTATGACCAGGCCCGTAATTGCGAGCCCAAACCGGGGCACCAACAAGTAGTTGTCTAGGTGCCCTAGGATGTGAGGTAGAAGAAGGCAGTCTGTCCAGATGCAACCGGTCAAGTTTAGTAGTAAGTTGATGCCCCCAACGAAGTTCAGCTGGGCTTCTCCCTGTAGAAGTGGACGGTGTGGTGCGATAAGAAAGGAGAAAGTCAGCCAACCTGTGATGCCAGTCCCCGTAGGTAAGTCTTTTCAATGCGTCCTTTGTGATGCGCACCATACGTTCAGCCATACCGTTGGTGGACGGGTGGAAGGGTGCAGACGTGGCATGACGAATCATGTTTGCCTGTAAGAAAGCTTGGAATTCGGAGGAAGTGAATTGAGGGCCGTTGTCGGACACAATGACATCTGGCAGCCCGTGTGCAGCAAAAATCCCCCTCAGTACCTGAATAGTCTTTGCAGTGGTGGTGGATGAGACAGGTACAACCTCAAGCCATTTCGAATGGCTGTCAACAAGGACCAAGAAGAACTGGCCCTGAAAGGGTCCAGCGTAGTCAATGTGCACCCTAGACCATGGGGACTGTGTTTCCTCCCATCTATGCACGGGAGCTTGGGGCATCTCTGGGCGAGATCGTTGGCACAGGTGGCATGCATGCACCTTAGCCTCAATATCTTTATCTAAACCAGGCCACCACAAGTGGCTGCGCGCAAGAGCCTTCATACGAACAATGCCAGGATGACCCTCGTGGAGGGATTCTAAGACCCTAGTCCTCATTGAGGTGGGAATGACAACTCTGTTTCCCCAAAGCAGACAACCCTGAGAAAGGGACAGCTCGTTCCTTTTGGACCAGAAACCCTGAAACTCAGGACTAGGGCAGTGCTCAGGCCAACCAGACAAAACCCAGGAATGGACACGTGAAAGTGTGTGATCTGTACCTGTTTCAGCGGCAACATCCCTGGCACTAAGAGGGAGCTCGGGCAAGGCTTGGATTGATAGAATGTTGACAGCTGGCGCAGGGTCAGCTTCTACTACTGGCAGAGGCAATCTACTGAGGCCATCAGCATGGCCCATTTCTTTTCCAGGCTTGTGGAGTAAAGAAAAATCATATGCAGACAAAAAAATAGACCACCTAAGCATTCTAGGGGAAATGATTTGGGGAGTCTGCTTACGTGTGGTAAACAGTCCCAGCAGAGGCTTATGGTCAGTGAAGACCGTGAAGTGCCTGCCATATAGAAAGTCATGGAATTTTTTAATTCCAGCAACAACAGCCAGAGCCTCCCTGTCTATCTGAGCGTAGTTGCGCTCAGCAGAAGACAATGTTCTGGAGTAATATGCAACAGGAACCTGAGTTCCATCAGACCTGAGGTGGCTCAGGACAGCTCCAACCCCGTAAGGGGACGCATCACAAGCGATGCACACAGGAAGGGACTCGTTGAAATGTGCAAGTACACTGTTAGAAGTGAGCAAGGCCTTGACTTTGTTAAAGCAGGCCTCATGCGTCTGTGACCACCGCCACACTGCTTGTTTGTCTAGTAGCCTGTGAAGAGGCTCAGCTACACTAGCTTTATGTGGAAGAAAAGAATTGTAGAAATTCAGGAGGCCCAGGAAGGCCTGAAGTTTGGCCTTGGACTTTGGCCTAGGTGCTTCTAAAATAGCAGTTAGTTTGGATTCAGCAGGGTGAATCCCAGCAGCATCAATTTTGAACCCCAGAAATTCAGTAGAAGGCACCCCAATCTTGCATTTGTCTTTTTTGAGCTTGAGGCCTGATTTCCTGAACCTTAACAGAACAGCCCTTAGCCTTTCAGCTAGAATGTGTGTGGAGTCTCCTGCAATTAAGACATCATCAAAGTAGGGGCAAACCCCCGGTATGCCCCGCAGTGTGTTTTCCATTACGCTTTGGAAAATCCCAGGAGCGACATTCACTCCAAACTGCAGCCTTTTTACCTTAAAGGCTCCCCTGTGGGTCACAATAGTCTGAGCTATAGCAGCATCATCATCAACAGGCAGCTGTTGATACGCTTGAGCTAGGTCAAGCTTTGCAAAAACGCGCCCCCGCTTGAGGGAGGCCAGAATATGACTGACCACAGGAACAGGATAGGCATGTTGCTGCAATGCCTTATTCAGAGTGCATTTGTAGTCAGCACAAATGCGAATGTCCCCATTTGCCTTTAGAGGCGTGACAATGGGGGTCTCCCAAGGACTGGAATCAACAGGTTCTAGGATTCCCTGTTGAATCAGTTTGTCTAACTCAGTGTCAATTTTACTCTTTAAAGCAAAAGGGACCCTTCTTGCTTTAATTCTAATGGGAGTGACAGTGGGGTCTAGCTTTAAGGACACAGGGGGTCCTTTGAATGTGCCCAGCTGGGGGCTGAAAACATCTGCAAATTCTTTGCAGACTTCCTGTAGGTCGAGTGTTTGTAAACTGTTGAGTCCTGTGACGTGTATCCCCAGGGCCTCAAACCAATCGAGTCCTATGAGACTCGTTCGTTCACCCCCTACTACTAATAAGTCTAGTGGACCTTCAAAACTCTTGTATTGCACGTTAAGGGTGGCCTCCCCCTTAACACACACTCTTGAATTTTGAAAATCTGTTAACACAATGTCAGAAGGCCTTAACTTGGCCTGAGTTCCACTACCGGAACAAATCTTCCTAAATGTATGCAAGGAGATAATTGAAAAGGCAGACCCTGTGTCTAGTTCCATAGATAATGGAACCCCTTGTAGCTTCACCTTGAGTGACAGCTTTTTCTTAATGGGCTTGTGTGTGCCTGTCCTAAGGATGCTTCTTCGCGAAGCGCAAAACCCTACCCTATTCTGGCTGGGGAATCTGGTACCTTTCAGGCGCAGTTCTTCCTGAGGTTGTACCTTTCGTCGGCCCAGACACACAGCTGCAATGTATCCTTGTTTGCCGCATGCCCGGCAGGTAGCGGAGCGGAACTTGCAGTCGGTTCTCCTGTGGCGACCTCCACAGCCGATGCACTTGAGCGGAGCTGAAGAGCTTCCCTTCTGTTTTTCTTCCTTCGTGGGGTGGAGACGGTCAACTTCCTCGTCCGGATCCTCCTCGGAGTTTCTTTGGACGTCTTCCTGGTGCACGGATGCAACCTCTGGACTGTTTCTGATCGGCCGCATGTTCTTGACAGCGCCGCCTGCTGCTTCTTCTGCGGTGACTTCCCTTAAGGCATCTTGGTAGGACAATTCTTCTTTAGTGAAAAGTCTCTGTTGTAGATCTCGATGCCTTAACCCGCACACGAATCGGTCCCTCAGTCGTTCTTCGAGGTCTTTGAACTCGCAGTGCTTGGCGGCCTTCCGTAATGCGGCGATGAATTCTTTGGCCGACTCACCGGGCCGTTGATCCCTCTGCTCGAAGGTGTGGCGCCATGCGATGACGGACATCTTGGGGTGGAAGTGCTCCTTCAGTAGCTTCTTCAGATCTGCGTAGCTTACAGACTCTACTGGAACAGGTGCTGCAAGGTTTTCTGCGATGTCGAAGGCGTCTTGGCCGCAAACACAAAGCAGGGTGGCAGCCTTCAAGCTCTCTTCCCTCACTTGGTTTGCCTTGAAGTAGTTCTCCACCCTGGCTACGTATGACTCCCACTGCTCTGGATGTGAGACGTCGAATTCCGAAAGCCTTCCGATTTTCGCCATCTTCAGGAGACGGGTCTATCAGCCAGCCTACCCCCGAATGCGCACTGGATTGGCGGGTAGCTGCCGAGTCGACGCTGTTCCGCCGCTCAGGACTCACTTGGGTAAGCTTACACTTCTTCCTTTCCAGGCGGTGTAAGGCGATCCCATCCTCGTCGCCAGTGTTGAGTCCTTGACGGAAAGCAGACACGAGAAGCAGTTGAAGTTCTCAGTTTTCTTTATTCTGCGTTCAGCTTACAAGTAGATGGCTTCTGCAACTCCCAAAACCTCCCAGCTTCTTATATAGACATTTCCCGGGTAAATGCGATACTTTTCCCGCGCCAGCACCCGCGCATGCGCACGGCGCTGGCGACAGCCTGTCTGGTCCCGGGCAGCTTTGCACCTGCCCGGGACTGCCTGCAAACGCCCGAGCCGTTTGCAAGGCTCGGGACATAACACTATCCATCTTAACTCCTCTCCTTATCCCTTCTATCGCATGCCATGGGATAGCCCATAATGGAATTCTTGAATCACTTCTATAATATTTCTTCCTAGCCGCCCGTTTTATAACCAACTCCCAACCCAAAATTAAAAGACATACAAAACCATATTAAAACTATAAAACTAAAACATTAAAAATTAGAGGTTTGCAGGTAGTCCTCAATTTATAATCGTCATTGAGCCTCAACTTTGCTTGTTAAGGCATGACGGTCATTATGCAGGTCGCCCTGTAACAAATCTGATTTTATGAGGGGTTTTTTTTTTTTGAAGGGGATGTTGAGCAAAAACGGGGGTTGTTAAATGAATCCATTGTCAGCACAGGGTATTAATTGCTCCAGAAGCAATAAATGCTCCAACACTGGAAGTTTTTAAGAAGAGACTGGACAGCCATTTGACCAAAATGGTGTAGGGTTTCCTTCCTGAGCAGGGGGTTGGACTAGATGACCTCCAAGGTCCCTTCCAACTTTATTATTATTATTATTATTATTATTATTATTATTATTATTATTATTATTATTATTATTATAATAAAACAGGAAGTCAAAGCAAGTTTCCAGGAAAAAAAAAATCTCACACATCACCGAAAAATGATCGGAGGTGTGTGTGTGTTGTTGTCGGAACTTTGAATCCGGATCATATTTTTGAGAGGTCCATCATAATTTTGAATAGATGCCTATGTTGTAAATCAAGGACTGCCTGTATTATGATTTGAATTTAATGCAGTGTTTCTCAATCTAAATAGCTTTAAAATGTGTGGACATCAACTCCCAGAATTCCCCAGCCAGCAAAAGCTAGCTGAGGAATTCTGGGAGCTGAAGTCTGTCAAGGTATTAATTTAATAGCTAAACAGCTTATGTAATGATGTAATGTAATATAAGGTGGATGATGCAACGATAGGAATGACTCAGCAAGGCCTGTGTCCCTTTAAGAGCAAGCAGGGTCTGTATCCCTTTAAGAGCCTGAGTATAAAAGGTAAGGCTTTTGCTGGAGTGTCTCTCTCTCTCTCGTCCGTTTCCTGCTGTAACTGCTGTGTGTTGGATTTTGCTGTATTACCACATGTATGTATTTTGTTCCTAGTGCATATATTGTAGATGGGGTAATATAAACCACTATTTAATACAAACCACTGTTTACTATGTTTACTCCTGGGTTATCTCAGCGCAATATGACAAAGTCCACATATTTTAAAGCTGCCTAGATGGAGAAACACCAGAATACAATTTTTGGAAAGTGAAAAAATATTGATCAAGCCGAATATATTTATATTTTGCACCTTTTCCATAACTCTTTTTTAGAAATTATGTAACTTTCTGGACCCACAGCTGAAGAAGGAAGGAGAAAGATTTAAAGGGGGAGGAAGAAGAGAGAACTATAGCCAAAACAACGTCCCGCCTTTTAAAGGGACGGCGTACAAGTTGGATGACATAAATGTTAGATTCTCTCTAATTCTTCTTCACTTTTCCATCTCTACAGGGTTGAAATTCGACATGAAATATATGAATTTTCGGGTCAAAGCCTGCAACAAAGCCGTGGCGGGAGAGTTTTCAGAGCCGGTCACTTTGGAAACAAGAGGTAAGCAACCCAATAGGTCGTTTATGTATAGGTGGGGGGTGGCAACGTGGATTTCCAGCCCAGCTAGAGATTAGCCAGGATTGGAAGATTCCAGATCTGGCACATGTGGTTTCCTAGTTTGGATTTAATGGAGGAATCCAGGTTTGTGATCCCAAAAATGTTAAACTCGGGAGCATGTGGAGTGAAGATCAAAACGGTGGTTGCCTCTGGGTGATCAAAGCCTCCACAAATGGCCTGGGCTGAACTTGCAGAAGAGAGAATGGGGACTGGGCTAGCTAGATGGTCTAGCACAGTGATGACGAACCTTTTAGAGACCGAGTGCCCAAACTGCAACCCAAAACCCATTTATGCATCGTCGGGTGCCGGGTGGGCGTGGCCCATTGGCTGGGCGTGGCTGCGGTGGTAATGGCAGACTGGGTGGGACTAAAAAGTTCAATCAATCCATTCCAACTTTGCAAGAACTTTTTTTTCCTGCGAGAAGTTGAAATTGACTGATTGATTGACCCTTTTTTTTTTTTTTTGCACACGGCGGTGGAGGCCTAAAGCGAAAAGGTTTTATAAAACCCAGCTGAAGGCCTAGGACTGGGGTGACGGCACGCGTGCCCACAGAGAGGGCTCTGAGTGCCGCCTCTGGCACCCGTGCCATAGGTTCGCCGCCACTGGTCTAGAACAGGGGTCTTCAAACTTGGCTGCTTTAAGACTTGTGGACCAACTCCTAGACTTCTTAAAGCGGTCACGTTTGGGGACTCCTGATCTAGAAGGTCCCTCCCCTTAATTTGCTTCATTGATCAGTGCAGTGGTCTGTTGCAGGACATTGTCTCTCCCAGTAAATAGACCAGACTAGGAAATCCAGGATTAGGCTAAAACGATTTTATAAATATTAGCTATACAGCTAGTCCTCAGTTTATGCCCGTGGTTCAGGTTGTTCGGAGACCTCTGCGGTCATTAAGGCAGAAATGACCTGGGGATTTGGATTGAGATTAAGAAGGGAGGAAAGGAAGAAGGGAGGGAGGAAGGAAGGAAGGAAGGAAGGAAGGAAGGAAGGAAGGAAGGAAGGAAGGAAGGAAGGAAGGAAGGAAAAAATGAGGAGAAATTAGTGGGAGGGGAGAGAAGGGAGAAAGGAAAGGAATATTGGGATGTAGAAGGAAGGAAGGAAGGAAGGAAGGAAGGAAGGAAGGAAGGAAGGAAGGAAGGAAGGAAAAAAGAGGAAAAATTAGTGAGAGGGGAGAGAAGGGAGAAAGGAAAGGAACATTGGGAGGGAGAGAAAAGGAAGGAAGGAAGGAAGGAAGGAAGGAAGGAAGGAAGGAAGGAAGGAAGGAAGGAAGGAAGGAAGGAAGGAAGGAAGGAAAAAAATGAGAGGAGAAATTAGGAGTGGGAAGGGAGAAAGGAAAGGAACATTGGGATGGAGAAGGAAGGAAGGAAGGAAGGAAGGAAGGAAGGAAGGAAGGAAGGAAGGAAGGAAAAAAGAGGAAAAATTAGTGGGAGGGGAGAGAAGGGAGAAAGAAGAGGAACATTGGGAGGGAGAGAAAAGGAAGGAAGGAAGGAAGGAAGGAAGGAAATGAGAGGAGAAATTAGGAGTGGGAGAGGAGAGAAGGGAGAAAGGAAAGGAACAGTGGGAGTGAGAGAGGAAGGAAAGAAGGAAGAAAGAAAAGGAAGGAAGGAAGGAAGAAAGAAAGAGAAGGAAGGAAGGAAAGAAGGAAGGAAGGAAGAGAAGGAAGGAAGGAAGGAAGGAAGGAAATGAGAGGAGAAATTAGGAGCAGGAGGGGAGGGAGAGGAAAGGAAAGGAAAGAGGTGGGAAGGTAAGAGGGAGGGAAGGAAGGAGAGAGGGAGGGAGGGAGGGAGAGGAAAAATTAGGAATGGGAGGGAGAGGAGGAAGGAAGGAACTTAGAAACGAACACCCAAACTTCTTTCTTCTCTTCCCAGCCTTCATGTACCGCCTGGATGGCAGCACCAGCCACCTCAATCTCAAGGTGGAAGACCTCAGTGTGGAATGGGACGCCATGGGTGGGAAGGTGCAGGACATGAAAGCACGGGAAAAGGACGGGAAGGGCCGAACTGCCTCCCCCATTAACTCTCCAGCCAGGTAATTACTTTGCTCGGCTGGGCTGGTTTATTCCGTCATTTCGTCGGCCTGAAATTTGATCCCGTCACCCCGGCCTTGAGTGTGAAAAGCTGGTCATAAGTGTCCCTTTTTTCAGTGGAACGGTCACTAAACGAATGATTGTAAGTCGAGGACCCCCTGGATAGATTAACTCTGGCAAGATTCTGTGGGTAGGGCGGGAGCAGATAAAGAACTGAACTTTATTTGGATATTTTTTCTGATGCTAGATTTGATAAATACTGCCATTAAATGAGAACTGCCTATAACTGAAAATGGATCGTCCTCGGCTTACAACCGTTCATTGGATGAACATTCAAAGTTACGACGGCACTGAAAAGAAGTGACTTACGACCAGCTTTTCACACTTACGACGATGGCTGCATCCCCAGGGTCACGCGATTTATGTTTGGAAGCTTGACAACTGACTCACATTTATTTATTTATTTATTGTAATATAAATTTTGTTCGTTTTAATAGGGTTAGGGATAAAATGGGGTCGGGATTAGGATTGGGGTTGGGGTTTTCCCAGGTAACATTTTCAATATTTAGCAAACAGTACATTATCTGGGTACATGTATTTAACTAAGAATAATAGATGTAGTTAATTATCATAAACAGTATTAATTAATCACTCAGTAGCCTTCTTCTTACTAATATATATTCAAAATTACATGTCCTTTCTCTCTAATTCGTCTTTCTAGCCATGGATAAAAGTTATCCCATGTTCTAAAGTACACTGAGTCTCCTTTCTCTTTAATCTCTAAAGTCCATCTATCCATTTCTGCACACTCTATAGAATTTTCTTAATTAGCATTTCTTCAGCTCGTAAGTTTTCATTTTTTCCAATATTGGGCAAATACAGTTCTTGCTGCCGTTAATACACATAGTATTAGATATGTTGTAGATATTAGCCATGTTGTAAGGATGCCAGATCATCGCATCCCTAAACAGCTCTTCTATGGTGAGCTGTCTCAAGGAAAGCGATCGCACGGGGGACAAAAGAAGCGATACAAAGACACGTTGAAAGCCTCACTCAAGTCCCTGGATATTAACACCATCTCTTGGGAACTTCTGGCGCATGATCGACCGACATGGCGCACCTTGGTGTACCAGGGTTGCCAAACATATGAACACAGAAGGACAATCTTGGCACAAGAGAGGCGAGCACTCCGCAAAGCCAGAGCTGCAAATGCTGAAGTAACAGTGTCTACATTTCTTTGTTCAGTACGTGGCAGAACATTCCGTGCTAACATCGGTCTTATTAGCCACCTACGGACACATCGTTGATGGCCCATAACCCACAAGATGTCAAGGTCTTCATCAACATCGGTGGACGAACAACAGCATTAGATATCTGCAATCTTTCTCTTTTTTTATCTTTTTATCTGAAAAATATGGCTTGAAGCTTAACACCTCAAAAACCAAGATCATGGTCGTCAGCAAACAACCCGTTAATTTACCACCAATAAATTCGGAAGGGATATCATTAGAAAAAGGTGAAAGGATCACGCCGAGACATGACCACTGAAGTAAAGACAAGGATAGAGAAAGCTTGAACAGCATTCTTCAAAATGAAAAAGGCCTTCTGCAGTCACGACATAAGCCTAAGACCGAAAATCAGGCTTGTCAGATGCTATATTTTTCCTATCCTGCTCTATGGAGTAGAGAATTGGTCTCTGACATAAGGCCACCTGAAGAGACTAGAAGCATTTGAAATGTGGATTTACAGGCGGCTGTTAACGTATAAGCTGAGTTGACAAGATCAGAAATGAGGAGGCGATAAGCCGCCTGGGAAAGCCAAGAGAAATCATCCAAACAATTAAAAAACAAAAATTAGAATATTTCGGACGTGTGATACGACACCCAGAAAAATATGGCATACTCCATTTAATCCTCCAGGGAAAGATTGAAGGCAAACGAGGTCCAGGCAGAAGAAGAACATTCTGGCTTCAAAATCTAAGGGACTGGTTTGGACAAAACTCAGCAGCATTTTTTTTGTGTGGCTGCTGATAAAAACAGGATCGCCAACGTCCGACAACAGATATGGCACAAGACGAAGAAGAATCTTTCTTATACTTGGCTCCTATTATTCGTCACAAAAACAGTTCTGGTTTAAAGTCTATTTGTTTTCTAGTTATCTTCTCCAGCCATAGAGGTATTTTAGCCCAATACCTTTTTGCTTTAGGGCAGTGGTTCTCAACCTGTGGGTCGGGACCCCATTTGGGGTCGAACGACCATTTCACGGGGGTCGCCAAACAACGCAGTCCGCCATTTTCCCCCCCCTTTTCCTTAGCTGTGCTACTCCCTTTTGTTCTATTGGCTTTTGAAAGCCAATAGAACAGACTCTCTTGAATAGAGTCTAATTCTATTGGCTTTCCAAAGCCAATAGGAATTGTCCAGGCTGTCTCTGCCCTGCTGAGCCCGCCAAAAGTCCCATTCTGCAAACGGTGCTGCACCAGTTGAGTAGTCCTCGACTTACAACCGGTTGAGTAGTCCTCGACTTACGACCGGTTGGGGGTTGCGGCATTAAAAAGGTTGAGAACCAGTGCTTTAGGGCATGTCCACCAGATGTGGTAATACATACCTGGCCTTTGTTGGCATTTCCAACAATTGTTTGAAGTATTTTTAAACCTTTTCACTAGTCTCACGGGTGTCATGTGCCATCTGTAAAACATGTTGTATAGGTTTTCTTTAGGTGGCACTGCTTTAGTTAGTTTAATATGTCTTTCCCATAATTACAACTGACTCACATTTACGACGGCCACAGTGTCCCGGGATCGTATGTTCCCCTTTTGCGACCTGACAATCCCAGTCCTCAGGGAAGCTGAATTCACTTAACAACCGTGTTACTAACTGAACCACCACAGCGATTTGCTTAACAAAGGCAGCAAGAAGAGTCGTAAAATGGGGCAAAACTCAGTTAACAAGTGTCTCGCTTAGCAACATAAATTTTGGGCTGGTACGTCGAGGACCGCCTGCATTAAATTTGTAATCAGATTCATGCACACGTGGACCAAGGCATATAAAAGGATGGTTTTCTGTTGTGACTCCTTGGTTTCCTCAACTCAGCGTTGTCACAGTGTGAAACGGGGGAGGGGGGGCTGGGCTCTAAATGGGGTCCAATTCCCAGCCCTCCCCATTGCCCCCCCACTTTTGAATGGTGGGTCTCAGCAGCCCCGCCCAATGGATCTTCTTGTACACAGGTGTGTCCAGTCTCCGAAAAGGATGCCGACGGGCCGTGGAGGGCGAGACCGATTCACTGCCGAATCCTATACAGTGTTAGGTAAGAATTTCGTCACTGTCCAGGGTCATCTTGGGTGTGTGTGTGTGTGTGTGTGTGTGTGTGTGTGTGTGTGTGTGTGTCTTGCGAATGAACGTTCCAGGAGTTGAAGTCCACAAATGCTGGTTGAGCATTCTGGGAGTTGAAGTCCTCGCATCTTAAAAAGCTAAAAGCAACTTACAGACGTGAAATAAGATTATGGCATATAAAACATTAAAACAAGAAATACAAATCCTAAACTTAAAACTGAACTGAGTCAATCAATTCTATTTCTTATTGTTGTGGTTGGGATAACACTACTAGAGCAATATTTCTCAATCTGAACACATTTAAAAGCTGTGTGGATTTCAGTTCCCACAATTCCCCAGGTGGCGTGCTTGAAGCATGTGGCTGATGAATTCTGGGAGCTGAAGTCCAGACATCTTAAAGTGGCCAAGATTGAGAAAGACGGCATTAAACTCAGATGTAGGTTTATTTTAGCTAGTTTCACAAGCTCAGCGACTTTAAGAAGCATGGACTTCAATTCCCAGAATTCCCCAGCCAGCATGGCTGGCTGCGGAATTCTGGGAGTTGAAGTCCATAAACCTTAAAAGTCACTGAGCTTGAGAAACACATTGATTTTAGCCAATGCAAAGCAAGCGAACGGATTTATCAGCCAATCCAAGGGCTCCATAATTCTTCCCTTCACAGGAGACACCTTGATTGACAGCGGTGACCACTACTGGGAGGTACGCTACGACCGGGACAGCAAAGCGTTTGCGGTGGGCGTGGCTTATCGGAATCTGGGCAAGTTTGACCAGCTGGGCAAAACTTCTTCGTCCTGGTGCCTTCATCTCAACAACTGGCTGCAGGTCAGCTTCACAGCCAAGCACAACAACAAGGCCAAAATCCTGGACATCCCAGTTCCGGATATTCTAGGCGTGTATTGCAATTTTCACGAAGGTAAATTCTTATGGTGAAATGGAAGGCAAATAATAATAATTATTATTATTATTATGGATCATCGCACAGTCAGCCAGATGTTCAGACTGGATTTGGCATTTTGTCTACCTATCGAGTCCTTACCCAGGACCTGGGATAGGCAGATGTGGATGTTTGATGGTATTACAGATATCGTCGCAGGATGGAAGCAGTTCCTAGTAAGGCCGCCTTTTGCAATTGACTAATAGCAAATTTGTCAATGCCAATTGTGTTCAAGTGGTGCTCCAGTTGTTTTGGGATTGCACCCAAGGAGCCTATGACTATTGGTACTACCCTTGCTTGCTTTTGCCACAGTCTTTCTACTTCTATTTGTAGGTCTTTGTATTTTGTTATCTTCTCCAGCTCTTTCTCGTCTATTCTGCTGTCTTCAGGCACTGCCACGTCCACTATCCAGACTTTTTTGTCTTTCTTATCGACAATTGTTAAGTCTGGGGTGTTATGTTGCAGGTGCTTGTCTGTTTGAATTCTGAAGTCCCAGAGCAGTTTAATTTTATCATTTTCTATGACTTTCTCTATTTTATGATCCCACCAGTTTTTGCTTACAGGCAAATGATATTTTTTGCAGATCTTCCAATGCACCATTGTTGCTACTTTGTCATGCCACTGCTTGTAGTCAATCTGTGCAATCTTCTTGCAGCAGCTTACCAGGTGGTCCACTGTTTCTTCAGCTTCTTTGCATAGGCGGCACTTACTGTCTGTTGCTGTCTTCTCAATTTTGACTTTGTATGCATTTGTCCTTAAGGCTTGGTCTTGTGCAGCCAGAATTAGTCCCTCGGTCTCTTTCTTCAATTTTCCTGCTCTTAGCCATTGCCAAGTCTTGTTATTATCTGCTTTCCCAGCTATTTTTTTCATGTATTGGCCATGTAGTGCTTTGTCTTCCCATGCCTCTATTCTGTTCTTCATTTGGTCTTTCTTGTAGGCCAGTTTGGTCTCTCCAGTAGTCAGTAAGCCTTCCTGATATACTAATTTCAGTGCATCTTCATCATTGTTCTTCAGATATTCTTCCAAAGCCATTTTTTCTTCTTCGACCATCTGATGTACTTGCAGCATTCCATGCCCACCTATTTGCCTTGGTAGATAGAGTCTGTCAATGTTGTTGTTGTTGTTGTTGTTATGTTGCTCCAATCGAACTGTTGCTGTTTGGCGTCGGTGTGAGTAGTGATTAAGGATTTGGGATCGTGGCCAAATCCCAAATCCCAATCCAGTAGAATTGGTTGCAATGTTACAGCTGATTGTGTAGTTTGCATTGTTTCTTTCGTCCTTCTGGATCTTGTCTTTGGTTCTGGATAATTCCTGGCGGAGTGTGGCTGTGGGTTTGTGGGCTGTTTGGGCTGTTTGTGGGCTGTTTGTGGGCTGTTGCTATTCCTATTCCTTCAACTTACCATCCTTCCTTTTGAAGTTACAACAGCATTGAAAACTTACGGCGAGTCCTCACACTTACGACTGTCGCAGCATACAATCAAACTGCGGTGCTTTTTAAGCAATATGTCTTTATTACGGTTCAAACATTCTCTGGGATCAAGTGATCACCATTTCCAACCTTCTAGCTGGCTTCCGACATGCAAAGTCAATGAGGGAAGCTGGATTCGTTTAATGACCATAGGATTCACTTAGTGACGGTGGTGATTAATTTAACAACCATGGCCAAAAAAAGGTCATAAAATCAAACCTGACCTGTTTAACAACCACCTTGCTTATGATTCACTTAAGAACTGTGGTGATTAACAACTGTGGCAAAAAAAAAAATTTGCAAAACCAGGTGGGACTCTCTCCACAACTGCCTTGCTTAGCAACAGGAATTCTGATGTGGTCGTAATTCGAGGACTCCCTGTAGAATGGAGGCATAACTGGGTTTTTTTGTGGGGGGGGTCTTCTCCAATTTTTTCCCTGTCAAACTGGGATAGATAAATTTTTGGCCCCCTTTCTACTTCTTCTTGTCCATATTTTCCCCTGTTCCCTCACCCCTCAAGACCCCCCCTTTTTTTCCTTTTCCCTCTTTGCAGGATTCCTCTCGTTCTACAACGCAAAAACTAAGCAGTTGCTACACACATTTCGAGCCAAATTTACCCAACCAGTTCTCCCGGCCTTTATGGTAAGTTTTGGAAGCGGTAAATTTCATTTTTGATGTGTGCCGTTGTGCCCACAGTGGAAAAAAATGACAATAAAGGTTATCTTGTCTCTTATCTTAAGAAGAAGCTTGTGGGTTGTAACATCTGGTGAAGATCTTTGAAGTTCTGTCTTCCTTTTCTTAAAAAACAACAACAACAACACAAGGTTCTAGTCCTTATGATGGGATTTTGCAGGCGAACCAGAATAGGCTGAGACCTACTAAACTACTTAAAGGAGATAAATTAATAGATTGGATCAAGGAAGCGAATTATGCCGGATGAAGTGACAGAATCAAATACCCCGCCCCATATTTATTAATTTATTAAATTAATTAATATACCAATTAATATGCAAAGCAACATTGGGTGGCTGATTTGTATTTATTGATGATGTACATTTATGCTCAAAGGATTAGAAGCCGTTCCTTTTTTTTTCCTTCGTCCATATCTAAATTTAGATGCGTGCTACGCTAGCCTTGGATTACGAGCAAAATAATTATTTAGCTAGGCAAGAAATTAGAAGCATAGAATTATAGAATCTTGGATGTGGGAGGGAACCTTGAGGGCATCTAGTCCCCCTCCCTTTGTTGTGTGCAGGGGTCCAAATTAAAATATCCCACATTGGATGGTGGCCCAGCCTGTACTGAATGCATCCCGTTGGGGTTTCCACCAGCAAACTGCTCTTCTTGTTAAGAAGTTTTTCTTTCATTCAGCCACAATATCGACCTAACCTCAGTTTTAAATGTGTTGGGTTTCGAAATCAGTAAGAATTTAGACCTTTTTCCAGGTGACTTCCCTGCAGATATTTGAAAAGGGGTGTTAAATCTGCCTTGTCTCCAGCCCTGCTACCTAATTTAATTTCATTGATTAAATTTAATAACTCAATTCAATTGCATTGATGAAATTTAATTAAATTGAATGAGTATCATTTAATAATTTAAACGAGTTTAATTGCATTTAATAATTTAACTTGGTTTAATTGATTAAAATTCAGTTAATTAATTCAAGTTAATAATTAACCAACTGCCCAGTTCCCATCCTGACTGGGGATCCCACAGTATGAGGCAATTAAATATAGAATAATAGAGAAGGACCACCTAGTGGAGAGATGGATAGGAAGGAAGGAAGGAAGGAAGGAAGGGGGAGGGAGGGAGGAAGGAAGCAAGGAAGGAAAGAAGGAAGGATTTAGCTCTGAACACTACTGCATCTCTCAGGAAGAGCACCAATGGGCAGAAGGTCAAAAAAGTCAAAATGGCAGACCTATGTCCTGCAAAGATTCCAAAGGGGCGGATCTAAGTGCACCTGTGGCCACCATCTTGACTGTTTTGACCTGTACGGACATATATGCCCTGCTTTGGTTTTTTTTTACAGCAGTTTCCTTGCTTTTGCTTGATATCTCTTGAGTTTCTATGATTCTTTGGACCTATCGCAATTTATTCCCCCAGCTTATTCTGGTTTTTCGTTTCTTCCTGCTCAGGTGTGGTGTGGCAGTTTTCACGTCTACTCCGGCTTGCAAGTTCCTGGTGCTGTCAAATGCCTTCAGAAGCGCAACAGCGCGACGAGCAGTTCTACCACCAGCCTCACTTAGTGACGCCCGTCACGTTCCTCTTTTCCAAGATGGAGAGACAGTCCATTCATGGTCACGGACCCCACCGTATTTTAAAAAATATATACAATACATATTCTTTTTTTCCTTCCAGGTTTTGTCTATCCAAACTTGGCCGCTTTAAGTCGGGTGAACTTCAACTCCCAGAATCCCCCAGCCAGCCAGCACGCTGGCTGGCTGGGGGATTCTGGGAGTTGAAGTCCACCCGTCCTATAGAGGCCAAATTTGGAGAGCCCTGGATTAGGTACTCGCTAAGGAGACTTAAAAAGGGGGTTAGCTGGAAGATACAGATTGTTTAGATCAGATTGTAAAATGGCGCCCTCACTGGATTTTAATCCCAGGGTTCCCCTCGGTTATCCAGTGCTATTAGTGGGATTCGGGATGCCACCTCTCGCGTAGCACAAAAGCTTGGTTGAGGGGGGGAAAAAGGGACAATAAAAGCACTGTGCATTCCCCACTCTGGTTTTCTGCCACCCCACCCCAAAATTTTCCCCAACACTCCAGTTGCAGAGAGCAAAATTTTGCAAAACGAGTCAGGCTTTTTTTAAAAAAAAAATCTGGCCTGGATTAAGAATGAATTGCTAAACCAGTCCAAAGTCTTTTTTTTTTTTTTTTTGGTGCTTGATTTTGGAAAAGGAGGATATTGCTTCAATTAATAAACAATGGATTTGTAGCCATTTTTGCTGTCAGTTTGCGAAAGCTAGGTTATCACTTTGGAATGGCCTCGAGTCTCCGAGAATAAACTAGTCCTCAAGAACAAATTTAAGATTCTAGTCCTCAAGAATAAACTAAGGTTCTAGTCCTCAGGAACAAACTGAGGTTCTAGTCCTCAAGAATAAATTTAAGATTCTAATCCTCACGAATAAACTAAGATTGCCCTCAAGAATAAGCTAAGATTCTAGTCCTCGTGTTTCTGAATAAAAGGCTGTCTAGAAAGGAAATCAGAAACTCTCGTATACTCAATCAGAGTTTGCAGATATTTGAGAGCGTCCGCCATTTTGAACAAGGCAATGGGTAGTCTTCAAACTTACCGCTGTTCCCTTAGCAACGCGTGTTAAAGCGATCAGAGCTGGGAAAGCCTGCTTTGGGTGATAAAATCCATGTTGTTTCTTTGGCAGCTCCATCAACGGGGCTTGTCATTTTATTCCGTGAAGCTTTTCCAATTTTGCAGTTGGATCTGGAAGCCTGCAATGCCCTGATGTCTCCCATCCAATTAGTAACCCTTCCAAATGTTGCTTAGCTTCCAAGCTCTGAGAGTATTGTCCAGTTCAGTACTGTAAGTAAGCAAATAACTTTATTCTAATCACAGTAATAAACATTCGAATGCATAAAATACAATAACAGAGAGACAGTAATAAAAATATTAGATGCAAAAAGGTCACAACTAGAGGTGTTCCTTAACTTAGAATAGTTTGTTTAGTGACTGGAACACACCGAAAAGAGGGATTTATGAAAATTTTTCAGACTTACGACCGTCGCAGCATCTTCATGGTCACGTGATCGAAATTCAGATTCTTGGCAACTGGTTATAACGGTAGTCCTCAACTTACGACCAACATTGAGCCCAAAATTTCTGTTGTTAACTGAGACAATTGTTCAGTGACTTTTGTCCCACTTTATGACTTTTCTTGCCACCGTTGTTAAATTAGTGACCTGGTTGTTAAGTGAATCTGGGTTCCTCATTGCTGGTCAGAAGGTTTCAAAAGGGAATCACATGATCCCGGGACACGGAATAGCCAACGCTCCAGAAGACAGGCTTAAGATACAGGAGGATCTGGACAGACTTGAACACTGGGCGCTATCTAACAAAATGAAATTCAATGGTGAAAAATGTAAGGTTCTACATTTAGGCAAGAAAAACCAAATGTACAGGTATAGTATAGGGGGTACCTTGCTCAATAGTAGTAACTGTGAGAGGGATCATGGAGTCCCAGTGGACAATCACTTAAAGATGAGCCAGCAGTGTGCTGCAGCTGCCAAAAAGGTCAACACAATGCTAGGCTGCATTAACCAAGGGATAGAATCAAGATTACGTGAAGTATTAATAGCACTTTACAAGGCCTTGGTAAGGCCACACTTGGAATCCTGCATCCAGTTTTGGTCACCACGATGTAAAAAAGATGTTGAGACTCTAGAAAAAGTACAGAGAAGAGCAACAAAGATGATTAGGGGACTGGAGGCTAAACCTATAGGAACATATAAGGTTGCTGGAATTGGGTATGTCTAGTTTAATGAAGAGAAGGACAAGGGGGGACATGATAGCAGTCTTCCAGTATCTTAGGGGCTGCCCCAAAGAAGAGGCAGTAAAGCTATTTTCCAAAGCGCCTGAAGGCAGGACAAGAAGCAACGGATGGAAACTCGTCAAGGAGAGAAGCAACCTAGAACTAAGGAGAACTTCCTGACAGTGAGAACAATTAACCAGTGGAACAACCTGCCTCCAGAAGCGGTGAATGCTCCAACACTGGAAGTTTTTAAGAAGAGACTAGACACCCATTTGTCTGAAATGGTATCGGCTTTTCTGCCTGAGCGGGGGGTTGGACTTGATGATCTCCAAGGTCCCTTCCAACTTTATTATTATTATTATTATTATTATTATTATTATTATTATTATTATTATTATTATTATTATTATTATTAACTTTACTACTTTTTTGCCAATTGAGTTTTGCCCCATTTTACGACCTTTCTTCCCAGGGTTGTTAAGTGAATCACTGCAGTTGATAAATTAGTTAACCAGGTTGTGAAGTAAATCCAGTTAGAACAATTAACCAGTGGAACAACCTGCCTCCAGAAGTTTTTAAGAAGAAACTGGACAGCCATTTGTCCAAAATGGTATAGGGTTTCTTGCCTGAGCATGGGGTTGGACTAGATGACCTCTAAGGTACCTTCTAATTTTATCATCACTATTATTATTATCATTATTATTATTATTATTATTATTATTATTATTATTATTATTATTATTATTATTATCCCTTTCACAGTTACTACTATTGAGCAAGGTACCCCCTATACCAGTGGTGGCGAACCTGTGACACAGGTGCCAGAGGCGGCACACAGAGTCCTCTCTGTGGGCACGCTCACCGTCGCCCCAGTCCTAGGTCTTCAGCTGGGTTTTATAAAACCTTTTCGCTTTAGGCCTCCACTGCTGTGTGCAAACAAAAAAAAGGTTCAATCAGTCAATTTCAACTTCTCGCGGGGGAAAAAAAAGATCTTGCAAAGTTGGAATTGATGGATTGAACTTTTTAGTCCCACCCAGTCTGCCATTACCACCGCAGCCACGCCCACCCAATGGTCCACACCCACCGTGTTTTGGGTTGCAGTTTGGGCACTCGGTCTCTAAAAGGTTCGCCATCACTGCCCTATACTATACCTGTACATTTGGTTTTTCTTGCCTAAATGTAGAACCTCACTTTTTTCACTTAACAAACATCTCGCTTGGCAACAGAAATTTTGGGGTCCATTGAAGTAAGTCGAGGACTACCTGTAGGCCCACCTCAAGCCTTGGGTATCACAAAAGTGTGTCACTTTTCACATCCATGAGGGAGAGGAACTTACTTTTTATTTTTTAGAAGGAGACTGGAAGTGATCGGCTGGATCAGATTTGATCCGCTCTTTTCTGGGGAATCTGCGCAAACCTGCTTGGAATGTGGGATTGCCAAAGCAGCACGACAGCCAAGTTAATTCAATGTGTTGCAATAATTCAGAAACACAGCCCAGGTTTATAGATCGGGCAGGTCAATTCGCATCGCAAAAGGAGATTTGTTGGGTTGGGTTGTTGGCTTTATTGTCTCACCGAACTTTAACCGGTTTCTGCTCTTAGTAATAAATTTCAGATCTCTTGTGTTAGTTTGCAAACGCCGGCCGGTTGGTGAATAAGTAGAGATCTAGTGGGAAAAAACACCTCGCCCTACCTGGGTCTCTGGGGAACTCATTAGAGGCAGTCCTTGACTTACACCCACTCGTTTAGTGACTGTTTGAAGTCACACTGGCACTGAAAAAGGGGACTTAGGTCGGATCCTTGTACTTACGACCGTCACTGCAGCTGCACAGCCATGTGATTAAAATTTGCATGCTTGGTAACCAGCATGTATTTACAACAGGGGTAGCCAGGATCTTCCCACCTTCCTCCCTTTCTTCCTTCTCTCTCTCCCTCCTTCTTCCTTCCTTCTGTCCCTCTCTCCCTCCTTCCTTCCCTCCCTCCTTCCTTCTCTCCCTTTCTTTCCTTCCTTCCTTCCTTTCTTCCTTCCCTCCCTCCTTCCTCCCTTCCCTTCCTTCCTTCCTTCTCTCCCTCTCCCTCCTTCCTTCCTTCTCTCTCTCCTTCCTTCTCTCCCTCCCTTCTCTTTCCTTCCTTCCTTTCTTCCCTCCCTCCTTCCTCCCTTCCCTCCTTCCTTCCTTCTCTCCCTCTCTCCTTCTTCCTTCCTTCTTGCTTCCCTCACCCCTCCCTCTCTCCTTCCTTCTCTCCCTCTCTCCCTCCTTTCCTTCCTTCCTTCCCTCTCTCCCTCCTTTCCTTCCTTCCTTCTCTCCCTCTCTCTCCTTCCTTCCTTGCTTCCCTCACCCCTCCCTCCCTCTCCTTCCTTCCTTCCTTCCTTCCTTCCTTCGTCTCCCTCCCTCCCTCCTAACCCCTCAGTAAAATCATGAGGGAAGCCGGATTCTCTTAACAACTGCATGGTTCACTTAACAACCACAGTGATTCACTTAACGACCGTGGCAGCAAAGGTTGTAAAATTAGGTGTGATCCCCTTGCCCACCACCTGCCTTAGCACGAGAACTTCCCCACTGCAGTCGGTTGATGGAGAACTACTTTGAAAGTACCACAAGATGCATAGAAATGTCGGGCTAACGGAATTCTGGGAGTTGAAGTCCATACATCTTAAAGTCGCCGAGGTTGGAAAAGGTGCCAGTTGAAACAACTGGAATCCACCAAACGGAGTTGTTGGCATCTTAACCAACGTACATCTTAAGATGGCAAGCAGTAAATAAATAAATGCAGAAGTAAATAAGTTTGTTCCTTCTGCTTTTCTAGTCGGGGGGCTCTTCAAAATGGAGACTTGCGGGAGCATCATGTGAAGATCCTCCTTTCCAGTTTCTGTTCCGAAGCGCCCAGATCAAAATTGTATTTATTTTATTTAACTCAAGGTGGAGAAAGTTACCCAACATACCTTCCTCCTCCTATTTTTCCCACAACAACCCTGTGAGGTGAGTTGGGTTGAGATAGAGAGATTGGCCCAGCCAGCTTTCAGGCCTAAGGCAGGGCTAGAACTCACGGTCTCCTGGTGATTGTCACAAACTTACTCAGCCGGCTTTCATGCCTAAAGTGGGACTAGAACTCACCGTCTCCTGGTGATTGGCCCAAAGTCACCCAGCCAGCTTTCATGCCTGAGGGGGAACTAGAACTCACCGTCTCCTGATAATTGGCCCAAAGTCACCCAGCTGGCTTTCACACCTAAGGTGGGACTACAACTCCCAGTCTCCTGGTGAATGGCCCAATGTCACCCAGTTGGCTTTCACACCTAAGGTGGGACTACAACTCCCAGTCTCCTGGTGATTGTCACAAACTTACTCAGCTGGCTTTCATGCCTAAGGTGGGACTAGAACTCACCGTCTCCTGGTGATTGGCCCAAAGTCACCCAGCCGGCTTTCATGCCTGAGGGGGAACTAGAACTAACCGTCTCTTGGTGACTGGCCCAAAGTCACCCAGCTGACTTTGCCTGAGGGGGAACTAGAACTCACCGTCTCCTGGTAATTGGCCCAAAGTCACCCAGCCGGCTTTCACACCTAAGGCGGGACTACAACTCCCAGTCTCCTGGTAAATGGCCCAATGTCACCCAGTTGGCTTTCACACCTAAGGCGGGACTACAACTCCCAATCTCCTGGTGAATGGTCCAATGTCACTCAGGTTGGCTTTCACACCTAAGGCGGGACTACAACTCCCAGTCTCCTGGTGAATGGCCCAAAGTCACCCAGCCGGCTTTCACACCTAAGGCGGGACTACAACTCACCGTCTCCTGGTGACTGGCCCAAAGTCACTCAGCCGGCTTTCATGCCTGAGGGGGAACTAGAACTCACTGTCTCCTGGTGATTGGTGCAAGGTCACCCAGTAGGCTTTCATGCCTAAATAGATTTATAATTGGGAATGGGCAGTTCATGCCAAAATGAGAAAACAACTTTGCTTGTTCATTTTATTCCGTTTGTGGCCTTGAATGAAAAATATCGATTTTTCCCTCCTGGTTTAGAAAGTCGTATATCCAAATTGACAGGTGATTGCAAATTCAGGCCGGTCTATTAAAATTATTAATGTAGGCCCACTTCAGGCTCTGCCCCTTTGGATGTGCAGGCGTTCTCAATGTTGCCATGGCGATTCAAGAAAAGAAACAGTCCTTCCTTCTTCTTTCCCCATTTCCTCTCTTCCTTTTTCTATTTCCTCCTTCTTCCTTCCTGTCCTCAGTCCTTCTTAATTTCCTTCCTTCCTTCCTTCCTTCCTGTTTTATCTTTCTTTTCTCTTCTCTTCCCCTCCCCTTCTTTCCTTTCCATCTTCCCTCACTCTTGTTCGTTCTACCTTCTTCCTTGCTCCCTTCCTTCTTTCCTCTCTCATACCTTTCTTTTCTTCTCCCCTCCCTCCCTTTCCCTTCCTTCCTTACTTTTCTGCCCTGCCTCTCCTCCCTCCCTTTGCTTCCTTTCCTTCCCTTGCTCGCTTCCCTCTTCTTCCCTCCTTCCTTTCTTCTCCTCCCTCCCCCTAACTTCCTTCCTTCATCTCTTCCTTCCATCTTTCCCTCCCTCCTCCTTCACTCTTCCTTCCCTCCCTTCCTCTCCCTTCCTTACTTTTCCTCTCTCCCCCCCTCCCCTCCTTCCTTCCTTCTTCTCCTTCCTTCCTTCCTTCCTTCCTTCCTCCCTTCCCCCAAAATGCTTTGATCTCTTGGTCACCCATCTGCTTTGCAATTCATCCATAGTTTTACAAATTGAATTTACGAATGGGATACATAGCAAACCTGCTCTTTGAAATGGAAAAGCATTGCCCAAGACATGACACAGCCCCCCCTCAACGCACAGTTGCACACACACACACACACACAAAACCTAGTGACAGCCATATTCGGCTCTTCCAAACAAGGATAAACACCCCAAAAATATTTCTTTATTGTATATTCCAGAAAAAAACAATAGCCACATATGCTAGCCAACAGAGTCCTGGCCAGGAAGAGCTGGTAGATCAGGATTTCTAAGCTTGTGATAGCCAGTTTTCGAATGAATTGGGGGGGGGACTCTTTATCAGCCCAATTAAGATGTAAGGAAGCTGGCCTTGTAGCCCCCCTGAGGGCTGTGCTATGTCTTTTCAAAATCTTCCTATATATTTCTATGAATCTCAAGATGCGGCTTGTAATACTGTTCAGCACGTTGTTCCCGGCAGACATCCGAAGGAGGGCAGGAAATAACCTGAGTTTTATTATCACTTAGAAATGTTTATGGACCCATCATTGTCCCTTCCTGTCTGAAATATATAAAAATATGAGCACATCTCCACAGGGATGTGTCTTCCCACTATTCTTTTGAAGATCCGTTTAGGATCTTTTCCTTTCCTTCTTTTTTTATGGTCTCTTTTCAACGTGTCCGGGTGGCTGATCTCTTCATACGGACCTGGAGACTGTTCTTATTCAATATATAGGAGGAGGAGGAGGAGGAGAAGAAGAAGAAAAAGAAGAAGAAGAAGAAGAAAGAAGAAGAAGAAGAAGAAGAAGAAGAAGAAGAAGAAGAAGAAGAAGAAGAAGAAGAAGAAGAAGAAGAAGAAGAAGAAGAAGAGGAGAAGAAGAGGAAGGAGAAGAGAGGAAGAAGAAAAGGAGGAGAGGAAGAAGAAGGGGAGGAGGAGGAGGAGAAGGAGGAGAAGAAGAAGAAGAAGGAGAAGGAGAAGAAGAAGAAGAAGGAGAAGGAGAAGAAGAAGAAGAAGAAAAGGAGGAGAGGAAGAAGAAGAAGATGGATAACCCAGCTAGCTCTCTTGCACCCCTTGGGGATCTCCCTCTGAGTAAACCTGTGCTGGAACAGGCCCCAAAGGACCCCATTTCCAGAAGAATAGAGATGGGAGGGACCTTGAAGGTCATCTAGTCCAGGGCTTTTCAACCTTTTCACCCATTGTACCACTTTTAGGATATGGCAACATCCGAGTACCTCCAGTCACCTAGCAAGGTGTCAAAAACTTGATGACCCCCCCCCCAAAAAGGAAAAAAGTGATAAAGTACAGGTCGTCCTCGACTTACAACATTTCACTTAGTGACTGTTCGAAATTACAATGGCACTGAAAAAGTGCCCCCCAAGCCACAGCCGAGCAAGACACTTGCCTGCCCTCCCGATGGCGCTCTTCCTCCTGTCCGAGGTTTTCATTGTTGTGAGCATTTCTGTTGAGGATTGGCAGTGAGGGTGGGGTGGGGGTGTGTTTGGTCTTTATTCCCCCATCTGCTGGGTGATTGCAGCAGGTTTTGGTCACTTCACATGACCCTGGGACACTGTGACCGTCATAAAAATGAATCAGTTGCCAAGCATCTGGATGTAAATCACAAGACCCTGGAGAGGCTGCAACATTCCAGCTGATCGGTGCTTCTTCTGGGCTCAGCAGAAGCGCCAGGATCAGTGCTGCTTTCCAGCTGATTGGTGCTTCTTCTGGGCTCAGCAGAAGCGCCAGGATCAGTGCTGAGCTCCAGATGGAGCCTGGCGCTGATCCTGGCGCTTCCGCTGAGCCCTGACAGCCCCGAAGAAGCGACCAGCTGGAAAGCGGCACTGATCCTGGGGCTTCCGCTGAGCCCTGACAGCCCTGTAGCTCCAGCCGTCTCTCGCTCAGGCTTGTGCGGTGCTGTCACCGGTTCAGCTCATTCCCCCTCCCCGCTACCACTTTTGTAGGATGGTCACGTACCACCTGCAGGGGCCAATGTACCACAAGTGGTACCTGTAGCACTGGTTGAAAAGCCCTGGTCTAGTCCAACCCCCTGCTCAGGCAGGAGACCCTATTATCCCATTTCAAACAAATGGCTGTCCAGTCCCTTAAAAATCTCCAGTGTGGGAGCACCCACAACTTCTGGTGGCAAGCAGTTCCACTGACTGTCTGTTTTCTTTGTGCCACTGTTAGAAAGTCTTCCCCCAATCCTTTTCAATCCACTCCTTAATTTTGTTCCCATGGCAGGATCTGCACTGGCTGTGATCTGATCCCGCAAGATTCCTCCCCACCCAGGCATCACAGGAGGGTTTGGTTCGCCCCAGAGAGCAATCGGAGAGGCGGGAAAGGGATCCAGAGGTAGATTTGTCGGGAGTCCGGTTGGGTCTTCTCTCCCTTGTCTCTGTGTGGATTTTTTTCTTTCTTCTTCTTTTTTAAATCAAAATGGCCGCCGGCTTTTCAATTCTCCATCTTGGCCCTCCGTTCCTGAAGTTTGCGCTTCAGCTCCTCGGTCATCTCTGCAAAGAGAAAGACATCGGCAACCGGCCCAGAGTCAAAAGGGTGTAGTAGGACAACTCGGCGCGGCCACCTCACTGTGGCCGCCTTGCAGTGGCCACCTCGCCACAGGACACCTCGGCCCAGCCAAGCCGCCCCCATGGGCCTTCCGCTCCTCTGGTTTCCAAAGCCAGCCCAGCTGAAGGGAGGAGAAAGTTCCCGCCAGCCCGCACTCCTTCCCCAAAGTCTTCCTCGCCTCACTTTCTAGCGCCCGCCCCCCAAAAAGGCGGGCTAAGTGGGAGTCATTGTTCCATGCACACACAGAGAGAGAGAGAGACCCACACACCATTGGGAGGTTGGGGACTTTATCGTCGTCCAAGCTGGCAAGGAATTCTGCCTTCCTTCCTTTAATCCTTCCTCCCTCCCTCTCCTTCCTTCCTTCCTTCCCTCTCCTTCCTTCCTTTCTTCCTTCCTTCCCTCTCCTTCCTTCCTTCCTTCCTTCCTTTCTTCCTTCCTTTCCTCTCCTTCCTTCCTTCCCTCCCTCCTTCTTTCCTTTCTTCCCTCTCCTTTCTTCCTTCCCTCCCTCTCCTTCCTTCCCTCCCTTCCTCTCCTTCCTTCCTCCCTCTCTCCTTCCTTCCTTCCTTCCTTCCCTCCCTCCCTCCCTCTCCTTCCTTCCTTCCTTCCTTCCTTCCCTCCCTCCCTCCCTCCTTCCCTGTCCTCAGAGAGGCAAGCGGGAATGGTGACCAGGAGACTCACTCCCGACACAACGGGACAACGGGACAACTGAACACTTTGATTTAATTCTTTAAAATAAATAAAAAGTACCGTATATGCCGGCGTATTAGGCGACCCGGCGTATAAGACGACCCCCGTCTTTATAGCCGGGCCGCATTCCTAGAACGTCGTCTTATACGCCGGAAACTACCAGTATTTCCGGCGTATAAGACGACTCGGCGTATAAGACGACCCCCGTCTTTGGCGCCGATTTCAGCGCTCGCGGAAGTCGTCTTATACGCCGGCATTTACGGTATATTTTAATTTTGGTCACGTGCGCTTCATTCTGTCCCCGCTGCATCCTATTCCACTATTTCTTTGATATTAGCAGTGCTTTTTTTGTTTAAAAAAAAAAGGTGCCAGAACTCACACACGTCATACAACCCGCCTTGCCTACCCTACAACGTTCCATCCAAAAAAGGTGGTGGAACTCCGTTCTGGGCGTTCTGTGACCAAAAAAAGTCCTGGATATTAGGGTAACTCTCACCTCGTGGTGAGTTGGCGCGAAGTCTCCATCCAGAGCAATGACTCCTGCTTAGCCTGCCAATCACCGGGAAGGGGGGGGGAGAGCGGGAAAACGGGGGGGGGGGGAGCACCGGACAGCAAGGTGAGGAAGATTTTAGAGAAGGAGTCTGGGCTACCGAGAACTTCCACCTCCTTTAAGTCGGGCTGGCTTTGGAAACCAGAGTGGAAGACTCGATCAATCAATCAGAATAGAGCTGGAAGGAACCTTGGAGGTCATCTAGTCCAGGGCTTTTCAACCAGTGGTACGGGTACCCCCTGTGGTACATTGGCACCTGGCAGGTGGTACGCAAGCATCCTTGAAAAGGGGTAGCGGGGGAGGGGAACGAGCTGAACCGGTGGCAGCACCGCACAAGCCTGAGCGAGAGACGGCTGGAGCTGCAGGGCGGTCAGGGCTCAGCAGAAGTGCCAGGATCAGCGCCAGGATCCAGCTGGAGCTCAGCGCTGATCCTGGTGCTTCTGCTGAGCCCAGAAGAAGCACCAATCAGCTGGAACTTTGCAGCATCTCCAGGGTCTTGTGATGTACATTCAGATGCTTGGCAACTGATTCACATTTATGATGGTCACAGTGTCCCAGGGTCATGTGAAGTGACCAAAACCTGCTGCAACCACCCAGCACATGGGGGGGGGAATAAAAACAAACACCCCCCACCCCACCCCTGCTGCCAATCCTCAACAGAAATGCTCACAACAATGAAAACCTCGGACAGGAGGAAGAGTGCCACCGGGCGGGCAGGCAGGTGTCTTGCTCGGCTGTGGCTTGGGGGGCACTTTTTTCAGTGCCATTGTAACTTCAAACAGTCATTAAGCGAACTGTTGTAAGTCGAGGACTATCTGTACTTTATCACTTTTTTCCTTTTTTGGGGGGGGGGTCATCAAGTTTTTGACACCTTGCTAGGTGACTGGTTGTACTCGGATGTTGCCATATCCTAAAAGTGGTACAATGGGTGAAAAGGTTGAAAAGCCCTGGACTAATCCAACCCCCTGCTCAGACAGGAAACCCTATACCAATTCAGACAAGCAGCTGTCTAGTCTCCTAGAAATTGTCCTGCAGCAAGCTGACCAGGATGAGGAGGCAGCTGCAAGGTGTCTCATGCCACCAGTAAAAAGAAAATGCTATGTTCAGAAAGTCCTCACTTAACGACTGCTCGTTTTATGAACATTTGAAGTTACAATGGGGTGTTTTATGGAAAGGAATCCAAATTGAGGCGCTTGGCAAGTGACTCATATTTACGACGGTTGCAACATTCCCAGGGGGGGTCACGCGATCCCCTTTTGCGACCTGACAAGCTAAGTCGATGATGGGGGGGGTGGGAAGCCGGATTCGCTTAACGACCGTTTGACTAACTTATCAACTGTGGCGATTCACTTAACGACCGTGCCAAGGAAGGTCGTAAAACGGGGCAAAACGCACTTAACCAATGTCCCGCTTAGCGAGAAAAATTATGTATCGAAAATAAATTGATAAATGAATACAGTTTAGCTTGCAGAGGTCGGACGTTCTGGGTTCGAGTCCCCACTGGATCCCACGATTCACTGGGCTGCTTTTCCCGGTCCTCTTTTCCTTCCCAGCCTACCTCACAGGGTTGTTGTAAAGTAGGGGGAGTTTGTATGCGTGACACCTGGACTCTCTTGAAAAAGGTGAGGTGTAGACGGATCAAATCTATCCGTAAATAAGCCGACATCTGGAGTCACCCCCCAAAGGGAACACGAATCTCTGATTTTTCGGTTCTGGCCCCATTCACACAAAGGGCTCAATTGTGGTCGTAATTCGAGGACTACCCGTGCTTAATGACATCTTGATGGAATCCTGTAGGGATTTATACACGAGAAACTAACTTACCATTGGGGGCGCTTCTGAATAATGGAGTCTCCTGTTTGGTGGAAGGTACCCCGGACCTGGGGGCAGATTGACCCTCGAGTAGGCTACCTTTAAGAGATTTTAAAAAAAAGCAAACAGGGTTTACAAGACAGAGTAGCCTTGGCCTAACCAGATCAGCTCTCCAGCAATTTTGTCTGAAATGGTCTAGGGCAGTGATGGCGAACCTTTTAGAGACCGAGTGCCCAAACTGCAACCCAAAACCCACTTATGCATCATCGAGTGCCGGGTGGGCGTGGCCCACTGGGTGGGTGTGGCCCACTGGGTGGGCGTGGCTGCGGTGGTAACGGCAGACTGGGTAGGGTTAAAAAGTTCAATCCATCAATTCCAACTTTGCGAGATCTTTTTTTTTTCCCGCGAGAAGTTGAAATTGACTGATTGATTGAACCTTTTTTTTTTTTTTTTTTTTTGCACACAGCGGCGGAGGCCTAAAGCGAAAAGGTTTTATAAAACCCAGCTGAAGGCCTAGGACTGGGGCGACAGTGAGCGTGCCCACAGAGAGGGCTCTGAGTGCCGCCTCTGGCACCCGTGCCATAGGTTCGCCATTACTGGCATAGGGTTAGACTAGAAGACCTCCAAGGTCCCTTCCAACTCTGTTATTCTATTTTATTCTATTCTATTTTTATTATTCTATTCCATGTTTTCTATTCTATTCTATTCTATTCTATTATTCTATTCTATTCTATTCTATTCTATTCTATTCTATTCTATTCTATTCTATTCTATTCTATTCTTATTATTCTATTCCATGTTTTCTATTCTATTCTATTCCATATTTTCTATCCTATCCTATCCTATCCTATTCCATGTTTTCTATTCTATTCTATATTTTCTATCCTATCCTATCCTATCCTATCCTATCCTATCCTATTCCATGTTTTCTATTCTATTCTATATTTTCTATTCTATTCTATTCTGTTCTGTTCTGTTCTATTCTATTTTCTATCCTATCCTATCCTATCCTATTCCATATTTTCTATTCTATTCTGTTCTGTTCTATTCTATTTTCTATTCTATTCCATATTTTCTATCCTATCCTATCTTATCCTATCCTATTCTTAACCTTGTTATGTGATAAATACAGGTAGCCCTCGACCTACGACAGACCTGGAACTTCCATAGCCAAGCAATGCAGTTTTTAAGCCAATTTTGCTCCTTTTTTTGCCACGGTCGTTAAACGCGTCCGGCTTCCCCCATCAATTTTGCTTGTGGGGAAAATGGCGGGGGAGTTCGCCAATGGCCGTCACGTGATCCTGGGATGCTACAACCCTTATAAAAATAAGGTAAGTCCTCAACTTACCACAACTGAGCCTAAAATTTCTGTTGTTAACCGAGACGGTTGTTAAACGAATTTTGCCCCATTTTATGACCTTTCTTGTCCTTGTTGTTAAGTGAATCACTGCAGTTAAGTTAGTCACACGGTCGTTAAGTGAATCCGGCTTCCCCACTGGCTTTGCATTTGAATTTGGATCACCTGAGCAGGGAGATGCTACAACGGTCGTGTGAAAAACGGTCATAAATCACTTTTCTGTAGTGTCATCATAACTTTGAACAGTCACTAAATGAAACGTCGCATCCCCAAATTCCAACGGCATATAAGACCGGGAAGAGAGATTTGCTTAAGTCCTCCTTCAATCCTAGCCCATTACCTGCCTTAGCACATACGATCCAACACTCCCATATAAATTGGCAGCATCGTGAGGACTAGAATCCCTATTTTAAAAAAGAGAGAGAAAGACCAGGATTCAACAGCTCAAGACCCTTTTTGATACAGTACACTGAGCATCGTCCTGTGAAGTGAACACATCTGGACAGACTGAACTAGCTTGTGGCTTTTGTTGCTGGATGACAATAATTGTCGCGACACAAAGACAGGGGCAGTGGTGGGATTCAAGTACCTGAACAACCGGGTTCTCTTATTGGATGCAGGCCTGGTCCTCCGAGGCCTAGACTGGCCTTCCGGAAGTGGCATCCATGCACTTCCAGCAGGCCATTTTAGGCCTGGGAGGGCTCCTACAGGCCTCTGAGGCCTAGACTGGACTTCCAGAAGTGGCATCCATGCACTTCCAGCAGGCCATTTTAGGCCTGGGAGGGCTCCTACAGGCCTCTGAGGCCTACACTGCACTTCCGGAAGTGGCATCCATGTACTTCCAGCAGGCCATTTTAGGCCTGGGAGGGCTCCTACAGGCCTCTGAGGCCTAGACTGGTCTTCCGGAAGTGGCATCCATGCACTTCCAGCAGGCCATTTTAGGACTGGGAAGGCTCCTACAGGCCTCTGAGGCCTAGACTGGTCTTCCGGAAGTGGCATCCATGCACTTCCAGCAGGCCATTTTAGGCCTGGGAGGGCTCCTACAGGCCTCTGAGGCCTAAACTGGACTTCCGGAAGTGGCATCCATGCACTTCCAGCACGCCATTTTAGGCCTGGGAGGGCGCCTACAGGCCTCTGAGGCCTAAACTGGACTTCCAGAAGCAGTGTGCATTCAGCCGGTTCGCCGAACTCAGCAGAATTTAGCTACCAATTCTGCTGAACCGGTGTGAACCGGCTGAATCCCACCACTGGACAGGGGTCTCAGAAACCATACCTAACTTCGGGGGCTTCCGTGGCAGCTTGGGAGGTACACGAACAGGTGGTGGGGGTCCGTTCCATCTTGTTTCCTGGTCTCCGGGGCGATCCCACGCTGCAGAGGGAAAAGTAGGGACAGCACACCTCAGTTCTCACTGCAGAATCTTCATTCCTACCAAAGCAGTACAGTTAGTTCTTGACTTACAACAGTTCACTTAGTGACCGTGGGAAGTTACAACGGCACTAAAAAAAAAACCCAACGTGACTGTTTTTCACACTTTGGACCATTGCAGCATCCCTGCGGTTAAAGTGATCCAAATTTGGATGCTTGGCACAACTGCTTCATATCTGTGACGGTTGCAGTGTCCTGGGATCATGTGATCCTGTTTTGCGACCTTCTAAGAAACAATGTCAACGGGGAAGGCGGATTCAATTAACAACCCGGTTACTAACTGAATCACCGTAGGGATTCACTTAAATTGGGGGTCCTCAACCTAAATGGCCAGTCGTAAGTCGAGGACTAGCCCACAATCCCAAATCAGACCCCATTTTATGACAGCCAGAAGTGCTTCATGGGCCATAAAGCACCTGTTCCAGTTGCGAATGTCGCTAAACATTCAGTCGTAAGTTGAGGACTGCTTGGAATCTACAATCGGACCCCTGGTTTGCCCATATGGAAAGGAATCAGCCTTTGAAATACCAACAAACCATGGTTATTTATTTATATTTCACATTTCCTCACCACCCTCTCCCTCAAAGAGATGGCGTTCGATACAATCCATGAAATTAACGTTAAAAAAATCAGAATAATTTAAGATTAAAAACCTAGAAAACCAACATAAAATCTCCCAAAGGGGAAAGATTCCATGTTTCACAGTTACAGCATCCATTTTGACTTTTTCTACACTCCTCGCAAACACCTAGATTCCAAAATCTGTCTCTTCTAGCCTGGCCTACCTGCCAGGGCTGTTGTTCAATGGTAATATCACTCACGTGGTCCACCGTTCTCAACTCACCTTCTTCGTTCACGTACGTCTTCTGGGGAGGGTCTTCCTCCTCATAGATATGCACGGGTTGGGGGGCCGATGCCCGGCGCGGGGGCGGGATGGGCACGATCGGTGGCAGAGGAAGGGGCGGGCATAGCCAAGAATTGGGGGATGCCATGCTCTTTTTTCCCACAAGGTCACCTGCACGCAAACAGACAAACAGGTGGTCCTCGACTTACAGCCATTTGCTTAGTGACGTTTGAAGTGACAACGGCATTGAAAAAAGGGCCCCTTACCACACTTACGACCACTGCAGCATCTCCCCTCCCCCAGAGTCACGTGATCAAAATTTGGACACTTGGCAAAATGGCTCATATTTATGACAGTTGCAGCGTCCCGGGGGGGGGTCCAGGGATCCCCCTTTTGTGGCCTTCTGAGAAGCAAAGTCAATGGGGGGGGGAGATTGTTTTTAACAACTGCAATGATTTACTTCACAGCTGTGGCAGGAAAGGTCGTAAAATGGGGCAAAACTCACTTCACAGCTGTCTCACTTAGCAACGGAAATGTTGGAGTCAACTATGGTCGTACGTTGAGGACTATCTGCAGTGGGCAGATTCCAGCCAAGCTGATCAATCCATTTACTCTATCATCTGTCTATCTGCCTGTCTGTCTGTCATCTATCTATCTGTCATCTATTTATGTCATTTATCTGTCTGTCATCTGTCTGTCTGCCTGTCTCTGTTATCTATCTGTCTGTCTGTCATCTGTCTATCATCTATCTGTCTGTCATTTATCATCTGTCATCTATCTATCTATCTATCTATCTATCTATCTATCTAATATCTATCTATCTATCTATCTATCTATCTATCTATCTATCTATCTATCTATTTCCATCTACCCTATCATCTATCAATTTCTATCTATCTATCTGTCTGTCTGTCTGTCTATCTATCTATGTTTCCATCTATCTTATCATCTATCAATATCTATCTATCTATCTTTGTTTCCATCTATCCTATCATCTATCTATCTATCTATCTATCTATCTATCTATCTATCTATTCTATTCTATTCTATCATCTATCAATTTCTTTTTATCTTTCCATCCATCCATCCATCCATCCATCCATCATCTATATTTCATATTTCTAAACCACGCATCTCCTTCAAAAAGGGCCTCAGGGCAGGGTACACTACAATATAACCGATAAATAAAATGTCTAAAAGTTAATGTGAGAAATTAAAAATTAAATTAGGGATAAACATTTCCAAATTATATTATATAATTATTAAACATTCAAGGGGGGGTGGTGGCCAATCCAAGATGGACATTTTGTCTTGGATTATTACAGGTGGAGGTGTGTGTGGGGGGGCTTTCAAGCGACACCCCCACTCACGCAAGGCTGCAGAGCCAAATGTTGACCCCTTTGCAGAAGGCTAGGAGACTGGGGTCTTTCCCCACCTCTGGGGGCAAGGTTGTTCTTATCCTCCCTAGGCATGCCATGTCACTTGTGTGTGTGTTTGTGTGTTTGTGGTGTGTGTGTGTGTGTGTGTGTGTGTGTGTGTGTGTGTGTGTAGAACTAGCCCTTGGCAAATAAAATTTTGTGGAAGTGTCATAGCATTTGCGTGCAAATTTGAAGCTGGAGTAAAGGATGGAAAAGATGGATCCATGATCCAGGTGAGAATTCAGCCTTGGGGTTGTAATCGAAGTACCTTTAAAAGGTGGTGGGGGGTCATCAGGCTCAAAGATGGACTCCAAGGTCCTCTGCTCCCTTTCCTGATCCATCTCCATGACCTCTGGAAAGGAAACAAGATCTAGTACAAGAGGTAGGCAACCTTGGCTCTTTTATGGCTGAATTCCTGAGCCGGCATGGCTCAGCATGAAACCTCTCCCTGTTCCCTCAGCGTGGCTGGCTCAGGGATTCTGGGAGTTGAAGTCCAGGAGTCATAAAAGGGCCAAGGTTCCCCACCCCTGCTATAGACCAACTCTACATCCGGTGGAACTACTGGTTTGTACCTTTGGAGCAGGGGTCTTCAGACTTGGCTCTTTCATGACTCGTGGACTTCAACTCCCAGAATTCCTCAGCCAGCATGGCTCAGCTTGGAAACCTCTCCCTTCCCCCTCAGCATGGCTGGCTCAGGAATTCTGGGAGTTGAAGTCCATGAGTCATGAATGAGCCAAGGTTGCCTACCCATGGTCTAGACAGTCACTTGTCTGAGATGGTATAGGTCAAGGGTAGGCAACCTTGGCTCTTTTATGACTCGTGGACTTCAACTCCCAGAATTCCTGAGCCAGCATGGGGGAACTATGGCCCCTTCATGACTCGTGGACTTCAACTCCCAGAATTCCTGAGCCAGCATAGCTCAGCTTGGAAACCTCTCCCTTTCCCCTCAGTGTGGCTGGCTGAGGAATTCTGGGAGTTGAAGTCCACGGGTCAGAAAAGAGCCAAGGTTGAAAACCCCCTGACCTAGTAGAAAACTGGGGGGGGGGTTGCTTCTGACGGCAACCTGACTACAGGAGTCCTTGACTTACAGCCGTTCGTTTAGTGACCGTTCGTTACAATGGCACTGAAAAAAGTGATTTTTTTTAAGGACCATTTTTCACACTTACGACTGTTGCAGCCTCCCCCTGGTCACCTGATTTACATTCAGACGCTTGGCAACTGGTTCGTATTTATGACGGTTGCCGTGTGCAGAGGTCACGTGACCCCTTTGTGTGACCTTTCTAGAAGCAAAAGTCAATGGGGAAGCTGAATTCGCTTAACGGCCGTGTGACTCACTGAACAACTGCAGTGATTCGCTTAGCGACCGGGGCAAGAAAGGTCATGGGGCAAAACAACCGCCTTGCTTAGCAACAACAATTTTGGACTCCATTGCGGTTGTAAGTCAAGGATTCCCAAAACGATTCCAGATATGGGGGAGGCCTACCCAGCGCCATGGCGTAGCTCTTCTCCACGCTGAGCGGCACCAGGACCCCGTTGGTCTTGGCGATGAAGAAGTCCAGCACAGCCAGGAGGGAAGAGCAGTAATTCTGAGCGGGAAGAGAAGTGAGGAAGGGGAGAGGATGGGATGGAAGAGGGGATGGAAGCGTTTATGGAACTGGCTGAAAAACTCACAGCGCTGCCGCTGAATTTCCAGACATTTGTAAACTCTCAGCTGTTTTGAGCGGAAGGAAGGAAGGAAGGAAGGAAGGAAGGAAGGAAGGAAGGAAGGAAGGAAGGAAGGAAGGAGAAGTAGAGTAGGAAGAAAGGAAAGATGAAAATAGAGAAGGAGGAAGGGAAAGGGAAGGAGGGAAAGGAAGACAAGGAGGAGGGAGGGAAGGAAGGAAAGAAGCAGGGAAGGAAGGAAATAGAGAGGAAAGAAGGAAGGAAGGAAGGAAGGAAGGAAGGAAGGAAGGAAGGAAGGAAGGAAGGAAGGAAGGAAGGAAGGAAGGAGGGAAAAATATTAAAGGAAGAAAGGAGGAGGAGGGAAGGAAGGAAATAAAGTAGGAAAGGTGGAAGGAAGGATGGAAATAGAGAAGAAGAAAGGAAGGAAGGGAGGAAAAGGAGGGGAGGAAGGAATTAGAGAAGGATGGAAATAGAGAAGGAAGGAAGGAACGAAAAATATTAAAGGAAGAAAGGAAGGAGAAGGAGGGAAGGAAGGAAATAAAGTAGGAAGGATGGAAGGAAGGATGGAAATAGAGAAGAAGGAAAGGAAAGGAAGGAAGGAGAAGGAGGGGAGGAAGGAAGGAAGGATGGAAATAGAGAAGGAGGAAGGATGGATGGATGGATGGAAGGAAGGAAGGAAGGAAGGAAGGAAGGAAAAATATTAAAGGAAGGAAGGAAGGATGGAAATAGAGAATAAGGAAGGAAGGAAGGAGGAGGAGGGGAGGAAGAAAAGGAGGATGGAAATAGAGGAGGAACAAAGGAAGGAAGAGGGAGGGAAAGGAAGGAAAGAAAAACGGAGGGAGGGAAGGAAGGAAGGAAACGGAGGGGAAAGGAAGGAAGGAAGGAAGAAAGAAAGACAAGAAAGGAAAGAAAGAAAGAAAAAGAAAGAAAGAAAGAAAGAAAGAAAGAAAGAAAGAAAGAAAGAAAGAAAGAAAGAAAGAAAGAAAGAAAGAAACCCCCCCACCTATAATCTATAACTGCATGAGATCTGGTAGCGTGGGGAACTTGTCCATTTTAAACATTATATATTTTAAACGAATAACTTGATAAAGTTGTCTGATCAAGGTCTGTTTGTCCCTCACTTCCTTCTAAAAACCTGATTTGCCTTAATCCACTCCCTCCACCTAATCTTCCCTCCTGGTGCACCTTACCGGCTTTTCCATAACAATGATGTATTCTCCACCGACAGCGTTGATTTTATAGTGCTTGACGCTTACGGCTCTGTGAAGAACATAAAACTGGAATTATAATTCTCTCCTCTGCTGAGTTTCGTCCCCGGACGGGATTTTTATTTAAGTCATTTCCAAGGTCAGAAGGCAAAATACAGGCTTGGCAATGCAAAGCTTCAGCTCCTCACATTCATGCAGATTTATTTATTTGCTTGTTTTTATTTTTTATTTTTATTTTTTTTATAATAGTTTATTAATTTTCCAATTTTACATTTGAATATTTAAAAAGCAACGTGATGACTGGGTTAATCAAGAGCTCAATAACAAAATCTTAGTGCAAATCTCAGGCTACCACCTCAAATATTTCTTCTCTTTTCCCCTTAACAATCACTGTCTCATGTTCAGGTTGGCTACATTTCTAATTATATCAATTCAATAAGGGCATCATTATTACATTTATCAATCAATGTTTAGCTAATGCGTGTCTTAATTACATTCAATCTTTATAGACAATCCACACCCTGTTATTGATTTTTACCCAATCTTTTAGTTTCTCATCAATATTCCAATTTAACCTTTGATATTTATAATTTTCAAGCCTTAGGTAACCAAAATTTCCCTTTTCTCAATTCATAACAAAGTCTAATATCCAAAATACACATTTTATCTATTTGAATATAATCTTGTTCCAGTTTTGGTCATCGCAATGTAAAAAAACATGTTGAGACTCTGGAAAGAGTACAGAGAAGAGCAACAAAGATGATCAGGGGACTGGAGGCTCAAACATATAAGGAAAGGCTGCTGGAATTGGGTATGTCTAGTTTAATGAAGAGAAGGACGAGGGGGGACAGGATAGCAGTCTTCCAGTATCTCAGGGGCTGCCCCAAAGAAGAGGGAGTCAAGCTATTCTCCAAAGCGCCTGAAGGCAGGACAAGAAGCAACGGATGGACACTCATCAAGGAGAGAAGCAACCTAGAACTAAGGAGAAATTTCCTGACAGTGAGAACAATTAACCGGTGGAACTACCTGCCTCCAGAAGCTGCAACCGTCATAAACACGAGCCAGCTGCCAAGCCTCCCAATTTTGATCACCTGACCGCGGGGGACAGTGCCAACGGTCGTAAGTGTGAAAAATGGCCCTAAGTCCCTTTTTTTCGGTGCCGTTGCCACTTTGAACGGTCACTAAACGAATGTCTGTAGAGGACTGTAGGAACCACCTGCCTCCAGAAGCTCTGAATGCTCCAACATTGGAAGTTTTTAAGAGACTGGACAGCCATTTGTTTGAAATAGTATAGGGTTTCCTGCCTGAGCAAGGGGTTGGACTAGATGACCTCCAAGGCCCCTTCCGACATCATCATCATCATTATTATTATTATTATTATTTCCTAAAAGTTTTTAGTCTATTTACTTGTATTTATTAATTCAACTTTGACGCTGTGATCTGTGAAACGGGGGGGGGGGAGAGGGCTGGACACATAAGGTATAAAGGTTTCTCAGCCCACAGAAGGAAAGGGAAATATTTCAAACCCTCCCTAGTTTTCAGTGTAAAAAAGGGGGGAGGGAAAAATACTCCCATACAGATCATTCTTGACTTACAAAATGTTCATTCAGTGCCTGGAGTTACAAGAACGCTGAAAAAAAAAAGTGACGTATGTTGAGCCTCCATCTTCCAGCGCAGTCTACCTTAAGCAGTCACGTGATCTCCTTTTGCGACCTTCTAGCAAGCAAAGTCAACGGGGGAAGCCAGATTCACTTAACAACCCTGTTGCTATACTGAACCGCTGCAGCGATTCCACTTAACAACGGTGGCCATAAAGGTCATAAAAGGGGGCAAAGCTCCCTTAACAACTGTCTCGCTGAGCAACGGAAATTTGGGGCTCAACTGTGGTCGTAAGCCGAGGACTACCTGTTACTGGATCTTGAAAGGAGGAAAGGCCCGCCTTGTAAGCCGAGCTCTTGCCCGGCTAACTCACCCGTTCGCCTTCTGCCGAATGGTCAACGAGAAGCTCTTCCCATCTTGTCCAGGACGTAGCAACATGTTGCCATAATTTTCGTTCTGCTCCAGAAGCTCCACTGCCTCCAGTCTGGAGACCCTGAAGAAACAGCTGGGAGAGAAAGGAAAGAAAAGAGAGAAAGAGAAAGAGAAAGAGAAAGAAAGAGAAAGGAAGGAAAGGAAAGGAAAGGAAGAGAGAAGGGATGGATGGGATGGGATGGAAGATGGAGGAGAGGAGAGGAAAGGAAAGGAGGGAGGGAGGAAAGAAGGAGGGAGGGAAGAAAAGGAGAGGAAAGGGAAGGGATGGATGGGATAGGATGGAAGATGGAGAAGAGGAGAGGAGAGGAAAGGAAAGGAAAAGAAAGGAAAGGAAAGGAAGAGGGAAGGGATGGATGGGATGCAAGATGGAGAAGAGGAGAGGAAAGGAAAGGAAAGGAAAGAGGGAGGGAGGGAGGGAGGGAGGGAGGGAGGAAAGAAGGAGGGAGGGAGGAAAAGGAGAGGAGAGGGAAGGGAAGGAAAGGAAAGAAAAGGAGAGGGAAGGAAGAGGGAAGGAAAGGAAGAGGGAAGGGATGGATGGGATGGGATGGAAGATGGAGAAGAGGAAAGGAGAGGAGAGGAAAAGAAAGGAAAGGAAAAGAAGGAAAGGAAGGAAAGAGAAAGGAAAGAAAGAAAGAAAGAAAGAAAGAAAGAAAAAGAAAGAAAGAAAGAAAAGAAAAGCAGAACCTTGAGAGCGTGCAACACTGTTGGTCAATGACAAGCACTCGACTCCAGACCTCCCCTATCTGCTCATTCTCATATTTATTTATTTATTAGATTTTGATCCTGTCTTTATTATTTTATAAATAACTCAAGGTAGCAAACACACCCAACTTCCTCTTCCTTTTTTCCCTACAATAACAACGATCCTGTGAGATGGGCTGGCCTAACGTCACCCAGCCAGCTTTCAGAACTAAGGCAGGACTAGAACTCATTGTCTCCTGGTGATTGGCCCAAGTCACCAGACAGCTTTTATGCCAAAGGCGGGACTAGAATTCCCAGTCTCCTGGTCAATGGGCCAAAATCACCCAGTTGGCCTTTATGCCTAAGGCAGGACTACAACTCCCAGTCTCCTGGTGAATGGCCCAATGTCACCCAGTTGGCTTTCACACCTAAGGCGGGACTACAACTCCCAGTCTCCTGGTGATTGACCCCAAAGTCACCCAGTTGGCTTTCATACCTAAGGTGGGACTACAACTCCCAGTCTCCTGGTGAAAGGCCCAATGTCACCCAGTTGGCTTTCACACCTAAGGCGGGACTACAACTCCCAGTCTCCTGGTGAATAGCCCAATGTCATCAAGCTGGCTTTCACACCTAAGGCGGGACTATAACTCCCAGTCTCCTGGTGAATGACCCAATGTCATCCAGTTGGCTTTCACACCTAAGGTGGGGCTATAACTCCCAGTCTCCTGGTGAATAGCCCAATGTCATCAAGCTGGCTTTCACACCTAAGCCGGAACTAGAACGCACCATCTCCTGGTTTCTAGGCTGGCCCCTTCACCACTACACCAAACTTGGCTTGAAGTGACTGTAATGTCATTCACAACGTAAACATTTTTTTTGAAAGGGATCGGTAAAAACCACTTCTGATTTTCATCACAACAGATGGAAACAAGCACAGCAAGCAGCACGCAACCCTACTCACTTGGGCAGTTTCTCTTCCCTTTCGACATTCGCACACAAGTTGCATCGCCTCTCTTTCTCCTTCTCCAAGGCTTCAGACAACCTGTAGAGGTGTCCGGGCAGCAAAGAGACAGACGGCGGGATCCTCAGCTAAGGACAGCAAAAGAGAGGCTGAGCTGGTGCCCAACGTCAAATGCATGTTTTAGAACAAGGCTTTTCAACCAGTGGTACGGGTACCCCCTTTGGTACATTGGCACCTGGCAGGTGGTACGCGGCCATCCTAGAAAAGTGGTAGCAGGGGAGGGGAATGAACTGAACCGGTGGCAGCACCTCACAAGCCTGAGCGAGAGACTGCTGGAGCTGCAGGGCTGTCAGGGCTCAGCAGAAGCGCCAGGATCAGTGCCAGGCTCCAGCTGGAGCTCGGCGCTGATCCTGGTGCTTCTGCTGAGCCCAGAAGAAGCGCCGATCAGCTGGAATGTTGCAGCATCTCCAGGGTCTTGTGATTTACATTCAGAAGCCTGGCAACTGATTCATATTTATGACAGTCACAGTGTCCCAGGATCATGTGAAGTGACCAAAACCTGTTGCAACCACCCAGCAGACGGGGGGAATAAAAACCAAAGACCCCCACCCCACCCCTGCTGCCAATCCTCAAAAGAAATGCTCACAACAATGAAAACCTCGGACAGGAGGAAGAGCGCAGGTGGGCAGGCAGGCAGGTGTCTTGCTCGGCTGTGGCTTGGGGGACACTTTTTTCAGTGCCATTGTAACTTTGAGCAGCCATTAAGCGAATTGTTGTAAGTCGAGGACTACCTGTACTTTATCACTATTTTCCTTTTTGGGGGGGGGTCATCAAGTTTTTGACACCTTGCTAGGCGACTGGTGGTACTCGGATGTTGCCATATCCTAAAAGGTTGAAAAGCCCTGCTCTAGAAAACATTTATAAATCACCTTCACGCTTGTTCCGGGGCTATTTAGTTTCGAAGGAAAGTCGCGTGATTAGCAAGTAGTCCTCAGCTTATGACCACAATCAAGCCCAAAACCTGTGTTGCTTAGAGGTTTTTAAAGTGAGTTTTGCCCCATTTTGCAATCTTTCTCACCACAGTTGTTAAGTGAGTCCCCCGTTGTTAAGTGAATCTGGCTTCCCACATTGACTCTGCTTGTCGGAAGGTCGGAAAAGGGGAACACAGGAAACCCCCCCCCCGGGATGCTGTGACCGTTGCAAATGTGAGTCAGTCCCCAAGCGTCCAATTTTTTTTTCCAAACAAGTTTTACTAATTTTTCAATTTTACATCCAAATGTTTAGGAAGTAGCGTGGTGATTGGGTAATCAATAGTCCAGTAACAAAGTCTTTCGTACGTATCTCAGATTGCGTCATTAAAAGTTCCCTCTCTATTTCCCTTAGTTATTATATCACATTCAAGTTAATACATTTGTAATTGTAGCTCAATCAATCAATACATTTGTCAATATAATTTTACTTATACATATCCAAGTCCTGTTTTTTAAGTTTTACCTAATTTCAATTACCGTGTTCCAATTTAGCCTTTAATATCCATAATATTTAGACTTCGGATAACCCAAATTTTCCTTATTTCATTACAAAATAGTTATCGTTATCTAAAATACACATATGGTTCAGTTAATTACATTCTTACTTTATTTCACAAGTATGGTCTATTTCTCATCCTAATACAGTGGTTCTCAACCTTTCTAATGCCGCGACCCCATAATATAGTTCCCCATGTTGTGGTGACCCCCAACCACTTATACATCACCGGGTGCCAGGGGCGTGGCCAAAGAAAAGGGGGGAAAATGACTGACAGCCTTGTTTGGCCACCCCCGTGAAATGGTCGTTCGACCCCAAATGGGGTCCCGACCCACAGGTTGAGAACCACTGTCCTAGTACCTCATCATTTACTAATAAAATATCTTTGATTGTCAGAAAGAGGGGGGAAATGTAAAGAATAGAAGAGTACTGTTACAAATTGCTGTTAACAAAAAAGGATATATTACGTGTGTATGTGTGTAATGTTTGTTGTGCTTTGTTTTGTTTTGTTGATCTAAAATAAAAAAAAGGAAAAAAAATCTTTGATTGTCACAAACCAACTTCCGTTTGCAATTCAAAACTATAATATAATAGCTAATTTTCATTTCCCTTATAAATCTAAGTCCTAAATATTAAATCAATCAGTATCTTTAAAGATCTCTTTGGCCCATTAAGTAAGATTTTAAGCTCTTCCATTATCAGTCAACAAAAAAAAAAAGAGAGGAAAAAAAGGAAGAGAAAGAGAATCCCATTTTTTAAGTCTAGCTTTCTTTTTGTGCCAAGCGTCCAAATTTTGATCCTATGACCCATGGAGGTTTGTCTTCCCGTTCAATTTTAAGCGTTGGTGCCCTGCCACGCTGGTTATTTAAAATAAATAATTTGCAATTTAAAATAAATAATTTGCAAGACATTCTTATTGTTTAAGAAGGCTGGCAGAGAATAAATGACCCCCTACCTCCACCACTGTGAGTATAAAACCTTTCCACATTTCCTGTTGTTCCAGGTTTTCCATCTGTAAAGGAAAAAACAAAGTCCGTGTGAGGCAAGAATTAGGAAAAGTTTAGTATTGTGGAATCATAGAGTCACAGGGATGGAAGGGACCTTGGAGGTCATGGAATCACAGAGAAATGTGGTTGTAAGGGCGGTTGTGGAATCATAGAGTCACAGGGATGGAAGGGACCTTGGAGGTCATGGAATCATGGAGGAATGGGGTTGTAAGGGTGCTCATGGAATCATAGAGTGACAAGGATGGAAGGGACGTTGAAGGTCATGGAAATCATGGAGTCATGGAGTTGCAAAGGTGGTCGTGGAATCATAGAGTCACAGGGATGGAAGGTTGGAGGTCATGGAATCATGGAGGAATGGGGTTGTAAGGATGCTCGTGGAATCAGAGTCACAGGGATGGAAGGGACCTTGGAGGTCATGGAATCATGGAGGAATGGGGTTGTAAGGGTGCTCATGGAATCACAGAATGACAGGGATGGAAGGGACGTTGGAGGTCATGAAAATCATGGAGTCATGGAGTTGCAAAGGTGGTCGTGGAATCATGGGGTCATAAGTTTGGATGAAAACTTGAAGGTCATGGAATCATACAGTCACAGGACTGAAATGGACCTTGGACATCTTGAAATCATAGAGTCACAGGTTTGGAAGCAACCCTGGAGGTCATGGAATCATAGAGTCACACGGTTGGAAGACACCTTGGAGATCATGGAATTAAGAGCCATAGAGTTATAAAGGGACCTATCTAGTTCAGCCCCCAGCCCACACGGGACTCCTCAGACTATCTTAGACAAAATGGATGTCCAATCTTAGCTGAAGACCTTCCAGCGATGGAGCACCCAAAATTCTAGAATTAATTTTGTTTCGTTGTAATTTAGATTCTAGATCCAAGGTCTCCAAACTTGGCCACTTTAAGACTTTTGGATTTCAATTCCCAGAATTCCCAAACCAGCGTGGCTAGCTGAGGAATTCTGGGAGTTGAAATCCACGAAGTCTTAAAGTGGCCAAGTTTGGAAACCCCTGTTCTAGATTAATCAGATCTTTTTCCAGCAGGACACAAATACGGACCCGGATTTAAAGTAAAATTAAAAAAAAATCAGAAGATTATATAATTTTGAAAGATTTTGTACCTTAGTTCTAGCATACTTTACCTTGCTTAATCACATCACACCCATGTGCACAACTTTTTATATTTCAAGAACAGCTCATGGGTGGAAAATCCCTTTGTAACGAAAGGAAATACGTTACCCTCAACTTTACTTCCTGGTTTCTCATCTTCAGAGTCAATCCTGGTTTTTCTGTAGACATGGGACTCACAGTTCTTGGACAATTGTCTTCATTCAGGGAGACCAAGTCAGTCAGATCAACTTTCTCTATATACTGGAGGTGAAGAAGAATGAAAACAAAGAGCAACAAAGATGATTAGGGGACTGGAGGTTAAAACATATAAGGAAAAGTTGATGGAATTGGGTATGTCTAGTTTAATGAAGAGAAGGACCAGGGGGGACATGATAGCAGTTTTCCAATATCTCAGGGGCTGCCCCAAAGAAGAGGGAGTCAAGCTATTCTCCAAAACCCCTGAAGGCAGGACAAGAAGCAACGGGTGGAAACTAATCAGGGAGAGAAGCAACCTAGAACTAAGGAGAAACTTCCTGACAGTTAGAACAATTAACCAGTGGAACTACCTGCCTCCAGAAGCGGTGAATGCTCCAACACTGGAAGTTTTTAAGAAGAGACTGGACAGTCATTTGTCCGAAATGGTATAGGGTTTCCTGCCTGAGCAGGGGGTTGGACTTGATGACCTCCAAGGTCCCTTCCAACTTTATTATTATTATTATTATTATGAGTAAAAGTCCAGTTTCCAAGCTTCTAGTCCTCAAGGTTGCGGTTTATTCCAGTCAGCTGCCGTGCCAAACTGACTTCTTTCTTGGTTACATTCCCTCTAATCCTTTTTACAAATATAGGCTGCTGACTATATGCCCAATCAAATGTTTTATCCTGTGGCCCAACAACTTTTTCCAAAATTCAAAAGAAGGAAAATCTTATATATATGTGATTCCTCTTTTTTAGCTAGAGGTGCAGGGGATTTGAATCCAGGGCCGTGGAAAGGAAATAATCGACCACTAATCTAATGGCCCCAAATCTATTTGATTCTTTAGCCTTCTGCTTAATTTCATGTATCGCTAAAATGTCGGTCAACCAAAATGCATCATCAGTGAATAAAAGGAAGAGTCAGAAATCCATTCCACACTTGTGAGAAAAATATTCAACAAGTTAGTTAGATCTAAGTACAGGTAGCAGTTCATTTAGTGACCGTTACAATGGTACTGAAAAAAGTGACTCCTTTTTCTCACACTTAGGACCGTTGCAACATTGCCTACGGTCACGTGATCAAAATTCGGACGCTTGGCAACCGACTCATATTTATGATGGTTGCAGCGTCCCAGGATCGCGTGATCCCCTTTTGCGACTTTTCTGACAAGCAAAGTCAATGGGGAAGCCAGATTCACTTCACAACCGTGTTACTAACTTAAGAACTGCAGTGATTCACTTAAGAACTGTGGCAGGAAAGGTCGTAAAACGAGGCAAAAATCACTTAGCGACTGTCTCTCTTAGCAACAGAAATTTGGGGCTCAATTATGATGTTAAATCAAGAACTACCTGTATAAATTGATAAACAATTTATTTTGCAATTTATCAAAAATAAAATTGATAAATAAATACAGTTTAGGGATGAGGTTGAGAAGTTGGACGTTCTGGGTTCGAGTTCCCACTGGATACCACAATTCACTGGGTTACTTCACCCCATCCTTTTTTCCTGACCAGCCTACCTGACAGGGTTGTTGTAAAGTAGGGGGAGTTTGTATGTGTGGACTCTCTTGAAAAAAGTGAGGTGTAGATGGATCAAATCTACCCATAAATAATCTTTTGTCAGATTTATGGAGTGTATATTGGAGGTGGTGACCCTTTGAGAGCTGAATGCGATGAAATTTCATTTTAATGTATGCTGATTAGTGTACATTTAAGGTGGCAATAAAGTTATTCTACTCTATTCTGTTCTATTCTATTATTATTTTGTTATTCTATTCTATTATTATTTTGTTATTCTATTCTATTCTATTCTATTCTATTCTATTCTATTCCATTTCATTCCATTCTATTCTATTATTATTTTGTTATTCTATTCTATTATTATTTTGTTATTCTATTCTATTCTATTCCATTCCATTGCATTCTATTCTATTATTATTTTGTAATTCTATTCTATTATTATTTTGTTATTCTACTCTATTCTATTTTATTCCATTCCATTCTGTTCCGTTCTATTCTATTCTATTCTATTGCATTCTTTTCTGTTCTATTATTATTTTGTTATTCTATTCTATTTTATTATTATTTTGTTATTCTCTTCTCTTCTATTCCATTCCATTCCATTATTCTATTCTATTCTATTCTATTCTATTCTATTCTATTCTATTCTATTCTATTCTATTCTATTCTATTCCATTCCATTCCATTCCATTCCATTCCATTCTATTCTATTCTATTCCATTCCATTCCATTCCATTTTATTCTATTGCATTCCATTGCATTCTATTCTGTTCTATTATTATTTTGTTATTCTATTCTATTCTATTCCATTCCATTCCATGACTCTATTCTATTCTATTCTATTCTATTCTATTCTATTCTATTCTATTCTATTCTATTCTATTCTATTCTATTCTATTCTATTCTATTGCATTCCATTCTATTGCATTCCATTGCATTCTATTCTGTTCTATTATTATTTTGTTATTCTATTCCATTCCATTCCATGACTCTATTCTATTCTATTCTATTCTATTCTATTCTATTCTATTCTATTCTATTCTATTCTATTCTATTCTATTCCATTCCATTCCATTCTATTGCATTCCATTGCATTCTATTCTGTTCTATTATTATTTTGTTATTCTATTCTATTCTATTCCATTCCATTCCATGACTCTATTCTATTCTATTCTATTCTATTCTATTCTATTCTATTGCATTCTTTTCTGTTCTATTATTATTTTGTTATTCTATTCTATTTTATTATTATTTTGTTATTCTCTTCTCTTCTCTTCTCTTCTCTTCTCTTCCATTCCATTCCATTCCATCCTATCCTATCCTATCCTATCCTATCCTATTCTATTCTATTCTATTCTATTCTATTCTATTGCATTCCATTGCATTCTATTCTGTTCTGTTCTATTATTATTTTGTTATTCTATTCTATTCTATTCTATTCTATTCTATTCTATATAAGAATAGAACTGGAAGGGACCTTGGAGGTATTCTAGTCCAGAGGGGACCGCTTCTGTGGAGAAAGATTTTTTCACGGACCGGGTGTATGTGTGTGTGGTTTCATGTGCTGCCTACATCCCATGGATGGGGTTTCGCTTGTTTGTGTGGCCTGGTTGCTGGCATGCTGCAGCTGCATGGTGCCAGTCTGTGGACCGGGGATTGGGGACCCCTGTTCTAATCCAGTCCCCTGCTCAAGCAGGAGACCCTACGCCATTTCAGAGAAGTGGCTGTCCTGTCTCTTTTTTAAAAAACCCAGGTTGGAGCACCCACAACTTCTGGCGGCCAGCTGTTCCACTGATTAATTGTCCTCACTGTTAGGATGTTTCTTCTAACAGTGAGGACAATTAACCAGTGGAACAGCTGGCCACCAGAAGTTGTGGGTGCCTCTGTTCTGTTCTCTTCTATACTATTATGTCTAATAAGTCGAGATCTGGAGTCACCCAAAGGGAAACCTCGGGTTTTTCCGTACTGGCCCCATTTACACTAGCACAAAATTTGGAAGGCCCCACTTAACGAGTGTTGAACGCTTTGCTGTACTTTGCACACCACACAATACCACACACTGAACTTACCTGACTTTCTCTGCTGGTCTGATAGAAATATAGAGTTGAGCCCCAAAGACCGGCCCAGTATTTCTTATAATCCTATAAAAATAAAAGGGAACAGAGGAATGATTAAATGGGATTATTTGGGAAAAGGGGAGGCTTCGATCCCACAGTCCCGTCCGCCATCTTGACTTTTTTGCCCCCCCCCCACTTCAGTCAACAACTGACGGATACAGCTAAGTCAGACATTTTTTTTTTGCCCCTTCTGAGATTTCCACAGAGAAAATGTTCCATATTTTGTGTTCATGTTTTATTTTCTAATACTTTCCACAAGAGCCATTTTCCCTTGCCTCATTCTGGCCCCTGAAGCCCACCACCCAGGAGTAAACGGACAGCCCCTCTCAATGCTGAATTAATACAGGTAGTCCTCAAGTTACAACGGTTCATTTAGGGACCAGTCAAAGTAACAACGGCACTGAAAAAAGTGACTTATGACCGTTTTCCATCTGTACAACCGTTGGGGAGGGGGGAAGAGAGAGAGAGAGAGACAGAGAGAAAGAGAAAGAGAAAGAGAGAAAGAGACTGGCCCAAGGTCACCCTAAGGCGGGATTAGAACTCACCCTCACACGGTGATTGGCCCAAAGTTACCCAACCGGCTTTATGCCTGAAACGGAACTAGAACTCACTGTCTCCTGGTGATTGGCTCAAAGTTTGTTTGTTTGTTTGTTTGTTTGTTTGTTTGTTTGTTTATTTATTATTGGCTCAAAGTTCCTTACAACAACCTTGTGAAGTGGGCCAGGCTAGGGCTAGGCGGCCTCTTATCTGACTATTCCCTAGCTCAGCAGTTCTCAACCTTTTTAATGCCGCGACCCCCAGCCGGTCGTAAGTCGAGGACTAAACTGATTGTAAGTCGAGGACTAAACCGGTCGTAAGTCGAGGACTACCCAACCGGTCGTAAGTCGAGGACTTTCCTTGTCCGGGAGCGCCGCACATGCGTGGTGCTGCCCCCTGCGCCGGCTGAGGCGTAGCTGGCAAGCGGCAGAGACAGAGCAGGCCGACCACCGGCTGGGCCACCAGCTGGCCCAGCCCAAGGGAGGTAAGGCACCCGCCGGAAAAGGGGGGAAAAAATGGTGGACAGCCTTGCTTGGCGACCCCCGTGAAATGGTCGATTGACCCCAAATGGGGTCGCGACCCATAGGTTGAGAACTGCTGCCCTAGCTAGAATGTATCCCCCCCCCCTTTTACAGCCTGAGGAACTATGGAGGGTCCCTCCCGATTCTCTTTCTCCATCCTTTTATACAGGTAGTCCTTGACGTACGACCGCAACTGAGCCCAGCATGTTTGTCGCCAAGCGACAACTTTATTCAGTGGGGCCTAGCCCCGTTTTATGACCTTTCTCGCCATTGTTGTTCAGCAAACTGCAGCAGCCGTTAGTAACCTGGTTGTGAAGGGAACTTGGCTACTTCCACTGAGTTTGTTTGTCAGAAAGTCGCCCAAAGGGGATCACGTGACCCCCCCCGGGGATGCTGCGGCCATCCTAAATAGGAACCAGTGGCCAAGCGTCCGAACGTAAGTCACGTGACCACGAGGAGGCTACAACAGTCGTTAAGTGTGGAACAGGATCATGAGTCACGTTGTAGCTTCGAGCAGTCACTAAACGAACGGTCGTCAGCCGAGGACTAACTGTACAGCTGAGGGCTACGCCGCCTCTCGTCTGCCCGTTCCTAGGAATCAATACATCATCCGTCTCTCAAAGGGGGTTGGACTAGAAGACCTCCAAGATCCCTTCAGACCTTTTGTCAAAGCAAGAATATACAGTATTTGTTTATTCTATCTTTCTCACAGACCCTTACACTTCCTGATAAACCAAACCAGGCTGTTTGATAGCCCCCTCCCCAATTAAAATTCAGACCCTGCTGCTGTGGTAATATGTAGAATTAAATATAATTTCTGCTCATTAATCTTTTCAGACATAATGCCTAGTAAAAGAAAAGTTCAGGTTTAAAATCCACTTGTTTGCCCAATATTTTTTCTAACCACATATGTACGCTTTTCCAATAGGCCTTTGCCTTCCCACATGTCCACCAAATATGATAATACGTGCCTATGTTATGTTTACATTTCCAACATCTAGCTGACATATTTTTAAACATCTTTTGCTAATCTTGCTGGCGGAAGGTGCCATCTATAAAACGTTTTATACAGATTTTCTTTGTATGAAGTTAACATTGTTAATTTATAGAATAATTTTTGCACAGTGCTGGAAGAATGCAGGATTGCCACCAGAAGAAGAAATAATCACGAAAATATTGGAATGTGCAGAGATGAAGAGACTAACTATGAGGCTGAAAGACAACGAGAAAACGGACTATTATAAAATTTGGAACTTATTTTATTCTTGGGTAGAGAAAAGAATGAAGGATTAGGAAGTGAACATGTATTAGCTTAGCAAACTCCAGACAACTTGTTGATTGGAAAAATTAACATATGTTGGTGGGAAAAAAAATTAATAAAAAAGATTGGTGGATGGGTTGAAGTTTAAGTAGTTCAGATAAAGTAGAAATAGTCTTACTGTATATAATATTAATGTTTTAATTTTGAGAGAGGAACTGCTCGGGCATTTCCCCTGGACCGCATCAAGAGGGAGGAGAAGAAGGTGAGAAGTAAGTAGGAAGGTGGAGGTGAAGGAGGAGAGGGGGTGGGTGAAGAAAAAGAGGGAAAGAAGTAAGTTGGTTTGAGGTGGGATGCTGTTTGCGGGGAAATGGGCGGGCAAGAACAAATGTGTGTATCAATTACATCTCCGGACGCAATTCAAGGTGTTGGTTATCACCTTTAAAGCCCTTCATGGCATAGGGCCAGGTTACTTACAGGACCGCATTCTGCCACATAGTTCCCACAGACCGGTGAGGTCCCATAGATTGGGCCTCCTTCAGGTCCCGTCGGCCAGACAATGTCGGCTGGCGGGCCCTCGGGGAAGGACCTTTTCTGTGGTGGCTCCGACCTGGTAGAATCAACTTCCCCCTGAGATTCGAACAACTCCCACCCTGCCGGCCTTTAAGAAGGCCGTTAAAACTCTCCTGTTCCAGCAGGCCGGGGGCTGATGTCCCCGGGGGGGGGCGGGGGCGGGACATAATCGGACTTGCGGTATGATTGTATTATTTTATTGTTTTATTCTCGATGATTGTTTTAATTTTGTACGCCGCCCTGAGTCCTTTGGGATTGGGCGTCATATAAATAAATTAAATAAATAAATAAATTTGTTTTATTTTTTATCTGAAGTATTTGTAAGATAGTTATGTATTGTAAAGTTGAAAATACAATTTTTTACAAAATAAAATAAAATAAAATAAAATTCAGACCCTGCCCTTATCTACAGAAGGGGGGGGGAGAACAGCTGTATTTCCCTCCCCCAGATGTGCCCAGCTTAGCCCCCGTTCTGGTTTTTTTTTTTTCCCCACGCTCTTTGGGTCCTGTTTCTTCTCCTTAAAGCAGCTCAAAAAAAGATACCTGGTCCCATGAGTTTTTTTTCTCCAGGAAGCCCTCGTAGTAGTGGGGGGGCAGAGCAGCGGCGGCCTTGGCTTTGGCTGACCACTGGCGCGGTGCGGCCATCGCTTCCTGCCACTCTGGCCCCGCGAATCCAGCAAAGGAAGGAAGGACTTTCTCTGCTTCTCTCTCGGCTCTGCAGAGTTAAGGAATCTGCACCAGGAAGCAAAAATGTAATAAATTCAGCCGCACTGATTTTTTTTTATTTCCCCCCCCCCTCACCCCACCCCAGGTTGGCAGCCACCTGTAATTTCCCCGGGGCTGTCCCGTCGGCTGGTGTCCTTGGTTGGTCTGGACCTTGGACAGCGGAAGCCCACCCCCCCCCCCGAGGTTTTTTTCCCAGCGGGTTCTTCCACGCTTGAGTTCACACGAAGAAAGGAAGGAAGGAAGGAAGGAAGGAAAGAAGGAAGGAAGAAAGAAAGAAAGAAAGAAAGAAAGAAAGAAAGAAAGAAAGAAAGAAAGAAAGAAAGAAAGAAAGAAAGAAAGAAAAGCAAGTGGCTGGCTTTTGTTCCGAGGAGGTAGACAATTCACTTAGCCTGGCCGGTTGGTCTCAGCCGGCTGTGGCGATTCGTATCTGGCTGCATTCGGTTTTCCAAATGGAGGAGAAGAAAGGGTAGAAGAGGAGCAGGGTTTTCCCGAGAACGTGCAGAAAGCTTTCTTTCAAGAAGCCTCTTTGGGTGATTTTGGCAAAGCAGGGGTGGGGGCGAGGTTTGAACTCCTGGACAGAGTTCGAAACCAGCCTGTAGCTGCTCCTCAGGCTGAGCTCCAGGAGACAGAGACAGAGACACAGAGAGAGAGAGAGAGAGAGAGAGAGAGGGAGGGAGGGAGGGAGTGGGAGAGAGAGAGAGAGAGAGAGAGAGAGAGGGAGAAGAGAGAGAGGAAAGAGAAAAAAAGAGGCAGACAGAGAGAGAGAGAGAGAGAGGAAAGAGAAAAAAGAGAGAGGGGGGGGAGAAGAGAGAGAGGAAAGAGAAAAAAAGAAAGAGGCAGATAGAGAGAGAGAGGAAAGAGAGAGGGAGAAGAGAGAGAGAGGAAAGAGAAAAAGAAAGAGGGAGAGGAGAGAGAGAGAGGGAGAAGAGAGAAAGAGAAAAAAAGAGAGGGGGAGAGGAAAGAGAGAGAAAAAGAGAGAGAGGAAAGACAGAGAGAGAGAAGGAGGAAAGAGAAAGAGAGAGGGAGGAAAGAGAAAGAGGGGGAGAGGAAAGAGAGAGAAAAAGAGAGAGAGGAAAGACAGAGAGAGAGGGGGAAAGAGAAAAAAAGAGGGGGAGAGGAAAGAGAGAGAAAAAGAGAGAAAAGACAGAGAGAGAGAGAGGAAAGAGAAAAAAAGAGAGGAAAGAGAGAGAGGAAAAAGAAAAAAGAGAGAGAGAGGAAAGGGAGAGAGAAAAAAAGAGAGAGAAAGAGAGAGAGAGGGAGAGGAGAGAGAGAAAAAGTTGGGGGTAGAAAGTTGGGGAGAAGAGAGAGAAAGTTGGGGAGGGGAGAGAGAGAGATAAAGGCACTCCTCGATTTACGACTGTGTAGCGACCGAAGTTACAATGGACCGCCCCAGAGCTACTTATGACCTGGATTCAAAATTAAGACACCCTACCAGATGACTGTTAAGTGAAACACTGCAGTTGTTAAGTTAATGACAAGGTTGTTAAGCGAATCTGCCATCCCCCATTGACTTGACTTGCCTGAAGGTCGCAAAAACGGGATCACGTGACCCCGGGATTTATGCGACCATCATAAATATGAAGCAGTTGATCATGTGAACACGGGGGATGCTGCTACGGTCGTAAATGTGAATGACCGTCATAAGTCCCTTTTTTTCAGTGCCTCTGTAACTTTGAGCGGTCACTAAATGAATTGTTGTAAATTGAGGACTATTTGTAGAAAAAGAAACAGTCAACAGGTGAACCCAAACATTACACTAATCTTCAGATTGTGAAGGCAGGAGAAGAAGCAACGGGTAGAAACTCATCAAGGAGAGAAGGAATCTAGAACTAAGGAGAAACTTCCCGACAGTGAGAACAATTAACCAGTGGAACAACCTGCCTCCAGAAACGGTGGATGCTCCAACACTGGAAGTTTTTCAGAAGAGACTGGACAGCCATTTGTCCGAAATGGTAGAGGGTTTCCTGCCTGAGCAGGGGGTTGGACTAGATGACCTCCAAGGTCCCTTCCAACTTTATTATTATTATTATTATTATTATTATTATTATTATTATTATTATTATTATTATTGATCATCGCACAGTCAGCCAGATGTTCAGACTGGATTTGGCATTTTGTCTACCTATCGAGTATTATTATTATTATTATTATTATTATTATTATTATTATTATTATTATCCTTCTGTTCATACACACCTAAAATGAGAGTTTGGGGGGGGGGCTGTTTTTCGTTCATTTTCAAGTCCTACCGCTACATCCGAATCTACTTTCTAAAGCAGTGGTTCTCAACCTTTTTAATGCCGTGACCCCCAACCGGTCGTAAGTCGAGGACTACTCAACCGGTCGTAAGTCGAGGACTACTCCGTTTGCAGAATGGGACTTTTGGCGGGCTCAGCAGGGCAGAGACAGCCTGGACAATTCCTATTGGCTTCGGAAAGCCCATAGAATTAGACTCTATTCAAGAGAGTCTATTCTATTGGCTTTCAAAAGCCAATAGAATAAAAGGGAGTCACACAGCTAAGGAAAAGGGGGGGAAAATGGCGGACTGCATTGTTTGGCGACCCCCGTGAAATGGTCGTTCGACCCCAAATGGGGTCCCGACCCACAGGTTGAGAACCACTGATCTGAAGAGAAACAAAAGTTAAAACGTGTTTGAAAATCAGTACCGGATAACAGAGTCTAATCTAATAATATCTAATATTATCTGAAGCAAAAGTGGGTCAATTCTTCTGCGTGAATTAAAGCGAAACTTCCCGTCTCTCTCTTTCTCCCTTTAAGAGAAAAGCAACCTGCCCAAATTGGCAGCAATTCTTTTTTGAACTGGAATATCTCGTTTACTTTTCCAGAAAACAAGGCAGGCCCATCCTTTCCTAGCTGGCTCGTAAACCTAGAAAGGTAAACTTCTTTTTGGAGGTTTTTTTTTTGGTAAATCACCACCCTCGATCTGTTATTTGTCTTTCCGCATGCCAGGAGCTGTGCCCTTTGTAACTTCAATCAATATTATTCTTTGTTTTTTTTTAAAAAAAGCTGACGGGGAAGAGACTGTGTGTGCAACAGCGGCAGGCGAGAATGGCTGCAGATGTAGCTGTTTTTCCCCACCTCTGTTTGTCTTTAAAGGAGTCCAGAGTCTTTGCGCATACGGCTCATCCTCACAACCATTTATTTAGTAAAATAGAATAACAAAACGGGAAGGGCGCTTGGAGGTCATCTAGACCAGTGGTTCTTAACCTGGGCGATATTGCCCCCCAGGGGGTGATTTCATTTTTCAGGGGGGCGAAGGAACGAAAAAGGGGCGATGCGGGGGCGATGGAGCGAGAAGTTTGGGGGATACTTTTGAGACTTTTTCGTACAGTGAATCGCTGCATATCTGTCGTACAAAAACATCAGATCGCTCGCTCTTAGTGGATTGAATTGTGTTTTCAAAGGTTCCTCCAGCTAGCCTCAGTACAGAACGCCGTACATATGTGAATACGCATCGCTTATCTTCATGCGCGTTGCGCAGCAGCCTCTACCCATACAGTGGCGCGCCATTGGCCAGAAAATGGGAGATATGGGAAAAAGACTGGAAATAAATTATTTGCAGTGATATGTCCTGATGACAATTTTAAAGAAAACAAAAAAAGTGTTTGCATAAATCGAAGAATTATTTCCTATGTTGTGACTGAGAGGTTATGTTGGGGGAGGGGGGTGATGACAACTTCCTCATTGGCTCAAGGGGGCAATTCATTCAAAAAGGTTAAGAAACACTGATCTAGACCAACCCTCTGCTCAAGCAGGAGACCCTATCCCATTTCAGACAAATGGCTGTCCAGTCTCTTCTTAAAAAGCTCTAGTGTTGGAGCACCCACAACGTCTGGAGGCAGGTTAATTGTTCTTACTGTCAGGAAATTTCTATAGAATAGAATAGAATAGAATAGAATAGAATAGAATAGAATAGAATAGAATAGAATAGAATATGGAATGGAATGGAATGGAATGGAATAGAATAGAATAGAATAGAATAGAATAGAATAGAATAGAATAGAATAGAATAGAATAGAATAGAATAGAATAGAATATGGAATGGAATGGAATGGAATGGAATAGAATAGAATAGAATAGAATAGAATAGAATAGAATAGAATATAGAATAGAATAGAATAGAATATGGAATGGAATGGAATGGAATAGAATAGAATAGAATAGAATAGAATAGAATAGAATAGAATAGAATAGAATAGAATAGAATAGAATAGAATATAGAATAGAATAGAATAGAATATGGAATGGAATGGAATAGAATAGAATAGAATAGAATATAGAATAGAATAGAATATGGAATGGAATGGAATAGAATATGGAATGGAATAGCCATAGAGGATAGGATAGGATAGGATAGGATAAGATAGGATAGGATAGGATAGGATATGATAGGACAATGATGGCGAACCTTTTAGAGACCAAGTGCCCAAACTGCAACCCAAAACCCACTTATTTATCACCGGGTGCCAGGTGGGCGTGGCCCACTGGGTGGGCGTGCCTGTGGTGGTCACGGCAGACTGACTGGCTGTTGCTCGTGGGGAGGGACCCCTGTGGGGGCCGGGCAGGGTGGAGGAGATCCAGGGGGTGTCTGGCAGATGGGGCGGTGGGCAGGAGGCTTGTCCTGCGGGGTGAGGCGAGGTAAGGCGAGGCGAGGCAGGGCAGGGGTGCCATTGTTGCACGGCAAGGCGAGGCAGGGGCCGGGTCGGTTGCTGCCTGACACCATCGTCCCCCGCACACAGAGGCCAGCGAGCACATGGGGGGGGGCGACAGTGTCCGTCAGCAGCCACAGCCTGCCGGCCCTTTGACTGGCACACTCTGGGGCTCCACAGCCTGCTGCCAGCAGTTCAGAGAAGCTGCCTCTGAGCTGGACGGCCGGCCGACAGCTGAGGAGGCGATGCAGTGGGTTGTGCCCAGGAAAAGGAGAGCATGCGAGGCCAGGAGGGATGGGGGGGGGGAGGGAAACAGCCATGCTGGGATGCATCCGGCCACGTGGGAGTTCGGTGAGTTAGCGGGTGGCTGATTGAAGAGTGCCATCTCCAGGGCATGGTGTGTGTGCCCACAGGGAGGGCTCTGAGTGCCGCCTCTGGCATGAGTGCCATAGGTTCGCCACCACTGGTATAGGATATGGAATGGAATAGCAATAGAGAATAGAATAGAATAGAATAGAATAGAATAGAATAGAATAGAATAGAATAGAATATGGAATGGAACAGCAATAGAGGATAGGATAGGATAGGATAGGATAGGATAGGATAGGATAGGATAGGATAGGATAGGATAGGATAGGACAGAATAGAATAGAATATGGAATGGAATAGCAATAGAGGACAGAACAAAACAGAACAGAATAGAATGGCTAAATTCACTTAACAAGTGTCTCACTTAGCAAGGGAAATTTTGGATTCCGTTGTGGTCGTAACTTGAGGATTACCTGCAGTTAGAAAAAAAAGGTTATGTCTCATGAATCTAATCCAATGTTTCTCAGCATTGGCAGTCTTAAGTTGCGGGGACTTCAATTCCCAGAATTCCCCAGCATATGCCACTAAGTTCGGAGTCCTGGGCCGACAGCAGTCTCACAAGTTCCCCCTGCCTCTTTTTATCGGCTTAAAATAAATATTTTTAAAAAAAGATTGTAAATAAATATTTAAATCAGTTTTAAATATTTTAAAAACGACCAACCCTCAAATATTCTAACCTACTGGAAAATAAGTCCTGTTCTGGAAGCCCTTTGATTATCCAAGTTGTTTACTTTTGCTCCTTTTTCCATATTTTTTTTTCTTTAATGAAAATTTTTTCCAAACAGGCTGATTTTTTTTTCTTGGAAACCAGGAAAAACATCTGGAGGATGATTGCTGTTCCAACAAGAAGCACCTTCCCCAGAAAGTAGAAGTCACAATTTTGCTGGAGAGCTCTACATTACAGTTGTGGCTCTGCTTTAGGCCTGGGGTTGGACTGGATGACCTCACAGACCCCTCTTAACGCTTCTGTTCTTGGCATAAAAGAAGTTTAATTCTAGTGTTATATAGCAGGGGAAGCAGTGCCCTCTGGTGGCCATATTCTACCTTGCAACCTTTTCAGAACACCTAACAATTTTGCTGCAATCTGAAAAAAATTAATTCATTTCCTTCCTGCCTCCAACTTCCTTTGACTATACAGGTGGTCCTCGACTTACGGCAATCCATTTAGTGACCAAAGTTACAGCAGCACTGGAAAAAGTGACTTATGACCATTTTTCCCACTTACGACCATTGCAGCATCCCCATAATAGTCACGTGATCAAAATTCAGACACTTGGCAAACTGACTCGTATTTATGACGGTTTCAGTGTCCTGAGGATCATGTGATCCCCTTTTGGGACCTTCTGACATGCAAAATCAACGGGGAAACCAGATTCATTTAACCAGCGGGTTACTAACTTAACAACAGCCGTGATTCTCTTAACAACGATGGCAATAGCGGTCATAAAATGAGGCAAAACTCACTTAATAAATGTCTTGCTTAGCAACAGAAATTTTGGGCTCAATTGTGGTCGTAAGTGGAGGACCACCTGTGCAGGGAAGTCCTCAGCTTGTGACCAGAGTTGTCATGGCTAAGCAGGACGGTTGTTAATAACAACAACAACAACAACAATAATAACTGGAAAAAATTACCAGTTATTGCAACCTGGCCATTGAAACTGCACAATTATGGATGAAACATGTAACAGTGATCCCCATTGTCATTGGGGCACTGGGAACTATGTCCAAAAATTTTGCAAAATACATAAAAAAAACTGCAGCTTCCTGCAATAACTCCAGCAATGCTACAAAAAACTGCACTACTCGGAACATCTTACATTTTTTTAAGGAGGTACCTGGTTGACACCTAGGATGCTGGTAGCAACCCGTGTCAACCATCAGCGCCAGCCAATTTGAATGTTCAGTTGACTGAGGCTCATGTCTAATGAATAATAATGAATAATAATGAATAATGATAACAATAACAATAAGAAGAAAAGGAGGAGGAGGAGGAGGAGGAGGAGGAGAAGAAGAAGAAGAAGAAGAAGAAGAAGAAGAAGAAGAAGAAGAAGAAGAAGAAGAAGAAGAGAGTTGGTAGGGACTTTGGAGGTCATCTAGTCCAACCCCCTGCTCAAACAGGAGACCTATACCATTCCAGACAAATGGTTGTCCAGTCTCTTCTTAAAGACCTCCAGTGCTTTTTGTCTCCTCCTCCTCCTCTTACTTTTTCCTTCCTTCCTCCATCTTTACTTCCCTCCTTCTTTCCTCCCTCCCTATCTTTCCTTTTTTCATCTCTTCCTCCTCCCTTATTTTTTCCTTCTTTCCGCCCTCCCTCCCTCTTGCCCTCCCTCCCTCTTTACTTGTTCCTTCCCTTTTTTCCTTCCTTCTTTCCTTCCTTCTTCCCTCCCTCCCATCCACCTTTCCTTCCTTCCTTCCTTCCTCTTTCCTTCCTTCCTCTTCTGCTTCCCTCCCTCCTCCCTGTCTCCCTTCTTCTTTTCTTCCTTCCTTCCTTCCTTCCTTCCTTCCTTCCTTCCTTCCTTCCTTCCTTCCTTCCTTCCTTCCTCTTCTGCTTTCTCCCTTCCTCCCTCTCTCCCTTCCATCTTCTTTTCTTCCTTTCTTAACCTTCCTCCTCCCTCCCTTCCTCTCCTCCTCCTCCTTCTTCTCCTTCCTCCCTCTCTCTTCCCACCTTCGCTCCCCCCCCCCGCCCCCTTTCTCCTCCTCCTCCGCCTCCTCCTTCCCGGCTCCTGCCTTTTCTCCGCCTCCCTTTGTTTCCGTCTCCCGCGGCCGGCCGGGCGAGGATGCTGCGGGCCTGAAGGAGCAGCGCCCGGGCCATGGCTGCGGCGGCGGCGGCGGCTGCAGGTACCGAGGGCGGACGCTCTGACGAGGCGAGGGTGCCTCTGAGCACGCACAGAGGGCGGGCGGGAAGGAGGCGGGAGGGGGCTGCGGGGGCCTCGTCCGCGAGGCTTTGGAGTTGTGGGGAAGGGGGCGGCTTCCTCCAACCCCTCCGATCCGCGGGGATCCCGTTCCACCCAGTTGCCGGCGCTGGCAAAGGGCTTCTGGGCATGAGCAGAGGGCGGCACCGGGAAAAGCTGCCGGGCTGCTGCGGGAGGGAGGGAACGCCTTGTTAGACTTCAGAAAGAGAAGCATTAGGAAAGACTGCGGAGCACTGGCTAAAGTCAACGCGTTTCTCAAGCTCGGTGAATTGAAGGTGTCTGGACTTCAATTCCCAGAGTTCCCCAGCCAGCCATGCTGGCTGGGGAATTCTGGGAGTTGAAGTCCGCTCACCTCAAAGGCTACCTAGAGTGAAAAAGACTGGTCTAGATGCCTTTTTCCAAACCTCTGTTTTGGGGGGGGGGTCATCTCTTTGGGACTTTCCAGATGGGCTGGGGGGGTGTCTCCTATTATTTTCTATATCTTAATTATTGCCCAGTTCATATCGATAATGAAGATTTAAAGAGGCCCACCACAAAGGTGATCTGACTGTCTGTCCGTCTGTCCGTCCATCATCTGTCTGCCTGTCTCTCTCTGTACACACACACACACACACACACACACACACACACACACACACATATTATAACAATCTGTCTATTGTCTGTCTGTCTCCATCCCTCTATCCATCCTCTCTGCCTGTCTCCATCCATCCATCCATCCATCCTCTGTCTGTCTGTCTGTCTCTCTCTATTAAATCTGTCTATCAGTGTCTGTCTATCATCTGCCTGTCTCTCTCTCCATCCATCCATCCGTCTGTCCGTCCATCCTCTGTCTGTTTGTCTGTCTCTATTATATCTGTCTGTCTGTCATCTGTCTGTCTCTCTCTCCATCCATCCATCCTGTTTGTCTGCCCCCCCTCTCTATGATATCTATCTGTCTATCAGTCTGTCTCTGTCTGTCTATCATCTGTCTGTCTCTCTCTCCATTCGTCCATCCATCCTGTCTGTCTGTCTGTCTGTCTGTCTGTCTATTATAACTATCTGTCTATCAGTCTGTCTCTGTCTGTCTGTCTATCATCTGTCTGTCTCTCTCTCCATCCATCCGTCCATCCATCCATCCTATCTGTCTGTCTGTCTGTCTCCCTATGATATCTATCTGTCTATCAGTCTGTCTCTGTCTATCATCTGTCTGTCTCTCTCCATCCATCCGTCCATCCTCTGTCTGTCTGTCTGTCTGTCTGTCTCTCTATTATATCTGTCTATCAGTCTGTCTGTCTGTCATCTATCTGTCTCTCTCTCTCTCTCCATCCATCCATCCATCCTGCCTGTCTGCCCCCTCTCTCTCTATGATATCTATCAGTCTGTCTGTCTGTCTGTCTCTCCATCCATCCCTCCATCCATCCATCCTCTGTCTGCCTCTCTCTCTCTCTATTATATCTATCTATCTGTCTGTCTCTGTCTGTCTGTCTGTCTCTCTTTCTCTCTGTCTCTGACTCTCTCTCTCTATCTACACCTACCTAGCCACCTATTCTATCTTTAGCCTGCCTTTATTATTTTTATCAATAACTCAAGGCCGTGAACATACATATTATTCCTTCCTTCTCCTATGTTCCCCAGAACAGCAACCCTACAAGGTAGGTTGGGCTGAGAGGGAGGGACTGGCCCACAGTCACCCACCCGGCTTCCATTCCTAAAGTAGGACTAGAACTCACCGTCTCCTAGTTTCTAGCCTGGAGCCTTCACCACAAAAACAAACTGGCTGTCTTTGCCCTTCGTGGAGAATAAAGGTGGGGGGGGAAGGGGGAACCATGCCAGGCCTCGGTATCCATCTTCAAGCCTTGAGCCATCTTCTGGCCCTGGCTTCTTAAATGGAATGTAGCCTTCACGAGGACTAGGACCTTGAGCTTTTTTCGGAAAGGAACTCAAGCCAAAAAGGCAGGACATGGCACAGGGGATGTCGTATCGCAGTTGGACTGTCCTGGGAGAAGTGGGGTGGTTTGACAAGCCCTCCGTGTTTTAGAATAGAATAGAATAACAGAGTGGGAAGGGACCTTGGAGGTCATCCAGTCCAACCCCCCCCCCTTGCCCAAGCAGGAGACCTTACACCATTTCCGACAGATGGCAGTCGGGTCTCTTCTTGGAAGCTTCCACGGTTGAAGCTCCCGCAACTTCTGAAGGTGGCCTTTCCCTCATCCTGGTCAAAGGAAGAACGAATCGGAGACATTCATGAGGTCTCCCTCCCGGATCCCGTCTCTGATTCGCTTCCCGCATCCATTTCCAGGGATGGATGCGGAATCCCTGGCTGGGGATGAGTGTCTGGAAGAGGATGAGGAGGAGCTGGAGACCAGCTTGGAAGACCCTGAGCAGGACAGCGTGGGAAAAACCGTGCCGGGTGGACGCAGCTGCGGCCTCCTGACCCGCCGAGGAATCACGCTCCGGGTTCTTCTCAAAGATGGGCTGATTGAACCCGGAGAAGGAGTCCTCTCGATTTACTACCTGGTAAGTGACTGTCTTTCCCGCTCCTCTCTTCAAACCCCACAGCCTTCTAGTGCTGACGATGTTACCAAGCTGGGTCATGGAACGTCTGCAAGAGAACAACCAAGCTCAGAGACCACCAGTGACCCCCTCCCAGTCCTCCTCATCCTTCTCCTCCTACTTTTCTTCCTCTTTTTCCTCCTTCGTTCCTCCTCTTCCTCCTCCACTTTCTCTTCCTCCTTCTCCTCCTCTTCTTCCTCCTCCTCCTCTTCCTCCTCCTCCTTAGTTCTAGCTTGCTTCTCTCCTTGGTTAGTTTCCATCTGTTGCTTCTTGTCCTGCCTTCAGGCGCTTTGGAGAATAGCTTGACTCCCTCTTCTTTGGGGCAGCCCCTCAAATACTGGAACGCAGCTATCCTGTCCCCCCTCGTCCTTCTCTTCATTAAACTAGACATACCCAATTCCAGCAACCGTTCCTTATATGTTTTAGCCTCCAGTCCCCTAATCATCTTTGTTGCTCTTCTCTGTACTCTTTCTAGAGTCTCAACATCTTTTTTACATTGTGGTGACCAAAACTGGATGCCGTATTCCAAGTGTGGCCTTACCAAGGCATTGTAAAGTTGTAATAATAATAATAGTAATAGTAATAGTAAAGTTGGAAGGAACCTTGGAGGTCATCTAGTCCAACCCCCTGCTCACGCAGGAAACCCTATACCATTTCAGACAAATGGCTGTTCAGTCTCTTCTTAAAAACATCCAGTGTTGGAGCATTCACCGCTTCTGGAGGCAGGTAGTTCCACTGGTTAATTGTTCTTACTGTCAGGAAGTTTCTCCTTAGTTCTAGGTTACTTCTCTCCTTGATTAGTTTCCATCCGTTGCTTCTTCTCCTGCCTTCAGGCGCTTTGGAAAATAGCTTGACTGCCTCTTTTTTGGGGCAGCCCCTGAGATATTGGAACCCTGCTATCCTGTCCCCCTCGTCCTTCTCTTCGTTAAACGAGACATCCCCAATTCCAGCAACCGTTCCTTATATGTTTAATCCTCCCGGCCCCTGATCCTCTTTGTTGCTCTTCTCTTCACTCTTCAGTGTGGCTCCTTGAACAAACTAGCATGGGTTGTTCACACCCCAATAAGCCCCCCTGAAGGAACTTTGTGAGGGTTTAGGGCAGGGGTCTTCAAATGTGGCCCTTTTATGACTGGTGGAATTCCTCAGCCAGGCAACGCGTGCCTTGCTGAGGAATTCTGGGAGTTGAAATCCACCAGTCATAAAAGAGCCAAGTTTGAAGATGCCTGTCTTAAATCTAACAAACAAAATGGAGGCTGGCTGAGGAATTCTGGGAGTTGAAGTCCACCAGTCATAAAAGAGCCAAGTTTGAAGACCCCTGTCTTAAATCTAACAAACAAAATGGAGGCTGGCTGAGGAATTCTGGGAGTTGAAGTCCACCAGTCATAAAAGAGCCAAGTTTGAAGACCCCTGTCTTAAATCTAACAAACAAAATGGAGGCTGGCTGAGGAATTCTGGGAGTTGAGGTCCACCAGTCATAAAAGAGCCAAGTTTGAAGACCCCTGTCTTAAATCTAACAAACAAAATGGAGGCTGGCTGAGGAATTCTGGGAGTTGAAGTCCACCAGTCATAAAAGGGCCAAGTTTGAAGACCCCTGGTTTGTGAACCCAGCCTGCTCCCATACAGGGTTGTGTATGCTCCTAACTCTCTTGCCTGTGTTTTAGGGGAAGAAATTTTGGGGCGACCTGCTGACCGATGGGAAGATCGCCTGGCAACAGACCGGACAGATCTTTAACTCCCCCAGCGCCTGGGCCACCTACTGCAAGAAGCTGGTCAACCCTGCAAAGAAGTCGGGCTGCGGCTGGGCCTCGGTCAAGTACAAGGGGCAGAAACTTGACCAATACAAGGCGGTCTGGCTGAAGAAGCATCAACCCAACGCCCCCCCTGCAGAGGAGGTAAACCCTTCCGCTCTGCTTCAAGACCTTCTTCCGTCATTGGTGCTTTTTTTTTCAGGAGGCAATTGGACTTTCTTTTTTTCCCTTTGAAGACGTTTCGCTTCTCATCCAGGAAGCTTCTTCAGCTCTGACTGGATGGTGGAGAAGGGAAGGATTTATACTCCCTGCAGACAGCCGGTCCTTTGCATTCTTTTAGAGCAGCGGTTCTCAACCTGTGGGTGGGGACCCCATTTGGGGTCGAACGACCATTTCACGGGGGTCGTCAAACAACGCAGTCCGCCATTTTTCCCCCCCTTTTCCTTAGCTGTGCTACTCCCTTTTATTCTATTGGCTTTTGAAAGCCAATAGAATAGACTCTCTTGAATAGAGTCTAATTCTATTGGCTTTCAAAAGCCAATAGGAATTGTCCAGGCTGTCTCTGCCCTGCTGAGCCCACCAAAAGTCCCATTCTGCAAACGGTGCTGCAAGTTGTCTGCAGAGAAGGCGAGCTGTCTGGAAGTTTCCACCCCTCCCTGCTGAGCAACTACTAAAAATGGAAGTAAAAGAGGGCCAGGGGTGGGAGGTGGGAGGCCGGCAGGCGCAGGGAGGGTTGCTGGCGCACGTGGGGCCCGGTGGGTGCCTTACCTCCCTTGGGCTGGGCCAGGTGGTGGCCCAGCCGGTGGTCGGCCTGCGCCGTCTCTGCCGCTTACCAGCTACACCTTGGCTGGCGCAGGGGGCGGCACCACGCATGCGCGGCACTCCCGGGCAGGAAAAGTCCTCGACTTACGACCAGTTGGGTAATCCTCGACTTACGACCGGTTGGGTAGTCCTCGACCTACGACCGGTTGGGGGTCACAGCATTAAAAAGGTTGAGAACCACTGTTTTAGAGAGTCGTTGAGGCCACTTGGATCTTTACCTGTGTCCTCACGGTCAAATGGGCATGAAGCCTTCTTGGAGCTGCTGAGGATACCGTCTATTTCCAGTCTATAACACGGTCCTTTCAGCAGCTCCAAGAAGGCTCCACACCCATTTGCACCACTCAGGTGACCTTGAGGACGCACATAAGCCTCCAGGTGGCCTCAACGACTCTCTAAAAGGATGCAAATGACCAGCTGTCTGCCAGGAGTATAAATCCTTCCCTTCCCCACCATCCAGTCAGAGCTGAAGAAGCTTCTGGGACGAGAAGGGAAACGTCTTCAAAGAAAAACGTCCAGTTGCCTCCTGAAAAAGAATCTTTGGGACAACCCTGACCTGGAATGACTGAGAAGCTCCATAGACTTCTTCTGGCATTGTTTTCTAAATTTCTAGTCCACAGGAGGTCAATTCATGGCACCCTTAGCAGTAGCAAACCCATTGACAGTTCTATTTATTCCATTTATTACCCTCAACGCACGGCCCCCTTTGAGCCCAAAATTTCCGTGGCTAAGCGAGGCAGTTGTTTAAGTGAGTTTTGCCTTGTTTTATGACCTTTCTTGCCATAGTTGACCCACAAGGGGGAAGCATTGGTTCACTTAACAACCGACACCAAAAAAGGTTGTAAAATGGAGTCGGTCACATTTTTTTGATCTCCGACTGTAAAAGTCCAGCTCCACTGTAGCCATATGTGGAGGATTACATGTCCTTCCGCCCTGGCGGAGACTTTGCAAGTCAGCCGAAACCACCACAGTGATGCCCCCTAGTGGGTCCTCATGGAACTGCAGGTATACGGTGGAGTGTTTAAATCCGGGGTCTTCAAACTTGGCCCTTTTATGACATGGACTTCAACTCCCAGAATTCCTCAGCCAGCGTGCCTGGCTGAGGAATTCTGGGAGTTGAAGTCCACAAGCAGGGGGTCTTCAAACTTAGTCCTTTTATGACTGGTGGACTTCAACTCCCAGAATTCCTCAGCCCCAGCGTGCCTGGCTGAGGAATTCTGGGAGTTGAAGTCCACAAGCAGGAGGTCTTCAAACTTGGCCTTTTTATGACCGGTGGACTTCAACTCCCAGAATTCCTCAGCCAGCGTGCCTGGCTGAGGAATTCTGGGAGTTGAAGTCCACAAGCAAGGGGTCTTCAAACTTGGCCCTTTTATGACCGGTGGACTTCAACTCCCAGAATTCCTCAGCCAGCATGGAGGAACTATGGTCCCTTCATGACTGGTAGACTTCAGCTCCCAGAATTCCTCAGCCAGCGTGCCTGGTTGAGGAATTCTGGGAGTTGAAGTCCACCAGTCATAAAAGGGCCATGTTTGAAGACCCCTGGTTTAAATTGACGAGGTTCCCATTGAAGTCATCGAGTCCCACGGGAAGAAGCTGCTTTAGCTGCTTGGTGCTTTTTTCTTCTCCCCCACCAGAGTCTGATCAGCGAAGGGGAGGAAGAGGATCTGGGTGATGAGGAGGAAGATGAAGCCAAAGGGATGAAGGCGGCCTTGGCTGACTCCATGCTGGCCAAGAAAGTGGACGAGAAATCCAGGAAGCTGCTGGCGAAAAGTCTGTCAGACTCACACAACGCGGGTAAGAGGGCCACCCGAGCTGGCGAAAAGGTCCTCGGGGGCCATGGCGAGGCAGCACTGCTTGGGCTGGCTGAATTTCTCCCCGTGCGCTGCCTTCCGCAGGTCAAAGAAGGCAAGATGGTGGCCACGCTGTGAGCAGAGCTTCATGGGCACAACCCTGACGTTTTTATCTTATCCTGCAATGTCTGACAAGAAGGGAGGGGAGGGGAGGAGAGAAAAGAAGGATGGAAAGGGAGAAGGAAAGAAGAAGAGAAGGAAGGAAAGCAGGAAGGGAGGGAGGAAAGGAAAGAAGAAAAAGAGGGAGGAATGGAGAGGAGAGGAGGAAGAATGAAAGGAAGGAAGGAAGGAAAGAGAAGAGAAAGGGAGGGAAGGAGAAAAAGGGGGAAGAAAAAAGGAAGAAAGAAAAAGGGAAGAGAGGGATGGAGGGAAGAAAAGAAGTGGAAAATAGGAAGAAGGAAGGAAGGAAGAAAAAAGGAGAAGGAGGGGGAAAAGAGAGGGAAGGAAGGGAAAGGAAGGAAGGAAACAGAAAGAAGAAAAAGGAGGGAGGGAGGATGTGAGGGAGGAAGGAAGGAAAAGAGAAAGGGAAGGAAGGAAGGAAGGAAGGAAGGAGAAAAGGGAAGGTGGGAAGCAAAAAGGCAGGAAGAAAAAGGAGAAAGGGAGGGTTGAGGGAGGAAGGGAGGAAGAGAAAAAGGATAGAAGGAAAAGAAAGAAAAAGAAAGAAAAGAAAAAGGAAGGAAGGTGAAAAAGGGGGAAGGAAGGAAGAAAGAAAAAGAAAAAAGAGAAAAAGAGAAAAGGAAGGAAGAAAAAAAAAGAAATAAAGAAAGAAAAAGAGAGAGAAAGGAAGGGAAAGGAAGGAAGAAAGAAAAAAGAGAAAGAGAGGAAGGAAGGAAGGAAGAAAAAGAAAAAAGAAAAAGAGAAAGGAAGGAAGGAAGAAAAAGAAAAAGAAAGAAAGAAAAAAGAGAGAGAAAGGAAGGAAGGTTAAGGAAGGAAGGAAGAAAAAGAAAGGAAGGAAGAAAAAGAAAAAAGAGAAAGGAAAGAAGGAAGGAAGAGAGGGGAAAGAAGGAAGGGAAAGGAAAGGAAAGAAGGAAGAAAAAGAGAGAGAAAGGAAGGAAGGAAGGAAGGAAGGGAAAGGAAGGAAGAATGTATCTTATTGTGACAACTGGTAGCCAAGAATGGCCTTAGCCGAGGGTTCTTCCTCTGTTCAGCTCCCAATTCTTCATTACTTAGACATATTTTTCAACTGGAATTATGGGTTGAACTCCCAGAATTCCCCACCCAGCAGGCTTTAAGACTGGTGGATTTCGTTGCTGGCTGGGGAATTCTGGGAGCTGAAGTCCACTCGTCTTCAAGCTGCTGAGCTTGAGAAACTTGATTTTCAGAGAGAGACTTTTTAATTTTCTTTTAATTCTGAAAGGAGAAAAAAAAACACAGAAAAGGACAAACATCACCTCCAACTCGAAGACGGACCTCAGCACGAGAATCTTACTGCCTTTTTTTTTTTCAATCTGCTGGATTTTGTTTTTAATTTTGAAACCGTGACTGGTAGCATTATTATTATTATTATTATTATTCCTTTGTTTGTTTCCCCCAGATCACAGCAAAAGGCTGGAATGCCAGAATCGAATTCCTGTCCGCTATTGCAGTTTGGGAAGTCGGGATTTCGTCAGGTACATTGATCCAGTGAATGCTGTGTCCTGTTTAAGGGTTTCCCTCCCTCCCCCCCCCCCCAAAAAATAAAAATAACAAGAACAGAAGATTCAGAGATCAGATTCCTGGGGAAATAGAGAATGACTAAGGCTATTTTAAAACTAGAACTAAGGAGAAACTTCCTGAGAGTTAGAACAATTAACCAGTGGAACAACCTGCCTCCAGAAGCGGTGAATGCTCCAACACTGGAAGTTTTTAAGAAGAGACTGGACAGCCATTTGTCCGAAATGGTATAGGGTTTCCTGCCTGAGCAGGGGGTTGGACTAGATGACCTCCAAGGTCCCTTCCAACTTTGTTATTAGTATTAGTATTATTATTATCTATCTCATCTCTCTCTCTCTCTCTGTCTCTCTCTCTCTCTCTCAAATTTAAATGTTGAATTATATCTTTGCGGCAACATTGTGACAGTGGGAGATTTGTACTTTCAGACCTGCAAGGTTGTGTTACCACAGCCTTACCGTAAAGTAGAATTAGCTCACCTAGTTATGTTCCCCCTCCAGTCTGCCTGATAAATCAAACCACGTGCCAGTGCATACTGTATTCCGAAAGGACATGTCTAGTCCTCACAATCACAACATTAAGGATTTATTTTTTTTAATTCCCTTTAGGAACCCCCATACCTTGGTGGAGGTGACGTCTTTTGCAGCCCTCAACAAATTCCAGCCTTTCAACGTGGCCATCTCTAGCAACGTTCTCCTACTCGTGGTAGGTAATCCCTTCTTGCTTTGGGGGCGCACCTCCAGGGCTGGCTGGGGAATTTATTTAGTTAGTTTATTTTATTAAAATTTATAGACCGCCCCACTCCCGCAGGACTCCGGGCGGCTAACAATAAAAAACACAACATAACTTAACAAAACAAACAATACAGTAACATTCATCCAGGGGTCAGATTTTATAAAACCCAGGCCTGCTGGAAAAGCCAGGTCTTAAGCAACTTGCGGAAGACCAACAGGGTGGGAGCGGTCCTAATCTCCGGGGGGGAGCTGGTTCCAAGACGTGGGCGCCATCACAGAGAAGGCTCTCCTCCGCGGCCCCGCAAATGGCACTGCTTGGCCAACGGGACCTGAAGGAGGCCCAGCCTGTGGGATCTAACCGGACGAAGGGAACTATGAGGTAGTAGGCGGTCTCGCAAATAGAATGAGCCGAGGTGGCACAGCAGTTAGAGTGCAGTCCTGCAGGCCACTTTAGCTGACTGTGTTCAGCAGGTCAGCGGTTCAAATCTCACCGGCTCAAGGTTGACTCAGCCCTCCATCCTTCCGGGGTAGGTAAAATGAGGACCCAGATTGTTGGGGGCAACGTAAATATATATATATATATATACATTGCTTACTGGTGTACACTGCTTAGAGAGTGCTTGCACTTAAAGCGGTATATAAGTCTCATAAATAAATAAATAAATAAATTCTGGGATTTCTGCATTCGGCAAGTTGAGAGGGCCCCAAGTTGAGAAAGGCTGACTTAGTGAACATTTTATTGTGTTTGTTACAAGGGTTTGCATACCGCCGGGTGGAGTTCAGTCAATGGGAAAGAACATCAGAGCAACTGAATCTATCAATGCAAATACAAGTGGTCCTCAACTGACAACAGGTTGTTTAACGGCCGTTCAGTGTTGCCACAGCACTCGAAAAAGTGATTTATGATCATTTTTCACATTTACAACCGTTGCATCATCTAAACCAGATTCACTTAACGACCGTGTTACTGAATTAACAGCTGCAGCGATTCACTTAACAACTCGGCAAGAAAGGTCGTAAAATGGCCCCAAGCTCACAAAATAACTGCCTTTTCTCTCAGAACGGAAATTTTGGGCTCAATTGTGTCGTAAGTCAAGGACTGTCTGTATATGGGAATACTTAGACAACTGACAATTAGAGTTTACCCCTAACTCAAACAGGACAGGCTTAACCACCTGGCAGGAAGATAGATAGATAGATAGATAGATAGATAGATAGATAGATAGATAGATAGATAGATAGATAGATAAACAGAAAGATAGGAAGGAAGGAAGGAAGGAAGGAAGGAAGGAAGGAAGGAAGGAAGGAAGGAAGGAAGGAAGGGGAGAGAGAGAGAGAGAGGCAGGCAGGCAGGCAGATAGATGAGAGATAGAATAGATAAAATATGGATGGATGGATGGATGATAGATAAATAGATAGATAGACAGACAGACAATAGATAAAATATGGATGGATAGATGATAAATAGATAGAGAGAGACAAGACAGACAATAGATAAAATATGGATAGATAGATGATAGATAGAGAGAGAGAGAGACAGACAGGCAGACAATAGATAAAATATGGATGGATAGATGATAGATAGATAGAGAGACAGACAGACAAATAGATAAAATATGGACGGATGGATGGATAGATAGATAGATAGACAGACAGACAGACAGACAGACAGATAGATAACTTTTATTGTCATTTTTTCCCTGGGCACATTGGCACACATTAAATATGAAATTCTGTAACCTGCTCTCAGAAATGAACACATACATAACAGGAAGCTATTCTTACCCTCCTCCTCTTTCCCTTCTCCTTCTCCTCCTCCTCCTCCTCTTACCCCTCTTCCTGTGCACAAACCCCTCTCTCTTCGAACACTGATGATATTAGCTAGTTGGGTCATGAAACGTCTGCAAGAAAAACCACCCAGCTCAGAGAGCACCAAAGACCGCATACTCCTACTCCTACTCCTTCTTTCCACAAACCCCTCTCTCTTCCAACACTGATGATGTTAGCTAGCTGGGTCAAGAAACGTCTGCAAGAAAAATCAGCCAGCTCAGAGAGCACCCAGGACCCCACAGTTCATCCCTGAGCTTCAAAATAGTCTCCCCTCTTGATTGTCACGCTCATCCGTTCCCTTTGGCATCTTCTCTTTAGGATTTCCACAGTCACTTTTTTTTTTTTTTGAAAATTTTTATTTTTTAAAACATACAATCATTTATAAAAATACAATAAAATTTTAAAATAGAGAACCCCCCCCCTTACCCTCCCTCCCACCCCCACCCCCCCTCCCTTCACTTCCCAGAGCAGAATACAGGGTTAAGAAAAAAAAGAAAAAGAAAATTATAATAATTAAGAAAAAAGAAAAAAAAATATCATAATTAACTTTTAACTCCATAACTTATAAAACAGGATTTCCACAGTCACTTATCAAGAAGTGAAGTCGTGGGCTACCTGGCAGGCCAATGGAACATCAACAGCCAACGTAAGTCCTGTTGGGTTATCCTGAGGTGAGCGAAAAGGTTGGATGTTTGGGGATTTGATGGGATAATTTTTTAAAAAAATTCCTTCATAATTCACACATCTGCTTGGGAACAAAAGATGATTAGGGGACTGGAGGCTAAAACATATAAGGAACGGTTGCTGGAACTGGGTATGTCTAGTTTAATGAAGAGAAGAAGGATGAGGGAGACAGGATAGCAGTGTTCCAGTATCTCAGGGGCTGCTCCAAAGAAGAGGGAGTCAAGCTATTCTCCAAAGCTCCTGAAGGCAGGAGAAGAAGCAACAGATGGAAACTGATCAAGGAGAGAAGCAACCTAGAACTAAGGAGAAACTTCCTGACAGAACAATTAACCAGTGGAACAACCTGCCTCCAGAAGCGGTGAATGCTGCAACACTGGAAGTTTTTAAGAAGAGATTGGACAGCCATTTGTCTGAAATGGTATAGGGTTTCCTGCCTGAGCAGGGGGTTGGACTAGATGACCTCCAAGGTCCCTTCCAACTTTACTACTACTACTATTACTACTATTATTATTATTATTATTATTATTATTATTATTATTATTATTATTATTATTATAATAATAATAAAAGAAGCAACGGTTTTACCTCAGGTTTTTTTTTTTTTCACCCAAATCTTGGGAGGCAATTATAAAGCCTGGAGATCTTCAAACGGAAGATTGGTGAATCTTGTAAAAGTAATCCTTGACTTACAAAGATTCGTTTAGTGACCGTCCAAAATTACAATGGGACTGAAAAAAGTGACTTAATGACCATTTTTTCACACTTACAACTCTTGCAGCATCCCCACGGTCAGGTGATCAAAATTCAGAAGCTTGGCCACTGACTCCTATTTATGACGGTTTGCAACGTCCCGTGGTCTCGCGATTCCCTTTTGCGACCGTCTGACAAGCAAAGCCCCTGGGGAAGCCGGATTCACTTAACAACCGTGTTTCTCACTTAACAACTGCACTGCAGTGATTCACTTAACCACTCTGGCGAGAAAGGTCGTAAATTGGGGCAAAGCTCACTTAGCTCCCTTGTCCGGCTTAGCAACAGAAATTGTAGTCGTAAGTTGAGGACGCTGGAGGAACTTGTTGGTGTTGTTAGTTGCGAAGTCGTGTCCGACCCATCGCGACCCCATGGACAACGTTCCTCCAGGCCTTTCTGTCCTCTACCATCTTCTGGAATCCATTTAAGTTCACACCTACTGCTTCAGTGACTCCATCCAGCCATCTCATTCTCTGTCGTCCCCTTCTTCTCTTGCCCTCCATCTTTCCCAGCATTAGGCCCTTCTCCAGTGAGTCCTTCCTTCTCATTAGGTGGCCAAAGTACTTGAGTTTCAACTTTAGGATCTGACCTTCTAAAGAGCAGTCGGGGTTGATCTCCTCTAGGACTGACCGGTTGGATCGCCTTGCAGTCCAGGGGACTCGCAGGAGTCTTCTCCAGCACCAGAGTTCAAAGGCCTCCATTCTTTGGCGCTCAGCCTTTCTTATGGTCCAACTTTCACAGCCATACATTGCAGCTGGGAAAACCATGGCCTGGATTATACGCACTTTCGTTGGCAGGGTGATGTCTCTGCTTTTTAGGATGCTGTCTAGATTTGCCATAGCTTTCCTCCCCAGGAGCAAGCGTCTTTTAATTTCTTGGCTGCAGTCCCCATCTGCGGTGATCTTGAAGCCCAGGAAGATAAAATCCGTCACTAGGAACTAGCACAGCGGTTCTCAACCTGTGGGTCGCGACCCCATTTGGGGCCAAACGACCATTTCACGGGGGTCACCAAACAACGCAGTCCACCATTTTTTTCCCTTTTCCTTAGCTGTGCTACTCCCTTTTATTCTATTGGCTTTTGAAAGCCAATAGAATAGACTCTCTTGAATAGAGTCTAATTCTATGGGCTTTCAAAAGCCAATCGGAATCGTCCAGGCTGCCTCTGCCCTGCTGAGCCCGCCAAAAGTCCCATTCTGCAAACGGTGCTGCAAGTTGTCTGCAGCGAAGGCGAGCTGTCTGGAAGCTTCTACCCGTCCCTGCTGAGCAACTACTAAAAATGTAAGTAAAAGAGGGCCAGGGGTGGGAGGTGGGAGGCCGGCGGGTGCAGGGAGGGTTGCTGGCACGCGTGGGGCCTGGCAGTTGCCTTACCTCCCTTGGGCTGGGCCAGCTGGTGGCCCAACCGGTGGTCACTCTGCGCCATCACTGCCCCTTGCCAGCTACGCCTCGCATGCGCGGCGCTCCTGGGCAGGGAAAGTCCTCGACTTACGATCAGTTGAGTAGTCCTCGACTTACGACCAGTTGGGTAGTCCTCGACTTACGACCGATTGGGTAGTCCTCGACTTACGACTGGTTGGGATCACGGCATTAAAAAGGTTGAGAACCACTGAACTAGCAGAAAGCAAATTCGTATATTCTGAATATTGCTTGACTTCCAAATTTAAAGATACATAAAGAAATACTACTAAAAGAGGGCAAGGAAGCCCTACAAAAGCAAAATTCGAGTGGCTGTCAGCATTTCCTGCCTCCAGCAGGAATCTGGAGTGGAAAAAACTTTGAAGTCTTTCCAACTCTTTGATTCTATTTGGCACCGAGATCGTCCGGATTTCATTTTTGGCCTTGATAAGGAAAGGCTGAACATTTCCAGCAGGCACAAAATGCAACTTTATTGGTGCCTGAAAGGCAGCTTTTGAAAAAAAAATGAATGAATGAACTGTTATTATGACTTTTGGCCAATGAGTGAATACATTAAAACCCACAGCCTCAGTATTATCCCGAAAATAAATACAAATAGCTTAACACAGTCAGTACGGTTTCAATTTTTCATATTTATAAGAAAAGGCTGGACTATTCTGCCAGTCGCAATATGCAAACTGCTTTTGTGGTTTAAAGAAAAGAATGAATGAATGAGGTTTTGTTATGGCCTTTGGCTGATCCGTCAATAAAATGAACCTCACAATTGGCGCCTTGTCCTTGAAATAAATAAAATTACTGTACGTAACACAATCAGTGCAGTTACACTAGGAATGACTAGTCTCTTGTTTTAACAGCAATGTAAAAAACATTTTATTTAGAATGGGGTGGGATGGATGGGATGGAATGGGGTGGGGTGGGATGGGATAGAATAGAATAGAATAGAATAGAATAGAATAGAATAGAATAACAGAGTTGGAAGGGACCTTGGAGGTCATCTAGTCCAAACCCCTGCTCAGGCAGGAAACCCTATACCATTTTGGACAAATGGCTGTCTAGTCTCTTCTTAAAAACTTCCAGTGTTGGAGCATTTACAGCTTCTGGAGGCAGGTTGTTCCACTGGTTAATTGTTCTAACTGTCAGGAAGTTTCTCTTTAGTTCTAGGTTGTTTCTCTCCTTTAGTTTCCATCCGTTGCTTCTTGTCCTGCCTTCAGGCGCTTTGGAGAATAGCTTGACTCCCTCTTCTTTGGGGCAGCCCCTGAGATACTGGAACACAGCTATCATGTCCCCCCTCATCCTTCTCATCCTTAAACTAGACCTACCCAATTCCATCAACCCTTCCTTATATGTTTTCGCCTCCAGTCCCCTGATCATCTTTGTTGCTTTTCTCTGCATGTATATTTGGACTCACCTCTGCAAGGCAGTAAATTACATACATCTTTTCTAAATCATATAAAAAGTCATGAAGCAGTAATGTCCTTCCTGGTATCCCAGCACAGAATATCATACTGTAGAGAACATGATAAGAACATGCAATGATAAGTTATACAGTGTTTCATAACCTTGACAACTTTAAGATGGACTTCAACTCCCAGAAATTCCTCAGCCAGCATGCTTTAAGACGGGTGGACCAACTCCCAGAATTCTCTTGTGGACCTCAACACCCAGAATTCCCTTGTGGACTTTGACTCCCAGAATTCCTTTGTGGACCAACTCCCAGGATTCTGGGAGTTGAAGTCCAGAAGACGTCGCTACCTTTGGAGATTCCTGCTCTCTACATATCCTATTTTGACTCTGGTTGATGTATAATGTTGCAAATTAACAAAATGGGAGAAAATTCATTGCTTAACCCTAACCTCGTGCTGTGTTGTGTTCCAGTGCTGACTGTGCTGCGGGCGTTCCCTTGCCGGTCACGACTCGGGGACGGAGAGCTGGCAGCCATTGTGGAAGAAGAGGTAATAATAATAATAAAGTTGGAAGGGACCTTGGAGGTCATCTAGTCCAACCCCCTGCTCAGGCAGGAAACCTTATACCATTTCAGACAAACGGTTGTCCAGTCTCTTCTTAAAAAAATCCAGTGTTGGAGCATTCACCGCTTCTGGAGGCAGGTTGTTCCATTGGTTAATTGTTCTAACTGTCAGGAAGTTTCTCCTTAGTTCCAGGTTGCTTCTCTCCTTGGTTAGTTTCCATCCGTTGCTTCTTGTCCTGCCTTCCAGCGGCTTTGGAGAATAGCTTGACTCCCTCTTCTTTGGGGCAGCCCCTGTGATGAGGTGAGGCGATGGAGGGAAGTGACATGGGAATATCCTTGGATCCTTGGGAAAAAATTGTTTGGAAAGATCACTTCCCCTTTTTAAGCAATGCTGGGGCAGTTTCCAGTGACCACCATCATAATGTGTAATTTGAAACAGCATACAGGAAGTCCTCAACCTATGACCACAATTGCGATCCGAGAATTGAAGCGATGTGGCTGTTAAATGAGGCACGATGTGGTCACAGTTTGTGGTCTTCCCCAGTGACTTTGCTAGTGGGGAGTCAGCTGGGAGAGTCACAGGTGGTGTTCGCTTAACGCTGGGATGCTGCAGTCGTCGTAAGTGTGAGCTGGTTGCTAAGCACTCAGAGGCCGATCGCCTGAGTAGGAGAATGCTGCAATAGTCATAAGTAAGAGGACTGGTTGTAAGTCGTAATTTTAGCACCGTCGTAATTTTGAATGGTTGTTAAACAAGTGGTCGTAAGTCAAGGACCACTTGAATTGCTTATAATATTTTATTAATTGGTCTACGCGGCTGCCAAGGGTCAGGGCAGAGAAATGGTCATTATTAACCCTGATTTACATACTTACAAGAAATGAAAATGCTTTCCATGGGTTTATAGGGTGAGTTTTTCCCCCAGCTGAGAATTCTGCCGGATGAAATCCCCTCATCTGGAGTTTGAGGTCAGCTGGAGTTATAATGAGTCAATCCATTGTTCCACCATGGTTGCTGGATTCTTCCCCATCAGCTCTAGCTAGCATGGCTGGTCTGCGTGGATGATGGGCGGTGTCATTAACTTAACGGCAGTAATTCATTTAACAACTGAAGAGGCCTGGTGGCGCATTGGTTAGAATGCAGTATTGCAGGCCGACTCTGCCCACTGCCAGCAGTTCGATCCTGAGCGGCTGGAGGTTGACTCAGCCTTGCATCCTTCCGAGGTCGGTAAAATGTGGACTCAGATTCTTGGGGGGGGGGGGAAATAGCTGACTTTGTAAACCGCTTAGAGAGGGCCATAAAGCAGTGCTCCCCTATTTTTCCAGCTTGGCGGCCCAGAAGGCAATGGAGGAACAGGGAAAGGTGGGCGTGTGTGGCCTGCGTGTGCACGTGCAAATGGGTGTGCGCACAGCGGCAGCACAAACAGGCGTATGCATGCATAAGTGGGCCGCACGCAACAACGGTGGCGCGCTGGGGTCTGCATGCATGCGCAAATGGGCTGCTTACTGGCGCTTGTGCAAGCGGGCTGCTGGTGCCCGTGTGCATGCGCTAACGGCTGTTGGCGCCCACGTGACGCTGATGGCGGTGCTAGCGTAGCTGCGCTGCCGTGAGTGGGGGGAGTCGCCAGCTATTCCCACCACCCAGTGGCCAACACACCACGGCCCAGTACCGGGCTGTGGACCATAGATTGGGGACCCCTGCTGTAAAGCACTGTGAAGCGGTATATAAGGCTCTCTGCTATTGCTATGGCTGATTGTGACAAGAAAGGTATAAAAGAGGGAAAAGCTGACTTAAGGACCATCTTGTCTAACCACGGAAATTTGGGGCTGGACGTAAGTTGAGGACCGCCTGTATTTGGTGGTCGAGGATGTCTTTTTGATGATTTTTTTCACGTCAGACATTGCATTTTCTTTTGTGGATTACAATAGGTTTCCGTTCTTTCAGTTCATGGAATTGTGGCTGGGTCCCGATAATAAGACTAATCTTGTTAATTTAAAAAAAAAAAAGTGGCTTCAGGGCAGAAGCTTGATTAATTATTTTGGGGCTGAAACGGTCAACCAGTCTAAGCCGTTCGGATTTTTTTCTTTTTTTAAATGGGTCAAGGTTTTGTACCATGCCAGAAAAACGGGTTGCTGTACTAACCGAGTTAAACGTGTGATGCCGATGCGGCTAAAGTTTAGTTTTAATTGAAATGGATAATGCCAAAAAGAGGAAAAATAGGCAGCTGGGAGGAGCTTTGGAAGCGAAAAGGCAAAATAGAGGAGAATAAAGAGCCATTTTAAAGCGAAGTGAAGCTACAAAACAAAGCAAATACTGTCTTATCTGTGCCCCCATAAGAAGGAGCGAATTTAAATAGATTTATTTAATTATATCCCGCTTTTATTATTTTGACAAATAACTCAAGGCGGGGAACGTTGCCAACACATCTTCCTCTTCCTATTTCCCCCACTACAACAGCCTTGTGAGGTGGGAGAGGGGGAGGGGATCAAAATCATCCAGGTGGCTTTCATGTCTGAGGCGGGACTAGAACTCACCATCTCCTGGTGATTGGCCCAACGTCACCAGGCCGGCTTTCATGACTAAGGCGGGACTAGAACTCACCGTCTCCTGGTGATTGGCCCAAAGTCACCTAGCTGGCTTTCATGCCTAAGGTGGGACTAGAACTCACCGTCTCCTAGTAATTGGCCCAAAGTCACCCAGCTGGCTGTCACGCCTAAGGCAGAACTAGAACTCACCGTCTCCTGGTGATTGGCCCAAAGTCACTCAGCTAGCTTTCACGACTAAGGCAGGACTAGAATTCACCGTCTCCTGGTGATTGGCCCAAAGTCACTCAGCTGGCTGTCATGCCTAAGGCAGAACTAGAACTCACTGCCCCCTGGTGATTGGCCCAAAGTCACCCAGCTGGCTGTCACGCCTAAAGCAGAACTAGAACTCACTGCCCCCTGGTGATTGGCCCAAAGTCACCCAGCTGGCTGTCACGCCTAAGGCGGAACTAGAACTCACCGTCTCCTGGTGATTGGTCCTTTCCAGATCTGCCAAAACCTGTTCCTGCGGGGGCTGTCGCTGGTGGGCTGGTATCACAGCCACCCATTCAGCCACCCTCTGCCTTCCTTGCAAGACATCGACATGCAGATGGACTACCAGCTGAAGCTCCAGGGATCCAGCAATAGCTTCCAGCCGTGCCTGGCGCTCATTTGTGGTAGGTTGTAAAACTGGGTGTCTGCTCGGGCCTTGCCTTGTTCCTCTTGCAATTGGGATTTCTGAAAATCCGCTGGCTTTGGGGAGCTCTGGAGGCAGAAAACAGGAGGATCCAGGGCCATTTGAGGCCGGGGGAGGCGCTTGCAAAGCAAAGGAAATAGTGCATTATTTGTCTCCCGTAAGAAGAAGCTAAACTAATTTATTTATCTATTTGTATCTGGCCGCCTTTATTTTTTACGAATAGTTTAAGGCTGCGAACGTATTCAATGCGTCTTCCCACTCCTATATTCCCCACAACGACAACCCTGTGGGGGTGGGGTGGGCTGAGAGGGAGAGACTGGCCTGAATTCACGCAGCTGGTTTTCATGCCGAAGGTGGGACTAGAACTCACCGTCTCCTGGTGATTGGTCTAAAGTCAGCCAGACGGCTTTCATGCCTAGGGCGGGACTAGAACTCACCATCTCCTGGTGATTGGTCTAAAGTCACCCAGCTGGCTTTCATGCCTAAGGCAGGACTAGAACTCCCAATCTCCTGGTGATTGGTCTGAAGTCTCCTAGCTGGTTTTCATTCCTAAGGCAGGACTAGAACTCCCAGTCTCCTGGTGATTGGTCTAAAGACTCCCAGCCAGCTTTCATGCCTAAGGCAGGACTAGAACTCCCAGTCTCCTGGTGATTGGTCCAAAGTCACCCAGCCGGCTTTCATGCCTAAGGCGGGACTAGAACTCCCAGTCTCCTGGTGATTGATCCAAAGTCACCCAGCCGGCTTTCATGCCTAAGGCGGGACTAGAACTCCCAGTCTCCTGGTGATTGGTCTAAAGACACCCAGCCAGCTTTCATGCCTAAGGCGGGACTAGAACTCACCGTCTCCTGGTGATTGGTCTAAAGTCACCCAGCCGGCTTTCATGCCAAAAGCGGGACTAAAACTCACAGGTAGTCCTCAACGTATGTCCACAATTGAGCCCAACATTTCTGTTGGTAATCTGGCTTCCCCGTTGACTTTGCGTGTCGGAAGGTCGCAAACCGGGATAATCTGACCTAGGAACACTGCGACCGTCGCAAATACGTATCAGTGACCAAGTGCCTAGATTTTTGACAATGGTTGTAAGTGGAGAACTACCTGTTGTTCTTTTGTCACCCACGGGAACAAGGAAGAGGGCCGTGTCTGCAGTCCCAAATGAGGCCTGGAACGTCTGACTGCTCATCCAAGCATTTTTTTTATTCCTGTCCCACCAGGTCCTTATTACCATGGCAACCAAGGCGTAGAATCCAAGATCTCCCCCTTCTGGGTGATGCCACCCCCAGAGGTAAGCACGAACATCCCGGCCACCGAGGATTGGCTGGGTTGCTTGAAGTGCTGGCAGCCTTGAAGGGTCTCAGCTGGGAGGCTCAACAAGATAATTCAGCCGTTTTCTGCTTTAAGAACTATGTGTGAATGTTTGACTGACTTTCAAGAAGAGCGGCAGAGAGCCTGGGAATCACAGGGGAAGTGTTCCAGGGTCTTGAAAAAGAAAAAGGAGGTCCATTTGTCCAGGATGCAATAAGATCTCCAGTCTAGTGCAGGGGTAGGCAACCTTGGCTCTTTTATGACTCGTGGACTTCAACTCCCAGAATTCCTCAGCCAGGCACGCTGAGGAGAAAGGGAGAGGTTTCCAAGCTGAGCCAGGCTGGCTTAGGAATTCTGGGAGTTGAAGTCCACGAATCATGGACCAAAGTTTTCCCCATGCTGGCTCAGGAATTCTGGGAGTTGAAGTCCATGAGTCATGAAGGGGCCAAGGTTGCCTAGCCCTGATCTAGGTCTGTCTGTCTGCCTGTCTATCATCTAGATCAGGGGGTAGGCAACCTTGGCTCTTTTATGACTCGTGGACTTCAACTCCCAGAATTCCTGAGCCAGCCATGCTGAGGGGAAAGGGAGAGCTTTCCAAGCTGAGCCATGCTGGCTGAGGAATTCTGGGAGTTGAAGTCCACGAGTCATGGGGCCATAGTTCCCCCATGCTGGCTGAGGAATTCTGGGAGTTGAAGTCCACGGGTTATAAAAGAGCCAAGGTTCCCCACCCCTGCTATAGATCAACTCTACATCCGGTGGAACTACTCGTTTGTATTTTTAGAGCAGGGGTCTTCAAACTTGGCCTTTTTATGACTCGTGGACTTCAACTCCCAGAATTCCTGAGTCAGCCATGCTGAGGGGAAAGGGAGAGCTTTCCAAGCTGAGTCAAGCTGGCTTAGGAATTCTGGGAGTTGAAGTCCACGGGTCATAAAAGAGCCAAGGTCGCCTACCCCTGTCCTAACCTCATCCCTCAGGACAGGGAACTATGGCAACTTTTATGACTCGTGGACTTCAACTCCCAGAATTCCTGAGCCAGCATGGGGGAATTATGGCCCCTTCATGACTTGTGGACTTCAACTCCCAGAATTCCTGAGCCAGCATGGCTCAGCTTGGAAACCTCTCCCTTTCCCCTCAGCATGGCTGGCTCAGGAATTCTGGAGTTGAAGTCCACCAGTCATATGAGAGCCAAGGATGCCTACTCCTGGTCTAAGGCAAGGGATTGGATTAGAAGACCTCCAAGGTCCCTAGGATTCTATAGTTCTGTAGGGTTCCATGGCTCTATGATTCGGTGATTTTATGACTATGATTCTAATCTAGACTCTATGATTCTATGACTGAGTATATGATTCTATGGCTATGATTCTATGATTCTAGACCAGTGGGGGGTGAACCTATGGCACGGGTGCCAGAGGCGGCACTCAGAGCCCTCTCTGTGGGCACACACACCGTCGTCCCAGTCCTAGGCCTTCAGCTGGGTTTTATAAAACCTTTTCGCTTTAGGCCTCCGCCGCCGTGTGCAAAAAAAAAAAAAAAAGGTTCAATCAGTCAATTTCAACTTCTCACGGGGAAAAAAAAAATCTTGCAAAGCTGGAATTGATTGATTGAACATTTTAGTCCCAACCAGTCTGCCGTTACCACCGCAGCCATACCCAACCAATGGGCCATACCCAGCCAATGGGCCACACCCACCCAATGAGCCACACCCACCCGGCACCCGATGATGCATAAGTGGGTTTTGGGTTGCAATTTGGGCACTTGGTCTCTAAAAGGTTCGCCATCACTGTTCTAGACTATGATTCCGACTATGATTCTGTGACTGATTCTATGATTTTTATGACTATGATTCTAGACCAGTGGTTCTCAACCTTTTTAATGCCGCAACCCCCAACCAGTCATAAGTCGAGGACTACTCAACTGGTGCAGCACCGTTTGCAGAATGGGACGTTTGGTGGGCTCAGCAGGGCAGAGATAGCCTGGACAATTCCTATTGGCTTTTGAAAGCCAATAGAATTAGACTCTATTCAAGAGAGTCTCTTCTATTGGCTTTCAAAAGCCAATAGAATAAAAGGGAGAAGCACAGCTAAGGAAAAGGGGGAAAAAAATGGCGGGCTGCATTGTTTGGCGACCCCCCGTGAAATGGTCGTTTGACCGCAAATGGGGTCCCGACCCACAGGTTGAGAACCACTGTTCTAGACTCTATGATTCTATGACTATGATTCTATCATTCTTTCATTCTAGGACTATGATTCTATGATTCCATGATTCTGATTCTATGACTCTATGATTCTTTGACTATGATTCTATGACAATGATTCTATGAACTACCTGTTAAGAGGGTGGGGGTTCTGGACATTTGATAGTGTGGATTTTTAAGGTCGTAGGCCTCTCAGCTTCACTGTGCATGAATTGGGCAGCCATAGGCATCTATTTAATAAATAAAAGAAATAATCAATGAAAACAGAGAAGGGCTGTGCAGAGGCAAGGCTGCAGTCTTCTTCCGGATAATTTTCATTGTGTGCACATGCCTAAAGACAGGGACTCAAAATTTCCTTCCTTCCTTCCTTCCTTCCTTCCTTCCTTCCTTCCTTCCTTCCTTCCTTCCTTCCTTCCTTCCTTCCTTCCTTCCTTCCCCCTCCCTCCCTCCCTTCTTTCTTTCTTTTTTCTTTTCTTTTTCCTTCCTCCCTCCCTCCCTTCTCCTTTTTCCTTTCCCAGCAAAGACCCTATGACTACGGCATCCCCATGGAGGTTGAAGTCACCTACATCCAGGATGGATTTTTAACGAACGACGTTCTCCACGAAATGGTATCCTGTTTCTCCGAATTGTCTTACAGCAGGGCCATTTGGTGGCACCCTGACCCAAGCACATCAGTGTTCTGATGTAAAAAAAAGGTCATGGGGTCACAGAAATTAAATTTAAAGATGTGTGTGTGAGTGTGCGTGACACATCTCATAAGGACTGCCGGCCCCCGTGGATTTCTCAAGCTTGGCCCCTTTTAAGACCCGTCAGCTTCAACTTCCAGAATTCCCCAGCCAGCATTAAGTCATGCTGGTCCTTAAGCTGCTCACCATGTCACCCTGCCCAATGTTACCACCTTTTTTGTGACGGTCGTTAAGTGAACCCATTCTACCCAGTGGGTGTCTTTTTCATCATAAGCTGGAAATCAATGCCACTTTTCAGCAAAAAAAAACCCCAAACCCTAAATTACGGTCACATGACTATGGGACACTGCAAATGGTGGCCAATGTGAGCCGGTTGCCATGTGCCCCAAATTCGATCCCACAGCCGCAGGGATGGGGGAGATGGGGGGCTGCCAGAGCTTCGAAACCAGGTCATAAGTAGCAGTGGGGAGGCCCGTCGGAACTCTGAACGGTCGTTAAGTCGAGGACTGCCTGCAACTCGTCTAGCGTGGGCAGGTCATTGTGTCCTGTGCCTTCCACTGACTGTTTTCTCACCGGCTTCCAGATGCTGCTGGTGGAGTTCTACAAAGGGGCACCTGACATGGTGAAGTTTCAAGACGCGTGGAGCCAGGAGCAGACCTACCTGGATAAACTCAAGGTAAGACTCACCTGGGGAAAGGAACTGCGGCAAATAATATTGATCAATAAGAATAATAACCATAATAAGCCCTCTGGGAAATGATGATGATGATGATGATGATAATAATAATAATAATAATGAGGAGGAGGAAGAGGAGGAGGAGGAGGAAGAGAGGAAGAAGAAGGAGGAGGAGGAAGAAGGGAGGAGGAGGAGAAAGAGAAGAAGAGGAAGAAGAAGAAGAGGAGGAGGAGGAAGGGAGGAGGAGGAGAAAGAAGAAGAGGAAGAAGAAGGGAGGAGGAGAAAGAAGAAGGAAAAAAGAGGAGGAGGAGGAGGAAGAAGGAGAAGGAGAAGAAAAGAAAAGGAAGAAGAGAGGAAGAAGGAGAAGAAAAAAGAAGAGAAGAAGAAAAGGAGAAGAGGAGGAGGAGGAGGAAGAGGAGTTGGAAGGGACCTTGGAGGTCATCTAGTCCAACCCCCTGCTCAGGCAGGAAACCCTAAACCATTTCAGACAAATGGCTGTCCAGTCTCTTCTTAAAAACTTCCAGTGTTGGAGCATTTACCGCTTCTGGAGGCAGGTTGTTCCACTGGTTAATTGTTCTAACTGTCAGGAAATTTCTCCTTAGTTCTAGGTTACTTCTCTCCTTGCTTAGTTTTAGACTTCAAACAGAGAGGCACGTGTCTCATAACACCCCAGGAAAGAATTAACCCTTCTCTTTCTGAATGGTCGCTACTGATATCATTTGCAGCCCCCCCCTTTACGACATACGAGTCCCAAATTTTTGTTGCTAAGCGATTTTTTGCCCCATTTATGACCTGCGTCGTTCACTGAATCAATTGTTAAGTTAGCAACATGATTGTGAAGTGAATCCGGCTTCCCCCATTGACTTTGCTCGTCAGTAGGTCACAAAAGGGGATCACATGAACCCTCCCCGGGACCCAGTGACCGTCGTTAAGTATGAATCCATGGCCAAGGGTCTGGATTTTGATCTTGTCGTCGTGGGGATGCTGCAAGTGTGAAAAACGGTTGTAAGGGACTTTTTTTCCCAGCACCGTTGTAACCCTGAGTGGTTGCTAAGTGAACTGTTGGAAGTCGAGGACTACCTGTATCGCCAGAAGCGGGGATCCTCAAACTCGGCCACTTTAAGACTTGTGGACTTCAACTCCCAGAATTCCCCAGCCAGCCAAGCAAGGAAGAAAAAGGGGGAAAGGGAAGGATTGAGAGAGGAAGAGAAAAAGGAAGGAAGAAAAAGAGAGAGAGAAAGAGAAAGAGAGAGGAAGGAAGGAAGGAAAAAGAAGGAAGGAAGGAATAAAGAAAGAAAAAAGAAAGAGGAAGGAAGGGAAACGAAAGAAGGAAGGAAGGGGAACGGGAAAGATTGAGGGAGGAAGAGAAAAAGGGGGGAAGGAAGAAAAAGAAAGAGAGAGAGGAAGGAAGGAAGGAAGGAAGAAGAAAAGAAAGAAAAAAGGAAGGAAGGGGGAAAAAAGGAAGGAAGGAAGAAAAAGAAAGAAAAAAGAAAAAAGAAAAAGAAAGGAAGGGAAAGGAAGGAAGAAAAAGAAAGAAAAAGAAAAAGAGAAAGAGAAAGGAAGGAAGGAAGGAAAGAAGGGAAAGGAAAGGAAGGAAGGAAGAAAAAGAAAGAAAAAAAGAGAGGAAGGAAGGAAGGGAAAAAAGGAAGAAAGAGAAAAAGAAAAAAACAGGAAGGAATGAAGGGAAAGGAAAGAAGGAAGGAAGGAAGAAAAGAAAAAGAAAGAAGAAAGAAAGAAAAAAGGAAGGAAGGAGAAAAAGGGGGAAGGAAGGAAGAATGTATCTTATTGTGACAACTGGTAGCCAAGAATGGCCTTAGCCGAGGGTTCTTCCTCTGTTCAGCTCCCAATTCTTCATTACTTAGACATATTTTTCAACTGGAATTATGGGTTGAACTCCCAGAATTCCCCACCTAGCAGGCTTTAAGATCAGCGGATTTCGTTGCTGGCTGGGGAATTCTGGGAGTTGAAGTCCACAAGTCTTAAAGTGGCCATGTTTGAGGACCCCTGGCCCAAAGCAATACAGGTCGTCCCCAACTTACAACAGTCCTTTTAGTGACCGTTCAAAGTTACAACGGTGCTGAAAAAAGTGACTTATCGCCGTTTTTTACCCTGACGACCAGAGAGCAAAACCCTGCCAAATTGAATCCTCAATTTCTGAGGCAGCGATTCTCAGCCGAAGGTGGGTGGACTTCAACTCCCAGAATTCCCCAGCCAGCCTTGCCAGGCTGGGGAATTCTGGAAGTCGAAACCCACCCATCTTCTAGCCGCCGAGGTTGCGAAACACCATCTTAAAATAAAATTCTACTTTTTATCTTTTCCTCAGGGCTCCTTAGCTTCTAGGACACCCAAGGATCAAAGCTTCGGACATATCCTGGAACAGGTCTACGCTGCCCTCCAACACAGCAGCTGACGAAACAGCTCTTTCAAGAGAGTCCGGGACTCCTACAGAAGACACAAACATGGGTCGAGGCAGGATTTGAATCCGGAACTGCAGGCCGTGACATTCATCGGGGAGGGGAAAAGGAGAGGCTCGAAGTGGATCCCTTTCGAATGTTTGAAATCATCCCGTTTTGGGCTCGGCCTCTGGGCCCCCTGGCTGGAAAAGTGGAAGCACCCCTGGATGTGTTAGCAAGTAGATCGGCGCGCCCATTTTACAGACGGGCGAGTCGAGAGCTTCAGTAGCGTAGCCTGGAGGGAGATTTAGTTAGCACCATTAGGAACTTATGTTTCCCATAATGCAAGCAGAGATGTCGCTTCGTTTGGGAATGTTTTGTTGGCCAGAAAAATGTTTACATGATGCATTTTGAGCCAAAGGGTCAAGAATTATCCTGTGGCACAGTGTTTCTCAACCTTGACCATTTTAAGGCATGTGGACTTCAACTCCCAGAATTCCACAGCCAGCATTGCTGGCTGTGGAATTCTGGGAGTTGAAGTCCACATGCCTTAAAATGGTCAAGGTTGAGAAACACTGCAAGTGGCGGGATGGGCGGCTGATCAATTTAATCAATAAAAACATCGTAATAACCATCTGAAAGAGGGCAGGCTGGGGAAGCAAGGCTACCAAGATCCCATTATCATGGGTCATGGAAGAAAATTAAAAATATGTTGTAAATCTCATTCTTAGAGAAAAAGTAATGACAAACCAGTCTTGTCATCTGGGATGACTGACAGACAAAGATTCATCTGAAGAGAAGCAGAGATGCTGGGTTGGGGAAAAAATCCTTCCCCCCCCCCCCTTTTCAAGCTTTTTCTCCAAAATGTGAGATTGCAGAAGGAAGTCCTTCTTAGACCCAGCAAGACTGAATGATGAGATGGAGAACTTTGGTGGTGGCCAGGATTGGGAGATTACAAACAGTCAACCTGCCAGTAGACTCAAAACCTTAAAGGGTTTTTGCCCACTCGGAGGAATATATATATATATTCGACGAAGTCCCATTCGTCATCTTCAGGCTGGTGCTTTCGGCTTTGTGCTTCGAGGAGCAATGTGTGGTCTTAGCTCCTCGAAGCACGAAGCCGAAAGCACCAGCCTGAAGATGACGAATGGGACTTCGTCGAAACGTCGCCAAGACACTTCCAATTTTACGCGGGAGAAAACCCGAACAACCATATATATATATATGTTGTTGTTAATTGCGAAGTCATGTCCGACCCATCGCGACCCCATGGACAACGTTCCTCCAGGTCTTCATGTCCTATATTCGCTGGGGGAACTCCCCAGCATCGTCAGGGCTAAAAGGCCATTGCAATAAAGGTGGTTTAAGTAGGTTCAAGTAACGTTTGCGCACGGCTCTTAGACCGTGTTACTGGCCCTGATTGGCCAGTATATATACCGTAAATGCTGGCGTACAAGGCGACCCGGCATATAAGACGACCCCCGTCTTTATAACTGGGCCGCATTCCTAGAACGTCGTCTTATACGCCGGAAGCTACCAGCATTTCTGGCGTATAAGACGACTCGGCTTATAAGACAACCCCCATCTTTGGCACCAATTTCAGCGCTCGCGGAAGTCGCCTTATACGCCGGCATTTACGGTATATATTAAAAAAAAAAGTTGATCACCAAGAGATAAAAATGTCTGTAGTTCAGGGCTTAACTGTGGGGTCCTTGGTGTTCTCTGAGCTTGGTGGTTTTCTAAGACATTTCATGACCCAACTAGGTAACATCATGAGGGCTAGAAGTATGTGTAGGATTTGTGGAGGAGGAAGAAGAGGAGGACTGTGGGGTCCCTGGTGCTCTCTGAGCCTGGTGGTTTTCTGGCAGACGTCTCATGACCCAGCTAGGTAACATCATCAGTGCTGGAAGGGAGTGGGTTCTGGAGGGGAGGAAAAGGAGGATGATTGTGGGGTCCTTGGTGCTCCCTGAAGTTGGTGGTTTTCTTGCAGACATTTCATGACCCAACTAGGTAACATCATCAGTGCTGCGAGTGGGGTTTGTGGAGGAGACAGAGGAAGAGGAGGATTGTGGGATCCTGGGTGCTCTCTGAGCTTGGTGGTTTTCTGACAGACGTTTCACGGCCTGACTAAGTAACATCATCAGTGCTAGAAGTGCGTGTAGGATTTGTGCAGAAGGAGAACAGGAGGAGGATTGTGGGATCCTTGGTGCTCTCTGAGCTTGGTTTTATTTTTCTTCCAGCCGTTGTATCACCCAACTACTGTATTCCCCTGAAAATATATATTTTTTTTGCCTCCAGAAGAGGCACTAGGTTTTATTTTCGGGGGATGTCTTACCCACTTCTCTCAGGACTGCCGCAGCCAGAATTCCCACGCCCTGACACCTGCGGCTGCTGGTGCCACCACTCGCTTGTGCCATGGTGCTACGTGCACGTGGAGTCCTGCCACGAGCAGTTGCCAGCAAGCAGAAGTAGGCTGGCAGCCACGCAGGATGGGGCTGCTGCTGCCGCCGCCACCAAGCGAGTCAGGTGTCGGGGGCATGGGAGGCCTGGCGGCGGGGCCCGAGGTAAGCGGGTGTGGGACACGTGGGGCAGCTCCACCCCACCACCGCTGCCCCAGATTTTTACGCATGTGCCTCGCCCCCACCCCGCACGACCAGACGGTGGGACGAAGTAGCTGAGGACTTAACTAGGGCTTACCGTATATTCCGACGTATAGGGCGACCCGGCGTATAAGACGACCCCCGAGTTCGACGCCGAGTCGCAAGACGATCGACGCCGAGTCGCATGCCTAGAAAGTCATCTTATACACCGGAAACTAACTTCTTTCCGGCGTATAAGACGACTCGGCGTATAAGACGACCCCCGAGTTCAGCGCCTGTTTCAACGCTCTCAAAAGTCGTCTTATACACCGGAATATACGGTATATTATATAAAGCACACACGTAAAAATCAAGCTAGGGCTTATTTTCGGGCTAGGCCTTATTTTGGGGGGGGACACGGTAGGTAATACCCTAAGTGGTGGAAAGGAGTGGGGTGTGGAGGGGAGGACAAGGAGAAAGGGGAGGACAAGGACTGGGGAGGACAAGGACTGGGGAGGGGGTCCTTGGTGCTCTCTCTTAGTTTTTTTTTTCTTAAAAGACATTTCATTGCCCAACTAGGTAAGTAATCAAGGAGAGAAGCAACCTAGAACTAAGGAGAAACTTCCTGACAGTGAGGACAATTAACCAGTGCAACAACCTGCCTCCAGAAGCGGTGAATGCTCCAACACTGGAGGTTTTTAAGGAGAGACTAGACAGCCATTTGTCCGAAATGGCATAGGGTTTCCTGCCTGACCAGGGGGTTGGACTAGATGACCTCCAAGGTCCCTTCCAACTCTTCTAAATTCTATTCTATTCTCTATTCTGTTCTATTTTCTATTCTATTCCATTCCATTCTGCATTCTATTCTATTCTCTATTCCAATATCTGTTCTATTCTATTCTAAATTCTACTCTATTCTATTCTCTATTCCAATATCTGTTCTATTCCAATATCTGTTCTATTCTATTCTAATTTCTACTCTATTCTCTATTCCAATATCTGTTTTATTCTATTCTATCCTGTAATTCTATTCTATTCTATCCTGCAATTCTATTCTACTATTCTATTCCAATATCTATTCTATTCTAAATTCTATTCTATACTCTATTCCAATATCTATTCTATTCTCTATTCCAATATCTGTTCTATTCCAATATCTGTTCTATTCTATCCTGTAATTCTATTCTATTCTGTAATTGTATTCTATTATTCTATTCCATCCTGTAATTCTATTCTATTCCAATATCCTATCCTATCCTATTATTCTATCACATTATGCTATCCTATTATTCTATTCAATTATCCTATTCTATTCAATTATTCTATTCTATTATCCTATTCTACTCTATTATTCTACTCTACTCTTCTCTACTCTATTCAATTCCAATATCCTATCCTATCCTATCCTATTCACATCATCAGTGCTAGGAGAGAATGTGCAGTTTGCTCTTGGTTTACATACCAGTGGCTTGCTGTTACCAACTCTAACAAGCAAACAGTAAACAACAGCCCAATCAAGCAACTTCAACACGGACAGCACAAGCCACTCGTAAAGAAACAGAGAGTGAAACCCACCCTCCCTTCTTGCACTGATGATGTTACCTACCACGTTCCCCTGAAAAGAAGACCGGGTCTTATATTATTTTTTGCTCCAAAAGATGCATTAGGGCAGGGATCCCCAACCTTTGGGACGCCAGGGACCACCGGTTCCGTGGAGAGAGGTTTTTCCACGGACCAGAAAGTGCGTGGTTTTGTGTGCTGCCTGCATCCCGCGGATGGGGCTTTGCTTGTTTGTGCGAACCGGTCGCTGGCATGGCGTGTCCCGGTACTGGTCCACGGCCCAGGGGTTGGGGACCCCTGCATTAGGGCTTATTTTCCAGTTAGGTCTTAATTTCAGGGAAATACGGTACTAAATGCGTCCATCTGGCTGACGATCTTAACTGGGGCTTCCTTTTGGGGTTGGGCTTATATTATGAGCGTCCTGAAAAACTATGCTGGGGCTTATTTTCCGGTTGGGCCTTATTTTGGGGGAAACACGGTAGTTGGGTAATGAAATGTCTGCAAGAAAACTAACCAAGCTCAGAGAACAGCAAGGACCAGCACAATTGGTTAAGTTATTGATGAATGCAATTGAAGATTAGAGATCTGGAGCCTAAAACATATAAGGAACGGTTGCTGGAATTGGGTACGTCTATCTAGTTCAGAGGTAGGCAACCTTGGCTCTTTTATGACTTGTGGACTTCAACTCCCAGAATTCCTGAGCCAGCCACGCTGAGGGGAAAGGGAGAGGTTTCCAAGTTGAGCCACGCTGGCTCAGGAATTCTGGGAGTTGAAGTCCACGAGTCATAAAAGAGCCAAGGTTACCTACCCCTGGTCTAGTTTAATGAAGAGAAGGACGAGGGGGGATAGAATAGCAGTCTTCCAATATCTCAGGGGCTGCCCCAAAGAAGAGGGAGTCAAGCTGTTCTCCAAAGCGCCTGAAGGCAGGACAAGCAGCAACAGATGGAAACTAACCAAGGAGAGAAGCAACCTAGAACTAAGGAGAAACTTCCTGACAGTGAGAACCATTAACCAGTGGAACTACCTGCCTCCAGAAGCGGTGAATGCTCCAACACTGGAAGTTTTTAAGAAGAGACTGGACAGCCATTTGTCTGAAATGGTATAGGGTTTCCTGCCTGAGCAGGGGGTTGGACTAGATGACCACCAAGGTCCCTCCCAACTTTATTATTATTATTAAGGGGGGGCATCTCTCCCAGAAGATTCTAGAGCGAAAGGATAAGGAAGACTTTAGCCCCACCCCCACTCCTGCCAAATAAGTCAGAATGCCCCTTTCAACCATTTAATACTTTTTTATTTTCAAGGATACAAGGTTTTTTTTTCTTTAATTCCAGAACAAAAATAAATGCATAAACAAGAAAAAGGGGTTTATTTGTTTTTGTTTGTTTGTTTCCCCCCCCCCAAATACCCCAATAAAATTGTCCAGACTAAGAAAAAGACAAAGGACAGTTTTCACGCCATCTGACGGAAAGAGATGCCCAGCACACAGCCACGACGTTCAACGGATTTGATATTTACAAAATGTTTTTTTTTTTCCCCTCGTCCCACTCCCAATTTGATGTTTGATTTTTTTTGTTTCTCCCCCACCCCCAAGTAGTCCTGATGGGGAGTGGAAGATGGGCAGGGAGATACAGAAGACAGAGAAGAGAGGAATTTACGGGACTGGTTAAAAAACGGAGGGAACGGAAAAACAAAAAAAGAACGACGGGTGGGAGAAAGTGGTACGAAGATTATACTGAGTTAAGATGGGAGGGAATAAAAAAATATAGAAGCAATTTTTTAGGAAACAGCGAAACAAGATCAGAGGTCTCCCAAAGTTGGCAACGTTAAGACTTGTGGACTTCAACTCCCAGAATTCCTCAGCCGGCCCTGTTTTGATTTGAACAGGGGTCTTCAAACTTGGCCCGTTTTATGACTTGTGGACTTCAACTCCCAGAATTCCTCAGCCAGCGTGCCTGGCTGAGGGATTCTGGGAGTTGAAGTCCACTAGCAGGGATCTTCAAACTCGGCCCTTTTATGACTTGTGGACTTCAACTCCCAGAATTCCTCAGCCAGCGTGCCTGGCTGAGGGATTCTGGGAGTTGAAGTCCACTAGCAGGGGTCTTCAACCTTGGCCCTTTTATGACTTGTGGACTTCAACGCCCAGAATTCCTCAGCCAGCGTGCCTGGCTGAGGGATTCTGGGAGTTGAAGTCCACTAGCAGGGGTCTTCAAACTTGGCCCTTTTATGACTTGTGGACTTCAACTCCCAGAATTCCTCAGCCAGCGTGCCTGGCTGAGGGATTCTGGGAGTTGAAGTCCACTAGCAGGGGTCTTCAAACTTGGCCCTTTTATGACTTGTGGACTTCAACGCCCAGAATTCCTCAGCCAGCGTGCCTGGCTGAGGGATTCTGGGAGTTGAAGTCCACAAGCAGGGGTCTTCAAACTTGGCCCTTTTATGACTTCTGGACGTCAACTCCCAGAATTCCTCAGCCAGGCATGCTGGCTGAGGAATTCTGGGAGTTGAAGTCCACAAGTCATCAAAGGGTCAAGTTTGAAGACCCCTGTTCAAATCAAAACAGGGCTGGTTGAGGAAATCTGGGAGTTGAAGTCCACAAGTCATCAAAGGGCCAAGTTTGAAGACCCCTGGATTTGAAGGACAAGAAGATGGTTTCTTCGGCTTGGGCTAAGGTGGTGGACTACGATTCCCATCCTGTGGGATGAATTATGGATCCAGACACCCCACAAGTCTCTAGTCCCGTGGTGGATCTTCACACCCCAGGGCTATAGAGGCTGGTGCCACTTCTGAACCATGCTTTCCGTGGGAATTCTGGGAGTTGAAGTCCACAAGTCTTAAAACGGCCAAGTCTGGAGAGACTCACGAAGAAGACCATTAGCCCCGCTGGACACACCGGGAGGAGATGCTAATTTTAAAACAAGATAAACCCATGTATACGTTCAGGACTGTATGCAATCACATAACGGGTCAACGGGGTGGAGAAGGAGAAAGAAAGATGGCCGGAACTGATAATGCCGGAGGCCAGGAAGAATTATCCCATTATAAAGTACGGATTCTATAGATTTCTCCACCCCCACCCCCACCCCCCATTAATTCCTCTTTTCCAAAGCTGGTGCCGGCACTGGCCCCTTCTTAGATAAGCTGCCCGGGCTCTGGATTCAAATTTCTGTAAAGGATAGACAGCCCTTTATGGGAAGAGAGGCGGGGGGGCTTAATTGTTTCAAGGATAAGGGGTGACCCACCCACCCCAAATAGTGCCTTAGAAAAAACTGGGGGGGGGCCAACTGGGGGGGGCAACTATAGGTTTTGCAATCTACTCTATTCCCCCCACAACCCCCGGAAGGGACATAGAAAAAAAAAATACTAGCCTTTGCGGAGTTTAGCCCAGCTGCCTGCAGCGAGAAAACACAAAAGCCAGTTTTAAATGGCCAGGAAGAGAGAAAAAGCTAGAATTCCCCCCCCCCTCCAAGATATCCAGCAGGATGTAGGTCCCAAAGGAGAAAGGATTAATCTCCCAGTTCAATCCTGGGTTTTTAAGGCAATGTTTCTCGAACTTAGCCACTTTCAAGACGGCTGGACTACAACTCCCAGAATTCCCCAGCCAGCAAAGGCGGGGAATTGAACTCCACCCCTCTTAAACCACCTTTCCTGGTTTTGTCTGTAGTGTAGGCAGATTTGTTGGGGAGTTTAACCTGAGCAGCTCAAAAGAGAACGGACGCGCCCCCTGAGGATCTCATGGGGTGCCTTCACGAGGACAAGGGGTGTTGGAACGGGTTGAAGGACACCAAGATGGCTTCGTCTGCTTGGGCCAAGGGCTATGATTTTGCCTCTTGGGAGATGAATTATGGATCCAGGCAGCCCATCAGTCTCTGGTCCCGTGGTCGGAAGGTGGGTTTTCCCACCCCAGGACTGGTGTCGCTGATGGAACAATGCTCCACAAAAGGTACGGCCTACGTTGGGCCGCCAAGAATCACAATACTGAAAACTGCGGATCCAAGTCCTTCTGACCACCCGCAGACTTAACCCTTCGGAGAGTCTGGGTGACAATTCCTGGAAACTGACTGGCAATGCTGGCTAGGGATTGCTGAGAATGGTAGCCAGACCTGTCTGGAAAGGCCGACGGTGGTGAAGCTGCTTCAGCAGAAGCTCAAGGACAACATGGACAAGGAGAAGAGGGCCCTGATGACGGTGGAGGAGCCCATCTGTGGAAAGGCAGACCGTGGGTTTTCTTATCAAAGGTGACTGCCGCTCCATGCAATGCCCGGAGCTAGCACAAACACACACACACACACACACACACACAATCCCCACAGACCTCTATTCTCTAAACAAGCCACCATCTTCCTTGGTGGGGTCCTGGGTAGATATTCCGACACGCACAAAAGGGACAAGGCTGAACCAACCCGGAGAAGAGAGCTCCGAGCAGTTGCCTCTTGGTGCTTCTTAGGCCCCGCTCCGTCCCGCCCGCCAGGGGTCCAGCTGCCCGGCTTGACTGCAGCCTCTGGGACCGGCCCTTGGCACCTTTTTTCCCTCCCCCCCAAAAAAAGCTTCCCCACCCCACCCCGAAGGGCACAAAATTAGTGTCAGCTAGTACCCTCTCATCCCTGGAATGTAAGAAAGGACGTCTCCCTTCCCGGGACCGCTGCGTTTGGGTCAGCCGGGAAGGGAAGAAGAGGAAGAGGAAGAAGAGGAAGGAGGATGGAAGAGCAACGGAGAAGGCCGCCGGCCGTTTCACTGAGGTAGCGGGACGAGGACCTCCACGTAGTTGAGCGGGAAGAAGCCCGACAGGCCGTTGATCATGCCCTCGTACCAGTTCTCGTCGATTTGGTTGGTCAGCGTGATGATGTCGCCTTCTCGGAAGCCCAGCTCGCCGTCGTTCTCCGGCTCAAAGTCGTACAGCGCCTTGCAGCAGGGCTGGTCCAGGTGGGGGGCTGGAGGGGGGGGGAGGAGGGGAGAAGAGGAGGAGAGTTAGCCAACACATGCCCTTTCAATCCCCCAGCCTCAATTGACATCTCCCGAGTCCACAAAAGGTGGCAAAGCCATTGGCTGTCGAAGGACGTGGAATGCTGGGAGTTGTAGTTCAAACGGAGGGGTGCCCTCGGCTGGCTCGTGAAAACTGGTGGCCCTGGGCTTTCAAAGCGCCACAGCCCTGAACAAAAAAGGAACAATGATTCTAGCTCCCCATCACCTAGGCCAGTGTTTCCCAAACTTGACAATTTTAAGGCATGTGGACTTCATCTCCCAGAATTCCACAGCCAGCAATGCTGGCTGTGGAATTCTGGGAGTTGAAGTCCACATGCCTTAAAATTGTCAAGTCTGGGAAACACTGGCCTAGGCCACCTCTCCCTTTCCCCTCAGCCTGGCTGGCTCAGGAATCCTGCATCCACTTTTGGGTCACCACGTTACAAAAAAAAAAGATGTTGAGACTTTAGAAAAAGTGCAAAGAAGAGCAGCTAAGATGATCAAAGGCCTGGAGACTGAAACATAGGAATAACGGCTGCAGAATTTGGGAGCGGCTAGTTCTAGACCAGGGCTTTTCAACCAGTGGTACGGGTACCACCTGTGGTACATTGGCACCTGGCAGGTGGTACACGGCCATCCTACAAAAGTGGTAGTGGGGGAGGGGAATGAGCTGAACCGGTGGCAGCACCGCACAAGTCTGAGCGAGAGACGGCTGGAGCTGCAGGGTTATCAGGGCTCAGTGGAAGCGCCAGGATCAGCGCCAGGCTCCAGCTGGAGCTCAGCGCTGATCCTGGTGCTTCTGCTGAGCCCTGAAGAAGCACCGATCAGCTGGAATGTTGCAGCATCTCCAGATTCTTGTGATTTACATTCAGAGGCTTGGCAACTGATTCATATTTATGACGGTCACAGTGTCACAGGGTCATGTGAAGTGACCAAAACCTGCTGCAACCACCCAGCAGACGGGGGGAATAAAAACCAAAGACCCCCCCACCCCACCTCCACTGCCAATCCTCAACAGAAATGCTCACAACAATGAAAACCTCAGACAGGAGGAAGAGCGCCCCTGGGTGGGCAGGCAGGCGTCTTGCTCGGCTGTGGCTTGGGGGGCACTTTTTTCAGTGCTGTTGTAACTTCGAACAGTCACGAAGCGAACTGTTGTAAGTCGAGGACTACCTGTACTTTATCACTTTTTTCCTTTTTTGGGGGGGTCATCAAGTTTTTGACACCTTGCTAAGCGACGGGTGGTCCTTGGATGTTGCCATATCCTAAAACTGGTATAATGGGTGAAAAGGTTGAAAAGCCCTGCCCTAGGCCATCCTAGGAATGGAACACGTGCAGGAAAATAAACAAGTTCAGAGAAAACTGTTCCACCCTGAGCTAAGGTTCTCTTGGAACTGCCTCATTTGCGGCCATAAGGACTAGAAACCCAAGTCTGTTTGAGGCCCCGAGCATTTGCTAAGATCCAGGGACATCACCACAGCACACCGGAAGCCGCAGCTACCAGTTCATGCAAGCAGGGAACGGGACAAGGGAGAAGAGGGAATGCGAGGGTGTGTGGGGGGGGGTCTCGTGCTGCATGCAGGAACAAGGAAAGAGAGGGGAGGGAAAAGCAGAAAGTTGGGGGGGGGAAAGCACTCACAAAATATCCGGCTGGGAGTCCGGGATGGCTTTTCGGATCGGAAGGAGGAGGAAGCTGCTTGCAAAAAAAAAAAAAAAAAAGGAAACAAACAAACAAACAAACATGGAATAAAATAAAAACCGACATGCTTGCTGGCTGACAAGCACAAAGATCGCGGCAGGGGACGGTCGGTCGAAAGGAACAAGGGAGTCCTTGATTTACGACTACCCGTTCAGGGACCCGATTGAGCGACTTCAAAACGGGTCCCGCTAAGTTCGGAAGGAGGCAATGCGCAGACCGGGAGAAAGCGTTTCCCGTTTCGCAACGCGTTTTAGTCGCTGCGGGGAGCACTCGGTCGGCGTCCGACCGGCCCTTACCGGAGACTTTGGGAACTGGGTTGCAGGAAAATCCGCCATTCGACTGGTCTCCGCTCTCTCCGAATTCGTAGGGCTCTCTGGGCTTCGGTTTATATTCCCGCTTGGGGCGCGAAGAGGCGTCGCGCACTCTGCACACAGGGAGGGAACAAAAAGGCCACAGAGGACGGTCAGCTGGCTGGCGACTCAACTCTCAGTTAAACTCCAGACAAGTCCTCGACGTACCACCACAATTTAGCCCCAGATTCCCACCGTTAAAGCAAGTGAGCTTTACCTCACGTTACGACCTTACTTGCCATGGTTGTTAGGACAGCGGTTCTCAACCTGTGGGTCGGGACCCCATTTGGGGTCGAACGACCATTTCACGGGGGTCGCCAAACAACGCAGTCCGCCATTTTTTTCCCCTTTTCCTTAGCTGTGCTATACTCCCTTTTATTCTATTGGCTTTTGAAAGCCAATAGAATAGACTCTCTTGAATAGAGTCTAATTCTATTGGTTTTCAAAAGCCAATAGGAATCGTCCAGGCTATCTCTGCCCTGCTGAGCCCGCCAAAAGTCCCATTCTGCAAACGGTGCTGCAAGTTGTCTGCAGCGAAGGCGAGCTGTCTAGAAGCTTCCACCCCTCCCTGCTGAGCAACTACCAATAATGTAAGTAAAAGAGGGCCGGGGGTGGGAGGTGGGAGGCCGGCGGGCGCAGGGAGGGTTGCTGGCGCACGTGGGGCCCGGCGGGTGCCTTACCTCCCTTGGGCTGGGCCAGCTGGTGGCCCAGCCGGTGGTCACCCTGCGCCGTCTCTGCCGCTTGCCAGCTACACCTTGGCTGGCGCAGGGGGCGGCACCACGCATGCACGGTGCTCCCGGGCAGGGAAAGTCCTCGACTTACGACCGGTTAGGTAGTCCTCGACCTATGACCGGTTGGGGATCGCGGCATTAAAAAGGTTGAGAACCACTGTGTTAAGTGAATCGCTGCAGTTGCTAAGTGAATCGTGCAGTCATGAAGTGAATCTGGCTTCTCCCCCTTGACTTCGTGTGTCGGAAGGCCACAAAAGGGGATCACACGAGGTCTTGGCCACTGTCATAAATATGAGTCAGCTGCCAATTTTGATCACGTGACCTGGGGATGCCGTAATGGTCGCAAGTGTGAAAAACTGACATACTTTAAGCCAGAGGTCCCCAACTGTGGGCCCCTATCAGGCCGTGGGCCATGGGCTACCTGAGTGGCTGGCCAGTGCACACGCATGTGTACAGACGCACCCCCCACTCGCGCTAGCATTGCCGCGGCGCGCGAGTGCTAGAGATACCGAGAGCATCATACAGGCACTAGCTAGCATCACTATGAGCAGCGGCGCTGCAAACACACACTCCCCCTACTTGCGCTAGCATCGTAGCGGCGCGTGGGCTCTATCGTCGCTGTGCGGGCACACTCCCCCCACTCGTGCTAGCATCGCAGCAGCCGGTGGCCTATATCGTTGCTGTGCACGCAGTTCCCCCGCTTGCGCTAGCATCGCAGCAGCCGTGGGCTCTATTGTCGCTGTGAACGCACAGTCCCCCCCACTCATGCTAGCATCGTAGTGGCACATGAGCTCTATTGTCGCTGTGTGTGCACGCTCTCTCCACTCGCACTTGCATCACAGCGGCCGGTGGGCTGTATCATTGCTGTGCGCGCACAGTTTCCCCACTTTTGCTAGCATCGCAGCGCCTGTGGCCTCTATTGTCACTGCAAGCGCACACTTCCCCCACTTGCGCTAGCATTGCAGCAGCCCGTGGACTCTATCATCGCTGTGCGTGCACACTCCCCCCACTGGTGCTAACATCGCAGCAGCCTGTGGGCTCTATCGTCGCTTTGCGCCTACACTCGCCACTCGAGCTAGCATTGCTGCGGCACATAGGCTCTATCATCTCTGTGAGCGCACACTCACCCCACTTGCGCTAGCATCGCAGTGGCCCATGGGCTCTAGTGTCGCTCAAGCGCTTGCGGCCCATTTGCGTTGCGCATGCAATCGTAGCCCCATTCGTGTGCACGCTTGCAGCTTCGTTCGCAGGTGCATAAAAGCATCTCCACCCCCTCCCTACACCGGGCCGTCAACCAAGAAAGGTTGGAGACCCCTGCTTTAAGCCATGAAGCCAACAGGATGAACCAATTTAAGGTTTGGGGTTTTTTTTGTAAAAATGAAAGGGATTAACCACAACACAGATGGTGGAGGCAATCTTAGACCAGAAGGGTGGATGACAACACCCATTGTACTCACATCACCCTATCCTGTTTTCAGGAAGCATCATCCCATCCACCTGCATTGTAAATTCAAATTTTTTTCCCTTTCTATTTTCATTTCTCAAAGTCCATTTTCCAGAAATGAATGAGCTTTAAAAGGCAGGAAAATAGTAAATAAGGATTTTATGGCTGTTCTGGATCTGTTCAGATTTAGTCGGAGGGTAGGCAACCTTGGCTCTTTTATGACTCGTAGACTTCAACTCCTAGAATTCCTGAACCAGCATGGGGGAACTATGGCCCCCTCATGACTCGTGGACTTCAACTCCCAGAATTCCTGAGCCAACATGGCTCAGCTTGGAAACCTCTCCCTTTCCCCTCAGCATGGCTGGCTCAGGAATTCTGGGAGTTGAAGTCCACGAGTCATAAAGAGCCAAGGTTGCCTACCCTTGGAATAGGGGATGCGCTGGCTCAGGGGGTAAAGACACTAAGCTTGTCAGAGAGCTGACAGGTCGGGTTTGAGACCCAGCGTTGCTGGATGGAATGAGCTCCCGTTCCTTGCTCCAGCCCCTGCCCACCTGCAAAGGGGATCAAAATTTGGGTGCTTGGCAACATCCTGGGATCACCTGATCTCCATTTTGCGACCTTCCCAGCCTGCTTGCGATAAGCAAAGTCAACGGGGGAAGCCGGATTTGTTTAATGACCACACGATTTAGGTTCGCCTCTGCTTTGCCTAACAACAGTGGCTGTAAAATCGAGTGTGTCTCACTTAACGAACGTTCCGCTTAGCCGTAGAAATTCTGCTCCCAAGTGCAAAGACGGGGAATAAGTTACTTTTTTTTTCCAGTGCTGTTGGAAGTCACAATTGTAAGTCGAGGAATACTTTTGAGACCGCCTAGCCCCTCGAAACCCAGCTGACCTGCGTTTCAGCTTCTCCGCCAACTCGTCCAGAATCTGCACGGCTTGCCGGTGGTAATCGAGTTGCGCATCCACCAGAGCAGAAAGCTGGCTGACTTGCTCGATCTGTAGCAAAAGACAAAGGAGATTTATATTTCAATAAATCAGAATAGAGTTGGAAGGGACCTTGGAGGTCTTCTAGTCCAGCCCCCTGCTCAGGCAGGAGACCCTATACCAGGGGTAGGCAACCTTGGCTCTTTTATGACTCGTGGACTTCAACTCCCAGAATTCTTGAGCCAGCCACGCTGAGGGGAAAGGGAGAGGTTTCCAAGCTGAGCCATGCTGGCTCAGGAATTCTGGGAGTTGAAGTCCACGCCTCATAAAAGAGCCAAGGTTACCTACCCCTGCTATAGACCAACTCTACATCCGGTGGAACTCCTGGTTTGTACCTTTAGAGCAGGGGTCTTCAAACTTGGCCCTTTTATGACTCGTGGACTTCAACTCCCAGAATTCCTGAGCCAGCCATGCTGAGGGGAAAGGGAGAGGTTTCCAAGCTGAGCCATGCTGGCTCAGGAATTCTGGGAGTTGAAGTCCACGCCTCATAAAAGAGCCGAGGTTGCCTACCCCTGGCTTATACCATCCCAGACAACTGGCTGTCCAGTCTCTCCTTAAAAGTCTCCAGTGATGGAGCATCCACAACTTCTAGTGGCAAGCTGTGCCAGATTTTTGGCTATGTACGTGCAGATGCTATGCTTCTCCAATAAAGATTCTTTAAGGTAAACAATGCCTCGAAGTTCTTTGAAGAGTTTCATCTGTCGGAACCATGACAGAAAGCCAAAATCTGAATTCCCCTCCCCTGAGCACATAGTATCAAAGCACAATTCCCTCCTCTAATTAACAGTCATAAATCACATTCCCCAATTAGCTTGAAATGCAGGCTTTCCCTTCTGTTCTCCAACCCGCCATTTCTTATCATCTCTTATTTCAAAAAACCTTGGTTCTCACACTACTACAATATGGTTATGTCTAACTAACTCCCATACACATTCCTCCTCCACCTCCCCAGTATCATCTAACTCCAACTCCAATTCTAAGAGTAAAACATAAGAAGGAAAATGGCTGCATCTCTGTATGTTGTCAAAACATCCAATGTTTGACACAGAAATTTTGGCATTAAATTGTGGACGTAGGGTGAGGACTTCCCGTATAGGATTTCGACCTGGGACAACCTACGCTTCCATTTGTTTCCCGTCTTGTGTCTCGCAAGGCACACACTCACGTCCGTCTCAAGAAGATTGTGCATACTCGTCTCCGCCACTTCCTTGGACTCCTCAAACTTTTCCAACGCTTGTCGCAATTCCTCGTCCGGAATTTTCCCTTGGCGCTTCTTTTTGTAATCAAAATCCAACCGTCGCCCTTCTAACTTTCTCAGGTGGTGCTTTTGGGGGGGGGGAGGAAGGAGGAGAAAAAGAGGAGTAAATAGTTAAAAAAAAAGAAGTAGAGATGGGGTACGCTTGGCTTTTCCAAGTTAAACTACTTTTGAATGCAAAATTCTTCCCCCAAATGAATGGTTACATTGGAAATGAAACTACTCCACAAATGAGATCATTGATGATATCTACATAATAATAGGTCATACATAATTTACATATTATTATGCAGATGTCATTAATGACCTCATTTATGGAATAGTTTCATTGCACAACCGGTCCAGCTCTCTGCGGGTGAATATAATATATATAAAACATACAAGGAACAGTTGCTGGAATTGGGTATGTCTAGTTTAATGAAGAGAAGGACGAGGGGGAACATGATAGCCGTCTTCCAATATCTCAGGGGCTGCCCCAAAGAAGAGGGAGTCAAGCTATTCTCCAAAGTGCCTGAAGGCAGGACAAGAAGCAATGGATGGAAACTCACCAAGGAGAGAAGCAATGTAGAACTAAGGAGAATTTTCCTGACCATTAGAACAATTAACCAGTGGAACTACCTGCCTCCAGAAGCTGTGAATGCTCCAACACTGGAAGTTTTTAAGAAGAGACTGGACAGCCATTTGTCTGAAATGGTACAGGGTTTCCTATCTGAGCAGAGGATTGGACTAGATGACCACTAAAGTCCCAACTTTATTATTTTTATTATGGATCATCGCACAGTCAGCCAGATGTTCAGACTGGATTTGGCATTTTTGTCTACCTATTGAGTCCTTCCCAAGGACCTGGGAGAGGCAGATGTGGATGTTTGATGGTATTACAGATATCGTCGCTGGATGGAAGCAGTTCCTAGTAAGGCCGCCTTTTGCAATTGACTAATAGCGAATTTGTCAATGCCAATGGTGTTCAAGTGGTGCTCCAGTTGTTTTGGGATTGCACCCAAGGCGCCTATGACTATTGGTACTACCCTTGCTTGCTTTTGCCGCAGTCTTTCTATTTCTGTTTGTAGGTCTTGGTATTTTGTTATCTTCTCCAGTTCTTTCTCTTCTATTCTGCTGTCTCCAGGCACTGCCACATCCACTATCCAGACTTTTTTGTCTTTCTTATCGACAATTGTTAAGTCTGGGGTGTTATGCTGCAGGTGCTTGTCTGTTTGAATTCTGAAATCCCAGAGCAGTTTAATTTTATCATTTTCTATGACTTTCTCTATTTTATGATCCCACCAGTTTTTGCTTACAGGCAAATGATATTTTTTGCAAATCTTCCAATGTAGTAGTAGTAGTAGTAGTAGTAGTAGTAGTAGTAGTAGTAGTAGTAGTATATTTTCTCCAAGGTAACCATTATATAAATACATAATGGTAGTTCTTGACATACGACCAGAATTGGCCCCAAAATTTCTGTTGCTAAATGAGACATTTGTTCAGTGAATTTTGCCCCGTTTTATGACCTACCCTGCCACACGTGTTAAGTGAATCACTGCAGTTGTTTAAATTAGGAACACGGCCGTTAAGTGAATCGGGATATCCCACTGACTTTGGTTGTCAGAAGGTGGGGATACTGCAACCGCCATTAATATGAGTTAGTTCCCGAGGGTCTTAGTTTTGATCACGTGACCGTGGGGAATGCTGCAACGGTCGTTAAGTGTGAAAAACTGGTCCTAAGTCGCTTTTTAAATGCCTTTGTAGCTTCAAACGGTCACTAAATGAACCGTTGTAAGTCGAGGACTGCCTGCATCTGGGAAAAACCAAATATCCCTGTCCCATTCGGAAAGGAAAAGTAGTGTGAAAAATTGGTCTAAAGTCACGTTTTTCTGCACTGTTTTAATTTTGAACGGTCGCTAAATGAGGTGTTGTAAATCAGAGGATCTCCACTGCATAAGGGTGTCATGAAATAAAAAGACCAAAGAGTCGCTTAAAACTTGGAAATTATATTAAATGTTAAATCTAAATATTAAGGGGAAACTAAAAATTGGGAAAAAACTACAATACTTAGAACATTGACTGTCTCTGAATGTTAAAATAACCAGGATATGCATAAACTAAAAATTATTGATCAATGTAAGAATGTTATTTTTATTTAATTGATATAATAAGAATTGTATTAGTTTAAATATGAGACAGTAAATATGAAGGGGAAATATTTAATGTGGTAGTTTGAGACTCGCACTAAAGACATTTGTATGTCATTGAATTTTCGATTAACTCCGCCGCCACGTTGCTTAAATGTAAAATTAGAAAATCAATTGTTGTTGACATTAAAATAAAATAAATAAAAGACCAAAGGAGAAGCCGTATCTGTAACATGAATTACTTGCATTGTGTTGTCGTACCCCACAACTGCTGGGAATGTCAAACACTTCAGGGAACAAGACCCATAGAACAGGGGTCCCCAACCTGTGGGCCACAGCCCATTACTGGGACGTGGCCTACTGGACACTGGGCCGCAGAACAGGCTGGCCGGTGCCTGCACTCACCCCCACTTGTGCTAGCGCCGCCGTTACGCAAACGGGGCACCGCGTGGCAAAAACAGAGCGCCACTAGCGTGCGCATGTTAAATGCGCAGAAGGAGACTTCTGATCTAGACCAGGGATCACCAACCTAAGGCACCGGGCCCCAGCACGCCAGCAACCAGTCCCCACGAACAAGCAAAGCCCCATTCGTGGGATGCAGACAGCACACAAAACCACACACTGTCCGGTCCGTGGAAAAACCTTTCTCCACGGTCCCGGTCCCTGGTGTCCCAAAGGTTGGGGGCCTCTGCCTTGGAATGTTGGAGGCCCCCCCAAATTTTAGGAGAAGCTGTTCCGTAACGTGGGAATCCCCACCTGGAAGGAATGGGGTGAATACCCTCTTGGGATGGTCCTGAAGAGAGACAGGACAAAATCACGCCGATTAGGCTTCTCTCCCTAACCTTCTCTTTGCTTCTCCTAAGGTTAGCTCGTTTAGTGACCGTTCGAAGTTACAACGGCACTGAAAAAAAACTCGACTCAGGACTCTTTTTCATACTTATCACCATTGCAGCCTCCGCGGGGTCACGGGATCAAAATTCGGCCGCGTGGAAACTGGCATGTACGCGTGACGGTTGCAGTGTCCAGGGGTCACAGGATCCCCTTTTGCGACCTTCGTCCAATGGGGAAGCCACATTCGCGTTAACAACCGCGTTACTCATTTAACCACCGCAGGGATTCACTTAACAGGTGTGGCAAGGAAAGGTCACAAAACGGGGCAAAATCCACTTGATTCTCATTTAGCCATTTGTGAATGCAGCGATTCATTTAACAACCGGTGGCAAGGGAGGTTGTAAAATGGAGCACGGTTCAGTTAAAAACTGTCTCGCCGAGAAGCGGGAATTCCGGGCTCCGTTGTGGCCGTGTCGTTTCCTCCTTATTTATTGATATTTTAGGTGCCGGTGTCACAATATCAAGATAAGAAGACAATATAACACAAATCAACTAGTTCAATGTAGGCGATAGATCAGTGGTTCTCAACCTTTTTAATGCCGCGACCCCCAACCGGTCGTAAGTCGAGGACTACTCAACCGGTCATAAGTCGAGGACTACTCAACTGATGCAGCACCGTTTGCAGAATGGGACTTTTGGCGGGCTCAGCAGGGCAGAGACAGCTTGGACAATTCCTATTGGCTTTGGAAAGCAAATAGAATTAGACTCTATTCAAGAGAGTCTATTCTATTGGCTTTCAAGCCAATAGAATAAAAGGGAGTAGTACAGCTAAGGAAAAGGGGGGGGGGGGGGAAATGGCGGACTGCGTTGTTTGGCGACCCCCGTGAAATGGTCGTTCGACCCCAAATGGGGTCCCGACCCACAGGTTGAGAACCACTGAGATAGATAGACCTACCTCCAACAACGGGTCCCACCAAAGCCAGTTTCTAAGGCCTTCTTGTAAGTCAGTGTTTCTCAACCGTCGCCCTTTTAAGACGGGTGGACTTCAACTCCCAGAATACCCCAGCCAGCTAATGCTGGCTGGGGTATTCTGGGCGTTGAAGTCCACCCGTCTTAAAAGGGCGACGGTTGCGCCCTCACGGTGGGATCTTGTTCCCAGCAAGGACGTGATCCCATCCGACGCTCTCTCTCTCTCTCTTTCCAAAACTCCCCATTAGGAGATTACCTGGATCTCTTTCAAGTCCTTGTCGCACAAATTCTGAAGGGGATCGATGAAGTTCTGCTTGACCTCGATGTCCAGAGAATCCTTCACTTCGGCCAGGCGCTTCATGGATTCACCGGCGTCCAGCAGGGCATCGCCTTCATCCATGGAGAGAGAAGAGCAGAGACGTTGGGAATTGGCAGGAGAAGGGCCAAGAAAGGGATCGACTGATCCTGAGGAGCAATCCATGCTCATGCCTCGGGGGATTTACCTTCAGAGGCTTGGCAACCGCTTCACTTAACGACCATTGTTGTGTCCCATGGTCACGTGATCGCCTTTTGCGACCTTTTGACAAGCAGAGTCAATGGGGGAAGTCAGATTCTCTTTCTGTGACTAATTTAACAACTGCAGTGATTCATTTAACGTGGCAAGAAAAGCCGTAAAATGGGGCAAAACTCACTTAACCAGTGTCTCACTTAGCAACATCAATTCTCGGCTCAATTGTGGTATTTTTTTTCCACGCATATTATTTTGCCTAGATGAGAAGCCAGGCTGTGGATGAGTTTGCTAGATAAATATGGAATTCTGTAGAAGGAGAAGTCAAGAGAAGAAGAACGGGCCATATATAAATAGTCTCTCCTCTCCTTTTTCTGCACAACAGCTAACTCTAGTTTTCTTTTCTCCAGCTGATCATTATAAATGAATTAAAAGTCCTGATTTAAAACAGACACACACACACACACACGCACAATCCGAGCTCCACAAAAGCCCTTGCTGCAACTCTTGAAAACCCACCAAAGTGGCCACGAAATTGTACATTTTTAGCCACCTAAGGAATCATCATACTAACCGCAGTTAAATTACAATTTCGTGTAGATGTAATTCATTAATTTAAATTCAATCCAACGCCATTTTCGGTTCTCCCCGGCCCCTTATGCAGAGCCTATATTTTGGAATACATCGTTCCAAAATTCAAGACGCTTCTGAAAGTCCACCACATCTGGAGCACATCAGCTGGCACCAAACAGGCCCGGTGCAAGCCAGCAGCGTACGCTGGAATGTCTGGCTGTTTTGCAGAACGTATCCAAGTGTTACAGAGAAGGATCCAAAGGGTGTGCAGACTCTTCAAATGAAACCAGGAGTCAGCTCAAGTACAGTTAGCAGGCATTGTTCTCTATGAGAAGGAAGGGAGGGAGGGAAAAAGGAGAAGGGAAAGGGAGGGGAGAAAAGGAACATTGGGAGGGAGGGGGAAGGGAAGGGAGAAAGGGAGGAAGGAAGGAAGGAAGGAAGGAAGGAAGGAAGGAAGGAAGGAAGGAAGGAAGAAAGGAAAAATAGAGGGAAGGGGAGGAAAAGAGAGGAAAGGAGGAAGGGAAGGGAAGGAGAGGAGAGGAAAGGAGAGGAGAGGAAATGAAAGGAGGAAGGGAAGGGAAGAGAAGGAGAGAAGAGAAAGGAGGAAGGGAAGGGAAGGAAAGGAGAGAAGAGGAAAAGAAAAAGGAAAGAAGAGGAGAGAAAATGAAAGGAGGAAGGGAAGGGAAGGAGAGGAAAAGAGAAAGGAGGAAGGGAACGGAAGGAGAGGAAAGGAGAGGAAAAGAGAAAGGAACGGAGAGGAGAGGAAATGAAAGGAGGAAGGGAAGGGAAGGAAAGGGAAGGAGAGGAGAAAGGAACGGACAGGAGAGGAGAGGGGAGGAGAGGAAATGAAAGGAAGGGAAGGGAAGGAAAGGAGAGGAAAAGAGAAAGGAGGAAGGGAAGAGAAGGAAAGGAGAGGAGAGGAAAAGAAAAGAGAAAGGAATGGAGAGGAGAGGAGAGGAAATGAAAGGAGGAAGGGAAGGGAAGGAGAGGAGAGGAAAAGAGAAAGGAACAGACAGGAGAGGAGAGGGGAGTGGGAGGAAATGAAAGGAGAAAGGGAAGGGAAGGAAAGGAGAGGAAAAAGGAGGAAGGGAAGAGAAGGAGAGGAGAGGAAAAGAAAAGAGAAAGGAACGGAGAGGAGAGGAGAGGAAATGAAAGGAGGAAGGAAAGGGAAAGAAAGGAAAGGAAAGGAAAAAGGAAAGGACTCCACGTGGGCTTCTAAGTAGATGTAATCGTAAATGCAGCTTTAGGTTTAAGTAGAAACCCAATAAAACCATCTCCACCACAGAGGAGACCCACCTTAGGTATACAAGCATCTTTCATTTTTCTTTCAAGGTGGAGAGTCCAGTTCTTCTGTTCTGAATTCAACCAATTACCCCCAGAACACCAGCCAGCAACTGGTGTTAGCAACTCCTTAAATCAGGCTAAAATGGGCTTGGATGGTATGTGGTCCAGCACACTGTTGTTGTTGTTATTATTATTATCATCTCTGAGGTCCCTTCCAACTTTATTATTATTGTTGTTATTGTTATTATTAAGTCGAGAACTAGCTATGGGAAGTAAGTAAGCTGAGTTTGGCTTCCTTCTCACCTATTGTATTGTGTGGACATAGAAACAGTGTTTTTAATCTCTCTCTCTCTCTCTCTCTCTCTCTCTCTCTCTCTCTCTCTCTCTCTCTCTCTCTCTCTCTCTCCCTCCCTCCCTCTGTGTGTGTGTGTGTGTGTGTGTGTGTGTGTGTGTGTGTGTGTTAACCTGGATGTAACTTTCTGCCATCCATACGCAGAGAGAGAGAGAGACGGATGCTCACCGAAGTTGGAGTCGTCGCCCAGCTCTTTGCCGTATCGCATCATGGACTCGCCCAGGAGGCCTTCGGACTGCGGGTACCCGGGGTTCTTCACTTGCCCTCGGATCTTGGAAACCGTGTTCAGCATGGTCAGTTTTGCCCGGGATGCTGGCACAGGAGAAAGAAGAAAACAGCCAGGGTTCAGCTCCCGTCCTGCAGCCTTGCCAAGCGGCACCCGATTCCGACAGGAGAGAATGTTTCTAGCTTAGGGTTGAATTGAGGGGGTCCTGGGTGCTCCCTGAGCTGGGTGGTCTTCTTGTAGACGTTGCATGACCCAACTAGGTAGTATTATCAGTGCTGGAAGGGAGTGGGGTTTGTGAGGAGGAGGAGGAGGAGGAGGAGGAGAAAGAAGAAGAAAAGGAAAGAGGAAGAGGAGGAGGAGGAGGAGGAGGAGGAGGAGGAGGAAAATAAGGAGAAGGATGGGAGGGAGAGAGAGGGAGAGGGAGAAAGAAGAAGAAGGGAGGAGAAAAAAGAGGAGGAGGGGAGGAAGGAGAGAGGGAGAAGGAAGAAGGAAAAAGACAAAGAGGAGGAGAGTAAAATGAGAAGGACGGAGAGAGAGCAGGAGGAGGAAGATTCTGGGGGTCCTTGGTGCTCTCTTGAGCATGGTTCTTTGCTTGCAGACGTTGCATGACCCAACTAGGTAACATTATCAGTGTTAGAAGGGAGGGGGAGTTTGCTCTCTAATTATATGCAAATGGCTTGCCTTGTTGCTGTTGGTGGCAGTATTCTCCCACTAACACTGACAGGGCAAGCTACTAGTATATAATTACAAACCCCCACACTCCCTTCTAGCACTGATGATGTTCCCTAGTTGGGTCATGAAACGTCTGCAAGAAAACCACCCAGCTCAGAGAGCACCAAGCACCCCACAGTCTTCTTCCTCCTCCTCCTCCTCCTCCTCTCTGCAAACCCACTCCCTTCTAGCACTGATGATGTTCCCTAGTTGGGTCATGAAACGTCTGCAAGAAAACAGCCAAGCTCAGAGAGCACCCAGGACTCCACAGTCCTCCTCCTCCTCCTCCTCTCTCCAAACCCCACTCCCTTCTAGCACTGGAGGACGTTACCTAATGGGGTCACGAAACGTCTGCCCGAAAACTACCAAGCTACCAGACGGCACCGACGGCCACACGGTCACCCGATTTCGGGCCTCGAAAAGAAATCACCGACCGGCTTTGCTGGCTGAGAAAAACCTTCATTATCGCAAAATATCAAAGCCTCTGGAAAGCAAGGCTGCTTTCCAAGGTGAGGAGCAGAAAATAGCTGTGTGAGCGTGAAGCTTGCCAAAAGAAATTTTATTTTATTTTTGGGGGGGGGGGGGGGAAAGGAAGGGGAGGAGAGGAGAGGGTGGAGAAATTTCTGAAGCCTTTTGGCCAAGTTGTAAGGAATCCCTGGTGGGCTTACTTCACGCACGGGGCTGCAAAGCTCGCTGGAATGCAAGCCGGATCCAAGAAGTGACCGCAGGTTGTAAGAATCTGCCTCGCTGGCCGGATCAGCCCAGCCATCTCTGACCTCAGGGGGGGGGGAGGGAATTCACCAGGGCTACGGAGAAGACACCTGACCCACTCCCCTGTTTGTCTAGGGCAGGGGTCTTCAAACATGGCCCTTTTGTGACTCGTGGACTTCAACTCCCAGAATTCCTGAGCCAGCCACGCTGAGGGGAAAGGGAGAGGTTTGCAAGCTGAGCCATGCTGGCTCAGGAATTCTGGGAGTTGAAATCCACCAGTCATCCAAGAGCCAAAGTTGCCTACCCCTGGCCTAGGTCTGTCTGTCTGTCTGTCTGTCTGCCTGCCTGCCTATCATCTATGGCAGGAGTTGGGGAACCTTGGCTCTTTTATGACTGGTGGACTTCAACTCCCAGAATTCCTGAGCCAGCATGGGGGAACTATGGCCCCCTCATGACTTGTGGACTTCAATTCCCAGAATTCCTCAGCCAGCATGGGGGAAACTTTGGCCCCTTCATTACTCGTGGACTTCAACTCCCAGAATTCCTGAGCCTGCCTGGCTCAGCTTGGAAACCTCTCCCTTTCCCCTCAGCCTGGCTGGCTCAGGAATTCTGGGAGTTGAAGTCCACGAGTCATGAAGGGGCCAAGGTTGCCTACCCCTGGTCTTTGGAGATGCTCCATCATCCAGGTCAGGGTTGTCCCAAAGGAGGCTTTCTTCAGGAGGCAACTGGACTTTCTTATTTTTCTTTGAAGTTGTTTCCCTTCTCCCCCAAGAAGCTTCTTCACCTCTGACTGGATGGTGAGGAATGGAAGGATTTATACTCCTTTGCAGACAGCTGGTCATTTGCATCCTTCTGAAGAGTCGTTGAGGACACTTGGAGGCTTATCTGTGTCCTCAGGGTCTCCTGAGTGGTGCAAATGGGTGTGGGGCCTTCTTGGAAGTGCTGAAAGGAACTGCTTCATAAGGAACCTCTTGGAACTGCTTCCTTTCAGCAGCTCCGAGAAAGCTCCAGACCCATTTGCACCACTCAGGAGACCCTGAGGACACAGAGAAGCCTCCAAATGGCCTCAACGACTCTCTAAAAGGAGGCAAATGAGCGGCTGTCTGCAAGGAGTATAAATCCTTCCCTTCCCCACCATCCAGTCAGAGCTGAAGAAGCTTTTTGGAGGAGAAGCAAAACGTCTTCAAGGAAAAACAAGGAAGTTCTTTCTTTCTCTCTCTCTCTCTTTCTCCCTCCCTCACTTCTTTCCTTCCTTCCTTCCCCCTCCCTCCTTTCCTTCCTTCCTTCCTCCCTCCCTTCTTCCCCCTTCCTTTCTTTTCTTCTTTCTTTCCCTCCCCTTCTTTCCTCCCTTCCCTCCCTCCTTCCTCCCTCCCTCCTTCTTTCTTTCTTTCCTTCCCTCCCTTTCTTTCTTCCCTTCCTTTCTTCCTTCCTTCCCCCTTTTCCTTCCTTTCTTCCTCCCTTCCCTCCCTCCTTCTTTCCTTCCTCCCTTCCCTCCCTCCTTCCCTCCTTCCTTCCTTCCCCCCTCCCTCCCTTTCCTTCCCTTCCTTCCTCCCTTCCCTGCCTCCTTCCTTCCTCCCTTTCTTCCTTCCTTCCTTCCTCCCTTCCCTCCTTCTTTCCTTCCTCCCTTCCCTGCCTCCTTCCTTCCTTCCTCCCTTCTTTCTTCCTTCCTTCCTCCCTTCCCTCCCTCCTTCCCTCCCTCCTTCCTTCCTTCCCCCCTCCCTCCCTTTCTTCCTTCCTTCCCCCCTTTCTTTCCTTCCTTCCTCCCTTCCCTCCCTCCCTCCTTCCTCCCTCCTTCTTTCCTTCCTCCCTTCCCTGCCTCCTTCCTTCCTCCCTTTCTTCCTTCCTTCCCTCCTTCTTTCCTTCCTCCCTTCCCTGCCTCCTTCCTTCTGCCCTCCTTCCTTCCTCCCTTCCCTCCCTCCTTCCCTCCCTCCCTCCTTCCTTCCCCCCTCCCTCCCTTCCTTTCTTCCTTCCTTCCCCTTTCTTTCCTTCCTTCCTCCCTTCCCTCCCTCCCTCCTTCTTTCCTTCCTCCCTTCCCTGCCTCCTTCCTTCCTCCCTTTCTTCCTTCCTTCCTCCCTTCCCTCCTTCTTTCCTTCCTCCCTTCCCTGCCTCCTTCCTTCCTCCCTTTCTTCCTTCCTTCCTCCTTCCTCCCTTCCCTCCTTCTTTCCTTCCTCCCTTCCATGCCTCCTTCCTTCCTCCCTCCTTCCTTCCTTCCTTCCTCCCTTCCCTCCCTCCCTCCTTCCCTCCCTCCTTCCTTCCCCCCTCCCTCCCTTTCCTTCTTGCCTAGCACTGAATAGTAACCAAGCAATGCATTTCTCCCCCCCCCACCTTGAGAGGTTGTGAGATGTATTTTTAGTTTCCATGGGGAGCGTGGCCCAGGCAGGCTTCTCTCAACACAATCACAACAGAGGGAACACACTCGGCCTGTGGGAAAGGACGACGTCATTCTCACCAGGGTTAGGTTGAAGGTATTCCGTCGTTCGGGCCAAGATTTCCGTAACAGCCTTGCTGGTGAGGTCCACTTTCTGTTACAAATAAAAGTCAGGCGTTGACAAAGCCACAAAAATGTGGGAATAAAGGGGTACGTTATCGCTTCGTTTTTGGAGGTACAGATGGTCCCTGATTTACAACAGTTCATTTAGTGACCATTCTAAGTTTCAACCGCACTGGGAAAAGGGACACATGACCAATTTTCACACTTACGGCCGTCACAGCGTCCCCAAGGTCACGTGATCGAAATTCAGACGCTTGGCGACCGACTCGTATTTATGACGGTCGCTGTGTCCCCGCGGGTCACGTGATCCCCTTCTGCGACCTTCCGACAAGCAAAGTCAACGGGGCAGCCAGATTCCCTTAACGACCGTATTACTCACTTAACGACTGCACTGATTCGCTTCACAATTGTGTTACTGACTTAACAATTTTAGCAATCCACTTCACAATTGTGTTACTAAATTAACAACTGCGGTGATTCACTTAAGAAGAGACTTGACAGACATTTGTCTGAAATGGTATAGGGTTTCCTGCCTGAGCAGGGGGTTGGACTAGACTAGATGACCTCCAAGGTACCTTCCAACTTTATCATCATCATCATCATCATCATCATTTAAGAATTGTGTTACTAAATTAACAACTGCGGTGATTCACTTAACAACTGTGTTATTAACTTTAGTGATCCACTTAACAATTATGTTACTACCAACTGCAGTGATTCACTTAACAATTGTGTTACTAACTTAACAACTTTAGTGATCCATTTCACAATTGTTACCAACAATTGCAGTGATTCACTTAACAATTATGTTACTAACTTAACAACTTTAGCGATCCACAATTGTGTTACTAGATTAACAACTGCAGTGATTCATGTAACAACTGTGTTACTAACAACTTTAGTGATCCACTTAACAATTGTGTTACTAACAATTGCGGTGATTCACTTAACAATTGTGTTACTAATTTACCAACTTTAGTGATCCACTTAACAATTGTGTTACTACCAACTGCAGTGATTTACTCATCAACTGCGGCAAGAAAGGTCATAAAATGGGTCATAAAACTCACTTAACAAATGTTTCGCTTAGCGACAGAAAATTTGGGCTCCACCGTGGTCGTAAGCTGAGGACTACCTGTACACAATAGGTTTCTTTCTATATGTTTCTGGTTTAGATTAGTGATTTTCAAGAGTTTTGCACGTGTTCCTGGGGGGCAACTCTGTTCTGGAAGTTGGCAAATGCATTTAAAAAAAAAAAAAGACAAACTAAATTCAGTGAAAGGGTTTGGCAAACTCCTTAAGATAAAATAATTTTGAGGAATATGTCGTGTCTTTGAAGAGACCGGCAAGAAAATGCATTTTTTAAAAAAAGGACTTTTAAGATATGCAGTACGTGGGCCACAGTTGCATATATTATTTCAGTATTATTTGATGGACTGGTTTTGTTAGGGAACAAATGGATTCGTTTTCCCTGCTTGATCGGCAGATTAAATTGGGAACGTTTGATACACAAATAAGGGACTTATTTATGTAATGTAAACTTATGTAAAATAAACATAAATTTCTGCCTAGTCAACCTCTGCAGTTTTGTCGGCATGCAAAGGTAGTCTTGGCCCGGTGTTTCGACTTTGCAATTCAGTCCACAGGAAGTCCTGACCGTACGCGAGCCTGGCCTGGCGATTATGGTCATAAAGCGGGTCACCATAGGACCGTAAGCCAAGGATAGGACAACTTGTTATTGCCCTGCTTGTTCCTTGTGGTCTCCTTTTTAAGCTTTAACCATGTTTCACCGTGATAAATAAAATTGATCCAATGATGGAATGGTTAACTACAGACATTGTGGCTTCTCCAGTTTTGGAAATTTTTTAGGACAGGATGTCTTCAGAAAGTTTAAATGAATTTCCCGGCACATTTCGAAGGCTCAGCATGCCTGGCTGAGGAATTCTGGGAGTTGAAGTCCACAAGTCATAAAAGGGCCAAGTTTGAAGATCCCTCCTTTAGGATGTGGATCCTTATAGGATTTTTTTAAAAAAACCGTTATGGATTGTTCGTTTTTTACATAGATCCATGTTTTTTGCTTTATCATTATTGCTTCTGGCTTTTAAAGGTGTAAGCTGTTCAGATTCGCCTGGAATTGTGCAGCCTCTAAATTGCAAACTTAAAATAAAATTTGATTTTTTTAAAAAAAAAATAATAATAATTTCAACTCCTATATTTCATGGCTCTGCTAGGTTTTGGGGAACAGCCAAGGTCAGCTGAATGCTGTTATGAGGAATTGGAAATAGGTGCTAGAGCAGAGGTCTTCAAACTTGGCCCCTTCATGACTCGTGGACTTCAAATCCCAGAATTCCTCAGCCAGCATGGGGAAACTATGGCCCCTTCATGACTTGTGGACTTCAATTCCCAGAATTCCTCAGCCAGCATGGGGGAACTATGGCCCCTTCATGACTTGCAGACTTCGACTCCCAGAATTCCTTAGCCAGCATGGGGGAACTATGGCCCCTTCATGACTTGCGGACTTCGACTCCCAGAATTCCTCAGCCAGCATGGGGGAACTATGGCCCCTTCATGACTTGTGGACTTCGACTCCCAGAATTCCTCAGCCAGCATGGGGGAACTATGGCCCCTTCATGACTTGCGGACTTCGACTCCCAGAATTCCTCAGCCAGCATGCGGGAACTATGGCCACTTCATGACTTGTGGACTTCGACTCTCAGAATTCCTCAGCCAGCATGCCTGGCTGAGGAATGCTGGGAGTTGAAGTCCACAAGTCATAAAAAGGCCGAGTTTGAAGACCCCTGTGCTAGAGAAAAGCAAAGATGTTGAAGACCATGAGTTTCCAAACTTGGCAACTTTAGGACTTGTGGACTTCAACTCCCAGAATTCCCAGGTTTTGGGGAACAGTCAAAGTCAGCTAAATGTTGTTATGAGGAACTGGAAATAGGTGCTAGAGAATACCAAAGATATTAGATATCTATTAGATATTAGATCAGTGGTTCTCAACCTTTCTAATGCCGTGACCCCATAATACAGTTCCCCATGTTGTGGTGACCCCCAAGTGGGTGTGGCCACCAATAAGAGGGAGTAGGACAGCTAGGGAAAAGGGAACAACATGGTGGACAGCATAGTTTGGCGACCCCCGTGAAATGGTATTCGACCCCAAATGGGGTCCCGACGCACAGGTTGAGAACCACTGTATTAGATATTAGTCTCCAAACTTGCCAACTTTAGGACTTGTGGAAGCCATGGGAATTCTGGGAGTTGAAGTCCACAAGTCTTAAAGTTGCCATCTTTGGAGACCCCTGAGGTAGACATTGTCCATATCACACAAAACCACTTTTTCATGCATTCTTTTGTTATCCTTACCCACCTTCTCCATTTCTTTGAAGTCCTCATCTAGCTTGGTTCCTTCAGCCCCGCCGACCTTCTCGCTGACCAGCTGTGAATCAAAAACAAAGGTTTATTTTTAAAAAGAAGAACGTTTATTTATTACAGCGGGGCCTCGTTTAGAGACTGCCTCAGAGACTGACCATTCGCAGGTTATGACAGTGATGACAAAAAAAAAGGAACTTTACGATCAATCCTTCGATTTACAGCTTTCGCAGGCCGGCCCAGCACAGGAAAGCTGAATTAAGATTGTACAGATGGGAGCAGCTTCAGTTAGTGTCCGCTTTGCTTAATGACCTGGTCCAACTGTGGCTGACAAACGAGGACAACCTATACAGGCATGTATTTGTTACAGGTACTTTAAAACCACCCTAATCAATATTTGGCTTAGGACAAATATAACAAACCTGCAACAATACGCTTAATACAAAGGATCATCCAGTCCAAAAAAGACCCACCCATCATTTACCCTAAATGCCTAATCAAACTGAATTGTAAATTCTCATATACAGGAAGTACTTGACTTACAACGCATTTGTTTAGTGGCCGAAGTTACAGCAGCACGGAAAAAGGTGAGTTATGACCGTTTGTCACACGACCGTTGCAGCGTCCCCACAGTCACGTGATCAAAATTTGGATGCTTGGCAACTGACTCATATTAATGACGGTCGCAGTGTTCCAGGGTCATGTGAACCCCTTTTGCAACCTTCCAACCTGATTCACTTAGCAACCATGTTAATATTTATGGAGATGTTCAGTCATCCAGGTCAGGGTTGTCCCAAAGGTGCTTTTTTTAGGAGGCAACTGGACTTTCTTATTTTTCTTTGAAGACGTTTCTCTTCTCATCCCAGAAGCTTCTTCAGCTCTGACTGGATGGTGGGGAAGGATTTATACTCCTTGCAGACAGCTGGTCATTTGCATCCTTTTGGAGAGTCGTTGAGCCCACTTGGAGGCTTATGTGCATCCTCAGGGTCAAATAGATGTGAAGCCTTCTTGGAGCTGCTGGAAGGAAGCAGTTCCAAGAAGCGCCTTATGAAGCAGTTCTTTTCAGCAGCTCCAAGAAGGCTCCACACCCATTTGCACCACTCAGCTGACCATGAGGACACAGATAAACCTCCAAATGGCCTCAACGTCTCTCTAAAACAGTGGTTCTCAACCTTTTTAATGCCACGACCCCCAACCGGTCATAAGTCGAGGACTACCCAACCAGATTAAGTCGAGGACTACCCAACCGGTCATAAGTCGAGGACTTTCCCTGCCCGGGAGCGCCACGCATGCATGGTGCCGCTCCCTGCGCCGGGTGAGGCGTAGCTGGCAAGCGGCAGAGATGGCGCAGACCGACCACTGGCTTGGCCACCAGCTGGCCCAGCCCAAGGGAGGTAAGGCACCCGCCGGGCCCCACGCGCGCCAGCAACCCTCCCTGCACCCGCCGGCCTCCCACCTCCCACCCCTGGCCCTCTTTTACTTCCATTTTTAGTAGTTGCTCAGCAGGGAGGGGTGGAAGCTTCCAGACAGCTCGCCTTCGCTGCAGACAACTTGCAGCACCGTTTGCAGAATGGGACTTTTGGCGGGCTCAGCAGGGCAGAGACAGCCTGGACAATTCCTATTGGCTTTTGAAAGCCAATAGAATTAGACTCTATTCAAGAGAATCTATTCTATTGGCTTTCAAAAGCCAATAGAATAGAAGGGAGTAGCACAACTAAGGAAAAGGGGGAAAAAATGGTGGACTGCGTTGTTTGGCGACCCCCGTGAAATGGTCGTTCGACCCCAAATGGGGTCCTGACCCACAGGTTGAGAACCACTGCTCTAAAAGAATGCAAATGACCAGCTGTCTGCAAGGAGTATAAATCCTGCCATTCCCCCACTATCCAGTCAGAGATGAAGAAACTTCTTGGATGAGATGCGAAACGTCTCAGGGGCTGCCCCAAAGAAGAGGGAGTCAAGCTATTCTCCAAAGCACCTGCAGGCAGGACAAGAAGCAACGGGTGGAAACTAACAAAAAAGAGAAGCAACCTGGAACTAAGGAGAAACTTCCTGACAGTGAGAACAATTAACCAGTGGAACAACCTGCCTCCAGAACCGGTGAATGCTCCAACACTGGAAGGTTTTAAGAAGAGACTGGACAGCCATTTGTCTGAAATGGTATAGGGTTTCCTGCGTGAGCAGGGGGTTGGACTAGAAGACCTCAAAGGTCCCTTCTAACTCTATTCTATTCTATTCTATTTTCTATTCTATTCTATTTTCTATTCTGTTTTATTCTATTCTATTCAAAGGAAAAACAAGAAAGTTCAGTTGCCTCCTGAAAAAAGCATCTCTGTTAATAACAACTGCAGTGATTCTCTTACCAATTGTAGCAAAAAGTTGTAAAATTAAGACTATCTTGTTTTGCAACACAGATCTTAGTCTCAACTGTGGTCGTACGTTGAGGACTAGCAGTATTGGATACTAAAATAGAATTAAGTTGTTGTTTTTTTTAAAAAAAATTTACATAGGTGCATAAAATTTCTATATTTTAACAGCGGCAAATTTTCTGCTGCTGAGAATACAGACTGCACAACCACTGGTTCGTGTTTTGTTTTTAAGTATTTGAAAACGAGTATTTATGTAGCAACATTAATCCATTAAAGCTTTTCCTTTTCGTTTTCATGTCACGATGCTAAGGGTTTCATCTAATTCTTCACTACCACACTGAGTTGTGAACCTTCAAATGTTTTTTACACTGCCTGTTAAAATACTCTCAGGACAGAGTAGATAATAATATGAGACCCCTAATGCCCAACTTTTAATATTTATATGTAAGAGTGTAGGTCAGGGGCAGGCAACCTTGGCCCTTTATGACTCGTGGACTTCAACTCCCAGAATTCCTGAGCCAGCCATGCTGAGGGGAAAGGGAAAGGTTTCCAAGCTGAGCCATGCCGGCTTAGGAATTCTGGGAGTTGAAGTACACGAGCCATGAGGGGGCCATAGTTCCCCCATGCTGGCTCAGGAATTCTGGGAGTTGAAGTCCACGAGTCCTAAAAGAGTCAAAGTTGCCTACCCCTGATCTAGATCTGTCTGTCTGTCTGTCTGTCTGTCTGTCTGTCTGTCTGTCTATCTATCTATCTATCTATCTATCTATCTATCTATCTATCTATCTATCTATCTATCTATCTATCTATCTATCTATCATCTAGGTGAGGGGTAGGCAACCTTGGCTCTTTTATGACTCGTGGACTTCAACTCCCAGAATTCCTGAGCCAGCCATGCTGAGGGGAAAGGGAGAGGTTTCCATGCTGAGCCCTGCTGGCTCAGGAATTCTGGGAGTTGAAGTCCACGAGTCATAAAAGAGCCAAGGTTGCCTACCCCTGGGATAAACACAGGTCTAACTTCCAATAAAACCTTTAAAAAAGAGAGAGCAATAAGTACAGGTAGTCTTAGGCTTACAACAGTTCATTTAGTGACTGTTCAGAGTTACAGCGGCCCTGAAAAAAGGTCACTTATAACCGTTTTTCACACTTAGGACCGTTGCAGCATCCTCCACGGTCATGGGATGGAAATTCAGATGCTTGAATTCAACTGACTCATATTTACAATGGTTACAGTGTCCCGGAGTCACGTGGACCGCCTTTTGCAATCTTCTGACAAGCCATGGGGGAGCCAGATTCACTTAACAAACTGGGTTACTAATTTACCAGCGGCAGCGATTTATTTAACAACAAACAAAAAAACTCACAGGCCCAGTCTTGATGGACCGCTGGATCAATTTTCTCTGTTTTTAACAGAGAATAACGAAGTTGGAAGGGACCTTGGAGGTCTTCTAGTCCAGCCCCCTGCTCAAGCAGGAGACCCTTTACCTTCCTTCCTTCCTTCCTTCCTTCCTTCCTTCCTTCCTTCCTTCCTTCCTTCCTTCCTTCCTTCCTTCCCTCCCTCCCTCCCTCCCTCCCTCCCTCCGTGTCTGTCTGTCTGTCTGCCTGCCTATCTAAATTAACAGAATAAAAGAATCGGAAGGGACCCTGGAGGTCTTCTAGTCCAACCCCCTGCTCAGGCAGAAAACCCTATACTTTCCTTCCTTCCTTCCTTCCTTCCTTCCTTTCTTCCTTCCTTCCTTCCTTCCTTCCTTCCTTCCTTCCTTCCTTCCTTCCTTCCTTCCTCCCTTCCTCTATCTATCTATCTAAATTAACAGAATAACATGGAAGGGACCTTGGAGGTCTTCTAGTCCAACCCCCTGCTCAGGCAGGAAACCCTATACCTACCTACCTACCTACCTACCTACCTACCTACCTACCTACCTACCTACCTCCCTCCCTCCCTCCCTCCCTCCCTCCCTCCCTCCATCTATCTATCTATCTATCTATCTTAACAGAATAACATGGAAGGGACCTTGGAGGTCTTCTAGTCCAACCCCCTGCTCAGGCGGGAAAGCCTCTCCCTTTTCAGACAAGCGGCTGTCCATTTCTCTTCTTAAAAACTTCCACAACTTCAATAATTAATTATTTCAACTGATTAAACTGGTAGGCTAGCTGATTCTCAACAACTCTGGCTGGCTATTAACCGTCAAACCGAGAAATTATCAATGTTTTCCTCGGCTCACTGTCACACCCAAGGAGCCTTGTTCCATGTGACTCCTCTAAAACACACACTGTACAGTACACAACCCCAACGTTATCACAAAGGACGTTTGTTATCGATGGTTTAATAAATGCATCATTTGTGCACACAGTGTGGAAGATAACTGGCCCACAAAATTCAGCTCAGCTGGGTGTAGATTATTACTATTATTATTATTTTAGCCTTGGGCTAAATATCCCAGCATTGGAAAAGGAGCAAAGTGGATGAAATACAGGAAGTCCTCAACTTACAACAGTTCGTTCAGTGACCGCTCAAAGTTGCAATGGCACTGAAAAATGTGACTTACGACTTTTTAAGTTTTTAAGAAGAGACTGGACAGCCATTTGTCTGGAACTAAGGAGAAACTTCCTGACAGTCGGAACAATTAACCAGTGGAACTACCTGCCTCCAGAAGCGGTGAATGTTCCAACGCTGGAAGTTTTTAAGAAGAGACTGGACAGCCATTTGTCTGAAATGGTATAGGGTTTCCTGCCTGAGCAGGGGGTTGGACTAGATGACCTCCAAGGTCCCTTCCAACTTTATTATTATTATTATTATTATTATTATTATTATTATTATTATTATTATTATTATTATTACTATTAAGTTATGACCGTTGCAGTATTTCCCCCCCATAGTCACGGGATCAAAATTCGGATGCTGGGCAACTGCTTCGTACTTATGACCGTTGGAGTGTCCCCGAAGGTCACGTGATCCATGTTTGCAACCTTCTGACAAGCAATGGAAACCAGATTCGCTTAACAACCAAGTTACTCACTTATCAACTTCAATTTTTTTTCCGCTTAACAATTGTGGCAAGAAAGCTCGTAAAATGGGGGCAAAAGCTCACTTAACAAATGTCTCACTTAACAACATAAATTTTGGGCTCCATTGTGGTCGTAAGCCGAGGACCACCTGTATATTCAACATCTATGACTGAGTTCGCATCTTAAGCCATGATTTGCTGCACGAGACACAGGGGGCTGCTTTGAACGTGCAGCTGAACTGATGAATGCTTGTTTCTAAGCCGGGTGTTTATGTAGCAACATTAATCCCACCCAATAAATCTTAAGTTTTCATCGGTATTTCACATTGCCAAGAGTTTCATCCAATTTGTGAGTCAGAGCATCGGGTTTCCACAACGGTGCACATTCAGAGTTTATGACCCACAACTGGGAATCAGAGTTTCTGTGGCAAAATCCCTGTGGTCGCGTGATCAAAATTCGGCCACTTGGCAACCAGCAAGTATTTATGATGGCTGCGGGGTCCCCGGGGGTCCTGTGATCCCCTTTTGCAAACTTCTGACAAGCAAAGTCAATGCAGAAGTCAGATTCACTTAAGAACCGTGTTCCTAACTTAACAACGGTGGCCACAAAATTGTCACAAAATGGGACAAAACTCAGTG
>JAKSXO010000020.1:7098423-7303423 GCA_024509115.1 Crotalus helleri | reverse complement strand
GGTTTTCTCCTGTGTAAAATTGGAAGTGTCTTGGCGATGTTTCAACGGTCCCATTCGTCATCTTCAGGCTGGTGTTTTCAGCTTCGTGCTTCGAGCAGCAATGTGTGGTCTTAGCTGTTTCTTCCTTTTAACTGCCAGTGGGGGTATGAACTGATTGGGTGGGAGCTTGGCTGTGTTCTGATTGGGTGGAGGTGTGTTCTGATTGGTTAGGGGCTTGGCTGTGCTCTGATTGCCTGGGGGTTGGTTGTGCTCTGATTGGCTGGGGGGTTGGCTGTGCTCTGATTGGCTGTATATCTATATCTATATCTATCTATCTATCTATCTATCTATCTATCTATCTATCTATCTATCTATCTATTTATCTATCTATCTCATATCTCTGTCTCTATCTGTATATCTATATCTATCTCTATCTATTATCTCATATATCTCTCTCTCTAATCTATCTATCTCATCTCTCTATCTATCTCTATCTCTATCTATCTATTATCTCATCTCTCTCTCTCTCTCTTTGTATATCTATATCTATCTATCTCTATCTCTATCTATCTATCTATCATCTCATCTCATCTCATCTCTCTCTCTCTCTCTCTCTCTCTGTATATCTATATCTATCTATCTCTATCTATCTATTATCTCATCTCTCTCTCTCTCTCTCTCTCTCTCTCTCTCTCTCTCTCTCTCTCTCTCTCTCTCTCTCTCCCCCCCCTATGGCTAAAGGAGGAGGAAGAAAGAGAAGAATGCTCCACATTCTCCAACCCCCCGGTCCGTGGACCAGTACCGGACCGTGAGCATGCCAGCACAAACAAGCAAAGCCCCATCCGCGGGATGCAGGCAGCACACAAAACCACGCACCCTCCGGTCCGTGCAAAAACCTCTCTCCACGGAACCGGTGGTCCCTGGCGCCCAAAAGGCCGGGGACCCCTCCTCTACATGGCTCAATCCACTTCACGTCCCTGAAAGCAGCTTTTCCTCTTCCTTCTCTCAGCCCTTTTACTGGCCTTGGAGAGAGTGAAAACAACAGAAATCACAAAGTGCCAAGTGTGGGTGCCGCCGAGATACGAGACAGACAGAGCTGCTGAAAAATCGACCAGGCAACACACAGGCGCTGGGATACGTGACACTGAGGTGACGTGAAAGGAGGCCGAGGCGCCACCGGTCCCCACCCAGTTTAACCACACATCTGGAGGAGGAGAAGACCCAGCAATTTGGGAATCTCAGGCTGTAAACGATAACGAAAGAAAGAGAGAGAGAATGAAATGCCTGCAAGAGTCACGGCCGCGTTGCAGTGGGTTGCAACACAACGCGTTGCAAAGCAAAGCTCCCACCCAGCCTTTGTGGGTTTTCTTTCTTGGCAACCTCTCCACATTCTCCCCGGCTCCCCGGGCTGGGGACGGGTCCAAGTGTGTCAAGGGGGAAACGCCTACGGACCCCTCTCCCCTGCCCCCCCCCCCCCGCATTCCAGCCACTTCAGCTGGCAGAAGCCGGCTGTGTGTTTGCCAAGGACGATCCATTGCTGAAGTTTGCACACACAATCCTTGGCTGAGCAGGTTTTGCTTGAGAGTCCAGGAATCGGTCGCCAGGGATCAGCAGAGATCCCAGGAAGGGACCAGCCTCAAAGGAGCACACTGTTCCATCCAGGATCCCTCTGGAAATGAGCAATCATTTGGAGAGAGGGCCAAGGATCAGTTGGCTAAGCACAGGGGTCTTCAAACTTGGCACTTTTTAAGACTTTGTGGACTTCAACTCCCAGAATTCCTCAGCCAGCCCTGAGGGCTGGCTGAGGAATTCTGGGAGTTGAAGTCCACAGGTCTTAAAGTTGCTAAGTTTTGTAGACCCCAGAGCTAGCAGGTTCTGCGGATCTGAAAGACAAGGCTGCGGAACAAACAATTGCTCAATGTGCCTTTCCTCTCCAGGGAACAAGGCAAGAAAACTCGGGGTTCACATTCTCACCCCATAATTTTAGCAAACCATCTTGCCGATTCTGGCTCCGGGCCCTGCTTGTAGGAGAAAAAAAAAAAGTGCTTTGCTCGTAATAGCAATAGCACTTAGATTTATATACCGCTTCACAGTGCTTTACAGCCCTCTCTAAAGCGGTTTTACAGCGTCAGCCTGTTGTCCCCCAACAATCTGGATCCTCTTTTTCCTGACCCCCGGAAGGACGGAAGGCTGAGTCAACTTTGAGGCAGTCATGAATGAACTCCTGGAGTGAGTCACAGTGAGTCAATGGCTAACATCCGGCAGCAACTATCATCTTTATTGATTGGTTAGGTTTTTATTCTGCCTTTAATCCGTTGGAAGTGACTCCAAGGGGTGAACTAATACTCCTTCCTCTTTCTATTTTCCCCACAATCACAACATTAGAGGGGGGTTAGACTGAAAGAAGGATTGGCTCCAAGTCACCCATGCCTAAAGCAGGACTAGAACTCATCGTCTCCTGGTGATTGGCCCAAAGTCACCCAGCAGACTTTGATGCTTAAGGCGGGGCTAGAACTCACCATCTCCTGATGATTGGCCCAAAGTCACCATACTTTCATGCCTAAGGCAGAACTAGAACTCACCATCTCCTGCTGAGAGGCCCAAAGTTACCCAACTGGCTTTCATGCCTAAGGCGGGACTAGAACTCACCATCTGCTGGCGATTGGCCCAAAGTCACCCAGCCGGCTTTCATGCCTAAGGCGGGTCTAGAACTCACCGTCTCCTGGTGATTGGCCCAAAGTCACCCAGCCGGCTTTCATGCCTAAGGCGGGATTAGAACTCACCGTCCCCTGGCTATTGGCCCAAAGTCACCCAGCTGGCTTTCATACCTAAGGTAGGACTAGAACTCACCATCTCCTGGCGACTGGTGCAAAGTCACCCAGTCACCAAAAGTCATCATATGACCCCAGGACAGTGCAACTGTCAAAAATACATGCCAGCTGCCAAGAGTCTGAATTTTGATCACGCCACCGTGGGGATACTGCAACGGTCGTTAAGTGTGAAAGCTGATCACTAGTCGCTTTTTTTCAGCACTGTGGTATCTTCGAACGGTGACTAAATGAATGATTGTGCATTAAAGACTAGCTGTATAGTGCAGGGGTCTTCAAACTTGTCCACTTTAAGACTTGTGGACTTCAACTCCCAGAATTCCTCAGCCAGCCCTGAGGGCTGGCTGAGGAATTCTGGGAGTTGAAGTCCACAAGTCTTAAAGTGGACAAGTTTGAAGACCCCTGGTATAGTGGAAAACTGTTCTTTTTCCACCAGGGAGAATGACCCAGTGAGCTCAACCCAATTCTTTCAAGAGCTACAGAGAACCTCCTTCCCCTCAAACTAACCAAGTTTGGAATGTGGGCTAATGCCTTCTTTCCCTTTGCCTCATTTTTTTTCCCCTCTCGTTCATCCAGATTGGAAAATCCTTGGAAAAGCCACCCGTTTCCCCCCCCCCCTCAACGGAGGAGAGCCCAGCAACACAAAAGCGGGCAAAGTGTACATAAATAATAGATTCTGGGAGTTGAAGTCCACAAGTCTTAAAGTGGACAAGTTTGAAGACCCCTGGTATAGTGGAAAACTGTTCTTTTTCCACCAGGGAGAATGACCCAGTGAGCTCAACCCAATTCTTTCAAGAGCTACAGAGAACCTCCTTCCCCTCAAACTAACCAAGTTTGGAATGTGGGCTAATGCCTTCTTTCCCTTTGCCTCATTTTTTTTCCCCTCTCGTTCATCCAGATTGGAAAATCCTTGGAAAAGCCACCCGTTTCCCCCCCCCCTCAACGGAGGAGAGCCCAGCAACACAAAAGCGGGCAAAGTGTACATAAATAATAGATTTTTCCTTGGTTTGGTCAGAAAAGTTGAGGCGATCGCACAAAGCCGCAGACCCACACAGCCACCGCCAAAACAGCTCAAGCAACGCGTTGCCAAGCAACGTCCCAGCGACTCAGGAGGGACCCTGGTTTTTGTAGGCCCGTTCTTGTTGCGCTTCTTGGCAACCCGGCTGGGACGTTGGGCAAGCCGAACGTGGTCATTTTAATACACTTAGCAACTGCACACAGGGGCAAAGACCTCGTGGGGGACTTTTGTGCAACACTTAGCGGCCAATTTGGACGGAGGCGAGAACGGCAACCTTTGCAGTGCCGAGGAGAAAAAGGATTTTGTTCTTGTCTGTCCACCATTTTCTTTACTGAGGTCGCAAAGCCACACACCCTGGGAAAAATACACAATACACTCAGCTCTTGGGCGAAAAGCACCTGAGAGAGCCCCACAATGATTACTCCTCAACTTCATTTAGTGACCGTTCTAGGTTACAAAGGCACCAAAGAAAGAGACTTATGACCGTTTTTCATTGTAGCTTCCTCCATGGTCACGGGATCAAAATTCGGGCGCTCGGCAACTGACTCGTACTTACGACGGTTGCAGGGTCCCCCGGCTCACGTGATCCCCTTTTGCGACCTTCTGATAAGCGAAGTCCGCCGGGAAGTCAGAGCCACTTAAAAATGGGGGGACTCGCTTAACGACCGCAGCGATTCACTTAACGACCGTGGCAAGGAAAGGTCGTAAAATGGGGCAAAACCCGTTGAACAAATGCCTCAGTTAGCAACATACATTTTGGCCCCAAATTGTCATCGTACGTTGAGGACTATCTGTACTTAACTCTTGGGCAAATTCCACCGAATAGAGCCTCGCCGTAATTGTGTCTTCGACTTAACAACCATTCGTTTAGTGACCGTTCAAAATTACAATAGCACTGGGGAAAAAAAATGACTTAGGACCGTTTTTCACACTTACGACCGTCGCAGCATCCCCGTGGTCACGTGATCAAAATTCGGATGCTTGGCAAAATGGTTCATATTTATGACGGTTGCAGCATCCCGGGGTGTGTGTGTGTGTGTGACATGATCCCCTTTTGTGACCTTCTGACAAGCAGAGTCCACGGGGTGGGGGGGGGAGCCAGATTCAGGGGTAGGCAACCTTGGCTCTTTTATGACTCGTGGACTTCAACTCCCAGAATTCCTGAGCCAGCATGGCTCAGCTTGGAAACCTCTCCCTTTCCCCTCAGCATGGCTGGCTCAGGAATTCTGGGAGTTGGTCCACAAGTCATGAAAGGGCCAAAGTTGCCTACCCCTGCACTAACTGAACAACTGCAGTGATTCCCTTAACAACTGTAGAAAAAGAAAAAGTCCCAAAATTAAAACTATCTTGCTTAGCAACGGAAATGTGGTGCTCAATTGTGGTCGTAAGTTGAGGACGACCAGTTTGCAGTCATTCTCTTAACAACTCGGGCTCGGAAGGTCGTAAAATGGGGCACGTCCTAACAAGTGTCTCGCTTAGCCACGGAAATTTGCTACTGCAGTCGTTACGTCGAGGACCTCCTGCCTGATCGATCGCGAGATCCAACGGCAACGGTTATTTTACTGAATTGCAAGTTTCTGAGGGGATTCCAGCTGACTTTCCTGGCCTGAGATTTTAGGGATTAAAGGCCAAATCTCTTTCGCACAGCAAACATCCTTCCCATTTCCTTCCCTCCTTCCTGTCAACAAGAGACAATTTCAGAAAGCGATGAGTCTGCAATTTGAGTGGGATTCCTGGAAGGAAACCGGCTGGATCGAAAACCGGCTGTGCGAAATTAAGAGCCACCGGGGTTGATTTCTAGGAAGAAAAAGGGAATGAGTCATTTCGTCTGTTCAGCAGCTTCTGAATGCCATTTGTAGAGCCAGGAAATTTATTAGTTTACAACCCACTCGTTTAGCGACCGGGAAAAGTGGCTTAGGGCCGGTTCTCACACTTTCGACCGTGGCGGTAGCCCCACAATCCTGCGATCAAAAGTTCAGATGCTTGGAAAGAGACGTGTATTTATGATGGCTGCGGCACTCTGGGGGGTGGTGTGATTTTGGCTTGCGATCTTCTCAGCGGGTTTCCGAAGAGCAAACAATCAATGAGGGAAAGCAGGATTCGCTTAACGAGGGCATGACGAACTTCACTGCAGTGAAGTTTAACAACTGTTTTGCTTAGCAACGGATATTGAGGTCCCAAGCGGAAGGTCAGATCAGCAGGACCAAATAATGTTCGTGTCAACCCTTTTGCCTTCTGCAGATCTGGATCAGGCCCTCCCAGTTGACAACTCCCTTGTGTCAAAACTCACAGGAAGAATCAGTCTGGTGCAGTGGTTAAGATGCTGGCTTAGAAACCAGGAGACTGTGAATTCTAGTCCCGCCTTAATCATGAAAGCCAGCTGGGTGACTTTGGGCCATCACCAGGAGATGGTGAGTTCTAGTCCAGCCTTAGTCATGAAAGCCCACTGGATGTCTTTGGTCCAATCAACAGGAGACGGTGAGTTCTAGTCCCGCCTTAGACATGAAAATCAGCTGGGTGACTTTGGGCCAATCACCAGGAGACAGTGAGTTCTAACCCTGCCTTAGGCTTGAAGGCTAACTGGGTGACTTTGGTCCAATCACCAGGAGACGGTGAGTTCTAGTCCCGCCTGAGACATGAAAGGCAGCTGGGTGATTTTGGTCCAATCACCAGGAAATGGTGAGTTCTAGTCCAGCCTTAGTCATGAAAGCCCACTGGGTGTCTTTGGTCCAATCACCAGGAGATGGTGAGTTCTAGCACCACCTTAGGCATGAAAGCCGGCTGGGTGACTTTGGTCCAATCAACAGGAGACTGGGAGTTCTAGTCCTGCCTTAGACATGAAAATCAGCTGCGTGACTTTGGGCCAATCACCAGGAGATAGTGAGTTCTAGCCCTGCCTTAGGCTTGAAGGCTAACTGGGTGACTTTGGTCCAATCACCAGGAGACGGTGAGTTCTAGTCCTGCCTTAGACATGAAAATCAGCTGGATGACTTTGATCCAATCAGCATGAGACAGTAAGTTCTAATCCCACCTTAGACATGAAAATCAGCTGGGTGACTTTGGGCCAATCACCAGGAGACGGTGAGTTGTAGCCCTGCCTTAGGCTTGAAGGCTAACTGGGTGACTTTGGGCCAGTGGCTCTCTTTTTGCCCAACCCACTTCACGGGGTTGTTGAGGTGGGGAAAATAGCAGGAGGAAGGAGCATGTGGGAGGGGGTTGCTGCCATGAGTTACTTATAAAAAGCAATAAAAGCGAGATAAAAATCTGATAATTGGATGGAGACTTCCTTTTGTCCCCAAACTAACATGCCTACGTCGTCATTTCTAGATTCGTAAGATCATGAGGCGGCTTGTTGATCAGACTGAATCTGTTCAGGCGCCCCTGGGGGGGGCAGCCTCCTGCCCCTCCCCCTCCATTGAGGTACTCCTTAACTTTCCACAGTTCGTTTAGTGACCGTTCCCATTTACAACGCCAGTGAGAAAAATGACTTTTTCACGCTGAGGACCGTCGCAGCACCCCCGTGGTCCTGCGATCAAAATTCAGATGCTTGGCAACTGATTCAGATTTATGACGGACGCAGTGTCCTGGAGGGGTCACGTGGTTCCCCTTTTGCGACCTTCTGACAAGCGAAGTCGATGGGGAAGCCAGATTCACTACAACAAGGCTGTAAAATGGGGCAAAACACACTTAACAACTGTCACGCTTAGTGACGGAAATTTTGCGCTTAATCGGGGTCGTACGTCGAGCACTACCTCCCCTTCTGAACACAGAAAAAAACACGTCCAGGTTGAATTCACAGAGGTTAACCAGCTCGCTTTCTGTGGTTAATTTAGGGTGTGAACTAATCCAGGTTTGGATTAGCCTGGATCAAATCCAAGCAGCTGAAACTATGTAGTTGTGCAAATATTGGCGTGGCTTTCGTGGCGAGGAGACGCAAGTGACTCACAACTCCAATTGTGGCTAATCCCTTTTTAAAGCCATCCTTCCTTCACGTGAAGTGTTAATACCACTTTACAAGGCCTTGGTAAGGCCACACTTGGAATCCTGCATCCAGTTTTGGTCACCACGATGTAAAAAAAATGTTGAGACTCTAGAAAGAGGACAGAGAAGAGCAACAAAGATCATCAGGGGACTGGAGGCTAAAACATATAAGGAACGGTTGCTGGAATTGGGGATGTCTAGTTTAATGAAGAGAAGAACAAGGGGGGACATGATAGTAGCCTTCCAATATCTCAGGGGCTGCCCCAAAGAAGAGGGAGTCAAGCTATTCTCCAAAGCACCCGAAGGCAGGACAAGAAGCAATGGATGGAAACTGACCAAGGAGAGAAGCAACCTGCAACTAAGGAGAAACTTCCTGATAGTTAGAACAATTCACCAATGGAACAACCTGCCTCCAGAAGCAGTGAATGCTCCAACACTGAAAGTTTTTAAGTTTTTAAGAAAAGACTGGACAGCCATTTGTCCAAAATGGTATAGGGTTTCCTGCCTGAGCAGGGGGTTGGACTAGAAGACCTCCAAGGTTCCTTCCAACTTTGTTATTCTATTCTATTCCAATTTCACAGGTAGGCAGGCAATGATGGCCCCTTTCACAACCTGTGGACTTCAACTCCCGGAATTCCAGAGCCAGCGATTAAGCGGCCCAGCATGCGACTGTGTCCGATTTTCCCACCTGTTTTGAAACAGTCCTTAAGTGAACACAGTGGTTATAAAGGGAATGCCACAGCCGTTAAGCGAATCCAATGGTCGCAACGGACTTTTTTTGGCGGGAAATTGGAATACTAGTTTCTGGGGAGGGAAATTAGAAATCAAGGTCACATGACTGAGAGCCAATGCAAATGCTGTAAATGCAGGCTGGTTGTCAAAAATGTGATCAGGTGACTGAAGGGTAAGGAGGGAGGTGGGGGGCTAGCCATCGTAACTTTGAATCCAGTCGTAACTTGTCGTAACTTCGGACTGTAAGCAACCAGTTGTAAGTTGAAGATTACCTGTATTTTGCCATTTTACAGTGTATCGGTTTTGAAAAGCTGGTTGGAATGAAGGAAAAAAGTCCTTTGACCCGAGATGGACGACAAATAAATATCAAAATAAATGACGAGAGAGAGAAAGAGAGAAAGAAAGAAGTGAGGGAGGGAGGAAGAAAGAAAGGAAGAAAAAGAGAGAGAGAGAGAAAGAAAAAGGAAGGGAGGGAGGGAGGGAGGGAGGAAGGAAGGAAGAGGGGGAAGGAAGAAAGAAAGAAAGAAAGAAAGAAAGAAAGAAAGGGAAGGAAGGAAGAAGAAAGGGAGGGAAGAAGAAAGAAAGAAAGAGAGAAAGGAAGAAAGAAAGGAAGAAAGAAAGAAAGAAAGAAAGAAAGAAAGAAAGAAAGAAAGAAAGAAAGAAAGAAAGAAAGAAAGAAAGGGAGAGAGGAAAGGAAGGAAGATAAATGCAATATTTGACATGAGATGGCTGGTAGATAGATAGATGGATGGATGGATCGATGGACGGACGGATAGAATGTTTCAGCCCTTTGACCGGGAAACTAACTCCAATCAAGCCACATAGTGAACAGAAGCCGTGATCTCCTTGCTACCTTGGAGGCAACATAGGCGGGTTATGAAAGCAAGTGTGCCCTAGATGGTAAATGAGCCAACTATGAATAGATGTTGCACCTACACACCAGCTAGTTGTGGTCAACTGACCGAGGCTCGGTGTATGTGGACACAGCCAATGTCTACACAACAACAACTTAGCCAATGGTGACTTGTTCAACAGAGAAGCCTCACCGTGTTGTGCAAGCCCGGCCTTCGTATTGACCAATACCAGAGGGTTCTATAAAAACAGGACTTCTTTCTCAAAATCAAGAATCCTTTTCATGGAAAAAGCAGAGATGAGACATTTTCTGAGAACTGACCACTTGGAACATATTCCACGCCACGTCACCGGACGTACAGATTTCTTAAAAGGCCAGAGTTAAACACGGCAACCAGAGGGAACCGATCAGGGCTAGAAATTGCGATCTGCAAAACGCGGTTTGTTGCCAACAAGCCGGTTCCTGCTTCAGCAGCGTTTCCTCAAGTGTTGCAATGACCCAGGGACTGCCAAAGGGAACATTCTGTGGCCCACGCACAAAACCATGATTGATTTATTTTTGCAAGCAACGTGAACATTTGCAAACGTTTTCCGGGTTGTTTTCTAGTTTGAAAAAGTTTGTGTCTTCCATGAAAGATCCAGACCATCAGCAAATTTAGAATAGAATAGAATAGGAATAGGAGCTGGAAGGGACCTTGGAGGTCTTCTAGTCCAGCCCCCTGCTCAAGCAGGAGAACCTATACCGTCTCAGACAGGTGATTGTCTAGTCTCTTCTTAAAGATCTCCAGTGATGGAGCGCCCACAATTTCTGGAGGCAAGTTGCTCCACTGGTTAATTGTCCTCACTGTTAAGATGTTTCTCCTTAATTCCAGGTTGCTTCTCTCTTTGATCAGCTTCCAACCATTGTTTCTTGTCCTGCCCTCTGGTGCTTTGGTGGACAACCTGGTCCCCTCTGCCTTGGGGCAGCCCCCCAGATAACTGGAAGACTACTATCATGTCTCCCCTATTTCTTCTTTTCTTTTGACTAGCCAAACCCAAGTCCTGCAGCCGTTCTTCAGGCCTTGGATCGTCTTAGTTGCTCTCCTCTGAATCTTCTCTGAATTACCTGCTTAGTTTCAGAAAAGTTACCGAATGTGAGTTTTACAGTGAGACCCCGAAGAGCGGGCGACACACCGGCAGAATCCAGAGCAATGAAGAACCAAGATGTTCCCCCTGGGCAGGGCTGTCGCGATAGGGAAAAATGGAAGGAGGGAACATTATATGTGCTTCTTTGAGCTCCTGAACGTAAAAGCAGGATGTTAACTCCAGCAAACAAATGACGTTTCTTAAACCACACTTGACTGATTTCAGCAAAATTTCTCCCAGCCCAGCCCTGAAGTTGGAAAGAAGACGATGGGAGGGTCAGTTTTCCAATCTGGGAAGGATTCAGGATGCAGTTTTGCAGACTCAGTAAAAAAAAAAAAAAAAAAAAAAAAGACCTGCCTGTTTGCCACTTCGCTGAAAAGCCATCAGAAAGAAAATATGAAAGTCTTTTAACAGAGTTTCCGTCTGTTATTTCTTGTCCTGCCTTCATATGCTTTGGAGCAGGGGTCTTCAAACCTGGCCCTTTTATGACTTGTGGACCTCAACTCCCAGAATTCCTCAGCCAGGCACGCTGGCTGGGGAATTCTGGGAGTTGAAGTCCACTCCTCTTAAAGTCTCTATCCGGGGTCTTCAAACTTGGCCCTTTTATGACTTGTGGACTTCAACTCCCAGAATTCCTCAGCCAGGCACATTAAATCTACATTTTTATCATCATCCAGAAAGGAAAAACACAAAATAATCAGGCAGATCCTGAGGTAAATCAAACAGTATACAGAACACAGAGGAAAAAAGGTGGGGAAAAAGGGAAACGCCCCCTTCATGCCCACAGCAACCAATCAGAGTGTAGATTGCCTCATACATGAGTCAGCACTCTCTACTTTAGGGGTCTTCAAAATTAGCCCTATGACTTGTGGACTTCAACTCCCAGAATTCCTCAGCCAGGCACACTGGCTGGGGAATTCTGGGAGTTGAAGTCCACTCCTCTTAAAGTCTGGCTGAGGTATTCTGGGAATTGAAGTCCACAAGTCATAAAAGGGCCAAGTTTGAAGACCCCTGCTTTGGAGAATAGGCCAATGTCTCTGTGGCAGCCCCCTAAGTATAAGACTGTTGTTATCTCTCCCTTGATACAACCTAGGATTGCGTTGACCTTTTTGGCAGCTGCCGCACACTGCTGTTGTTACTGCTGTTAAGTTAGTAACAAACACAGTTGTAAATTTGATTTGGAGTTCCCCACTGACAATTCAGATGGTCGCAAAAGGGGATCACACGATTTCGGGATACTGCAAGGGTCATAAATACATGCCACTTAGCAAGCATCTGAATTTTGATCAGGTACCATGGGGATGTGGCAACGGTTGTTAAGTATGAAGAAATCGTTCTAGGTCCCCTTTTTCAGTGCCATTGCCAGTTGGAACGGTCACTAACTGATTGATTGTGACTACCTGCAGTTTAGCTGCTGAAGCCCTTGTAATACGATGCCATTCCCCTTTCATAAATCTTGTTAAGAAGAGTCTGCACAATTGGGAAAAGCATGACTTTGTGTTCAAGTCAACTGTGTGGGCCAGGGGTGGAGAACCATGTCCCTTTTATGACTCAGGGACTTCAAGTCCCAGAATTCCCAAGAATTCATAAAGGGGGGCCATTGTTCCCTCATGCTGGCTCAGGAATTCTGGGAGTTGAAGTCCACGAGTCATAAAGAGGGGCATAGTTCCCCAATGCTGGCTCAGGAATTCTAGGAGTTGAAGTCCACAAGTCATAAAGGGGGCCATAGTTCCCTCATGCTGGCTTAGGAATTCTGGATTTGAAGTCCACAAGTCATAAAGGGGGACATAATTCCCCAATGCTGGCTCAGGAATTCTGGGACGAAGTCCACAAGTCATAAAGTGGGCCATAGTTTCCCCCATGCTGGCTCAGGAATCCTGGGAGTTGAAGTCCACGAGTCATAAAAGGGGCCATAGTTCCCTCCTGCTGGCTCAAGTATTCTGGAAGTTGAAGTCCACAAGTCATAAAGTGGGCTATAGTTCCCCAATGCGGGTTCAGGAATCCTGGGAGTTGAAGTCCACGAGTCATAAAGGGGGGCATAGTTCCCCAATGCTGGCTCAGGAATTCTGGGACTTGAAGTCCACAAGTCATAAAGTGGGCCATAGTTCCCCCATGCTGGCTCAGGTATTCTGGAAGTTGAAGTCCACGAGTCATAAAGGGGGCCATAGTTCCCTCATGCTGGCTTAGGAATTCTGGATTTGAAGTCCACAAGTCATAAAGGGGGCCATAGCTCCCCCATGTTGGCTCAGGAATTCTGGGAGTTGAAGTCCACAAGTCATAAAAGAACGAAGGTTCCTCACCTCTGGTCTGGGCCCATGCCAAGATCTGGAAGGAGAAACCTGACGAGAAAGCTATGTTTTGCTTCCAGGCTGAAGGTTGAAGAACAGAAGAATCTTGTAAAACTTGTCGAGGAATTTCAACTTTATGCGAAACAAACAACTATGCATCCTTGTTTGCGTGGTACACACTCAACCGGGAGAGCTAACAGGCTCTGCAACCCCGGTCAAGGTGATGTAGGCTGAAGCTGGCTAAGCTTGTTTCAAGGGTTGGACGCCTTTAAACACAACAGTCCTCCTACTTTAATAATAGTTCTCTCCTTTTTCCAAGCACAAAACAGGTAGTCCTTGACTTACGACAGTTCATTTAGCGACCGTCAGAAGTTACAAGGCACTGAAAATAGTGACTTAAGACAGTTTTTCGCAGTTATGATTATCCCCATGGTCATGGGATCACAATTTGGATGCTTGACAACTGGCTCGCATGTATGACGGTTGGAATGTCCTAGGATCATGTGATTCCCTTCTGTGACCTTCTGACAAGCAGAATCAATGGGGGAAGCCAGATTCATTTAACAACCGTGTGAATAGAATAGAATAGAATAGAATAGAATAGAATAGAATAGAATAGAATAGAAAATGGAATGGAATAGAATATGGAATAGAACAGAATAGAATGGAATGGAATGGAATAGAATAGAATAGAATAGAATCAGAGAATAGAATAGAATGGAATGGAATGGAATAAGAGAATAGTAGAATAGAATAAGAATATAATATTTAATATATAATATAAGAATAGAATAGAATATAGAATACAGAATAAAATAGAATAGAATAAGAATAAAATAGAATATAGAATATATTAGAATAGAATAGAATAGAATACAGAATATAATATAGAATAGAATAGAATAGAATAGAATAGAAAATAGAATAGAAAATAGAATATAGTAGAATAGAATAGAGAATATAATGGAATGGAATGGAATGGAATGCAATAGAATAGAATAGAATAGAATAGAATAGAATAGAATAGAATAGAATAGAGCAGTGCTTCTCAACCTGTGGGTCGGGACCCCATTTGGGGTCGAATGACCATTTCACGGGGGTCGCCAAACAACGCAGTCCGCCATTTTTTCCCTTTTCCTTAGCTGTGCTCCTCCCTTTTATTCTATTGGCTTTTGAAAGCCAATAGAATAGACTCTCTTGAATAGAGTCTAATTCTATTGGCTTTCAAAAGCCAATAGGAATTGTCCAGGCTGTCTCTGCCCTGCTGAGCCCGCCAAAAGTCCCATTCTGCAAACGGTGCTGCACCAGTTGAGTAGTCCTCGACTTAAGACCGGTTGAGTAGTCCTCGACTTACGACCGGTTGGGGGTCGCGGCATTAAAAAGGTTGAGAACCACTGGAATAGAGAATAGAATAGAATACAGAATAGAATAGAATAAGAATAAAATAGAATATAGAATAGAATAGAATAGAATACAGAATATAATATAGAATAGAATAGAACATAGTAGAATAGAATAGAATAGAATAGGAATACAGAATATAATATAGAATAGAATAGAATATAGTAGAATAGAATAATAATGGAATGGAATGGAATAGGATAGAAAATATAATAGGCAGCACCATCTAAAGGTCTCCAGGGCCCTGCCCAGGAGAAACAGGAGGTGTCTCTAGCCCACAGATGCTTTGACGAACACGGTAATTCAGCCCCATATAATTCTTCCCCACAAGTTTCAGTGCCGGTCAATTAATGGGTGAATCAAGTTTCGAAACATCCCTCAAAAGCGGAAACACCAAAAAGAAGGACTAGGGGTGACATGATAGCGGTCTTCCAACATTTGAGGGGCTGCCACAAAGAAGAGGGGGTCAGGATCCAAAGAGACAGTCTCTCTCCAAAGCAGCTGAAGGCAGAACAAGAAGCAATGGATGGAAACTAATCAAGGAGAGAAGCAACCAGGAAATTTCCTAACAATCAACCAGTGGAACAACTTGCCCCCAGAGATTGTGAATGCTCCAACACTGGACGTTTTTAAGAAGAGATTGGAGAGCCATCTGTCAATTGTGGTCGTAAGTTGAGGACTTCCTGTAACGTGCCAATGACTGTTTTAAAACTGATTGCTGCCTTGTACAGAATAGAATAGAATAGAATAGAATAGAATAGAATAGAATAGAATAGAATAGAATAGAATAACAGAGTTGGAAGGGACCTTAGAGGTCTTCTAGCCCAACCCCCTGCTCAGGCAGGAAACCCTATACCATTTCGGACAAATGGCTGTCCAGTCTCTTCTTAAAAACTTTCAGTGTTGGAGCATTCACAGCTTCTGGAGGCAGGTTGTTCCACTGGTTAATTGTTCTAACTGTCATGAAGTTTCTCCTTAGTTCCAGGTTGCTTCTGTCCTTGATCAGTTTCCATCCGTTGCTTCTTGTCCTGCCTTCAGGCGCTTTGGAGAATAGCTTGATTCCCTCTTCTTTATGGCAGCCCCTGAAATATTGGAATGCTGCTATCATGTCCCCCCTTGTCCTTCTCTTCATTAAACTAGACATACCCAATTCCAGCAACCTTTCCTTATATGTTTTAGCCTCCAGTCCCCTGATCATCTTTGTTGCTCTTCTCTGTACTCTTTCTAGAGTCTCAACCTCTTTTTTACATTGTGGTGACCAAAACTGGATGCAGGATTCCAAGTGAGGCCTTACCAAGGCCTTGTAAAGTAGTATTAACACATCTTGACTATCTCTCTCTTCATGCAGCCAAGCCAATTTTGTGTCATCTGCCAAACTGGCCTTCACACACTGTGCTGGCCTTGACATGGTTTGTTTCGCACACTGTGCTCAGAACAGGAAACGGGGCCCCATCCCAGGAAGTCCCTTTTATCCTATCTGAATCTTGCTCCATAGGCATTTTTTAGTCAAACAAAAACATTAAGAGGATCAAAATAATAATAATAATAACAAGAGTTAAAAGGCATCAACTCGCAAATGGATTCTGCCTTTTGATCAAAACTGCGAATTGAGGAAGGGGCTACCGGATTCCTCTGGATTTATTACCAACTCAGACCACCGTGGGCTTCCGACAACGGTTAAGACAGGATTCACACACTGCCGTAACTCCTAAGGAGATTTGCCTGTCAGTACTACGAGAGCCTAGTCAAGTGAGTTTCTCAGCTTTGGCCACTTTAAGACATCTGGACTTCAACTCCCAGAATCCCCTAGCTCAGGGTAGGCAACCTTGGCTCTTTTATGACTGGTGGACTTCAACTCCCAGAATTCCTGAGCCAGTCATGCTGAGGGGAAAGGGAGAGGTTTCCAAGCTGAGCCATGCTGGCTCAGGAATTCTGGGAGTTAGTCCACCAGTCATAAAAGGGCCAAGGTTGCCTATCCCTGGTCTAGATGATAGATAGATAGATAGATAGATAGATAGATAGATAGATAGATAGATAGATAGATAGATAGATAGATAGATAGATAGATAGATAGATAGATAGATAGATAGATAGATAGATAGACCTAGATCAGAGGTAGGCAACGTTGGCTCTTTTATGACTCATGGACTTCAACTCCCAGAATTCCTGAGCCAGCCACGCTGAGGGGAAAGGAGAGGTTTCCAAGCTGAGCCATGCTGGCTGAGGGATTCTGGGAGTTGAAGTCCACCAGTCATAAAAGAGCCAAGGTTGCCTGCCCCTGCACTAAACGAATAGTTAGGTTGAAGTTTACCTGTAGAGAATTATTTATTTATTTATTTATTTATGAGACTTATATACCGCTTTAAGTGCAAGCACTCTCTAAGCGGTGTACACCGGTAAGCAATGTATATATATATTTACATTGCCCCCAACAATCTGGGTCCTCAGATTAGGAACTCTACAGCACTTTTTAATTTTGCATGTTGGACACTTCCAAGTCACAGAAGGTTAAACTGTAAACCATAATCTCTGAGTCTGCCTGATAAATTAAATCCTAGTTTTTCAATCTCGGCAACTTTTAAAGTGTACGGACTTCTTGGACTTCTTGAAGCCCGTACATCTTAAAAGCTGCTGAAGTTGAGAAACGCTGCACTAAATTGAAACAAACCCGATTAGGGATTAAGGCAGAGTCCAGACGTAGCCCACCACCCGGCCAGGATCAAGTGGCTCTTGAAATCTGATTTTCTCAGATTTAATCCAAAGTTCTAATTGCTTCCCTCCATTATAACCCCTTGCCCTCTGCACGGATCTGACTCGCCTGCATGTATTTTTTGTTTTTTTTTTAATCAGATCTGTTTTATTTGATAAGGAAAGCTCCCCCGCCCTCTCTTTCATCAATACTTCAAACAAACTCCAGGAAGAAGGGTGGAATGGACATTGCGTAACTGTTTTTAAAATAAACCCAACTGCAAGTCCCATGCGAAAAATAAATAAATAAATGTGATCGGGGATCTCTCTGCAGGAAGCCAAGGGATTAAATGTCCCTGCTGCCTCCAGAGACTGCAAAAAAAAATTTAATTAATTAATTCTGAACTGAGATGCAAACAACGATAGCAACAAACTCCGCAAATACGTGCCATTGGCAAGCTCCCACTTCCTGTAATGTAGAAGAGGTGTAAGAAAATTGCAGCAAAGACGCAACCAAGCGATTGCAGTCACACAGCGCTAGAAAAACCTGTTCCGTGTTTCTGGGGTGTTTGTAAACAGCATCTGTGGCTGTTCTTTTCCCCAACGCCCTGATTTTGCTCTTCCTGCCACCATTAATTTTAAAATACAATTAAAATTGGGTTACGTTATCCTCGCCATTACCCTACCGAAAGCAGCTTGCTTTCCGCTCTTCGGCAATAAAGCCGATTCCCTGCCTGTGAGGTTTCATTCGGCAACGTAAATAGAGGCAAGGAGGCGGGGGGGGGGGCGAGAGGAAAGAACTGCACACTCTTTAAAGCAGGGCTTTTCAATCAGTGGTACGGGTACCACCTGTGGTACATTGGCACCTGGCAGGTGGTACGCGACCATCCTAGAAAAGTGGTAGCAGGGGAGGGGAATGAGCTGAACTGGTGGCAGCACCGCACAAGCCTGAGCGAGAGACGGCTGGAGCTGCAGGGCTGTCAGGGCTCAGCAGAAGTGCCAGGATTAGTGCTGCTTTCCAGCTTATCGGCGCTTCTTTGGGGCTGTCAGGGCTCAGTGGAAGCACCAGGATCAGCGCCAGGCTCCAGCTGGAGCTCAGCGCTGATCCTGGCGCTTCTGCTGAGCCCAGAAGAAGCGCCAATCAGATGGAATGTTGCAGCATCTCCAGGGTCTTGTGATTTACATCCAGATGCTTGGCAACTGATTCATATTTATGACGGTCAGTGTCCCAGGGTCATGTGAAGTGACCAAAACCTGCTGCAACCACCCAGCAGACGGGGGGGGGGGAATAAAAATCAAACACCCCCCACCCCATCACACTCCCACTGCCAATCCTCAACAGAAATGCTCACAACAATGAAAACCTCGGACAGGAGGGCAAGTTTCTTGCCCCACTGTGGCTTGGGGGGGGGGCACTTTTTTCAGTGCCAATGTAACTTTGAACAGTTACTAAGCAAACTGTTGCAAGTCGACTACCTGTACTTCATTACTTTTTTCATTTTTTTTTATGGATCATCACGTTTTTGACACCTTGCTAGGCGACTGGTGGTACTCGGATGTTGCCATATCCTAAACGTGGTACAATGGGTGAAAAGGTTGAAAAGCCCTGCTTTAAAGGAGAGAGATAAAATTGGAATTTCACAGCGGGGCGGCTGGCCCTAATCTTTACAACGGAATAAAAATGAGGTTTTCCTCAATTCTCCTTTCAACCTGGACCTGGTACTCTGTTTTGAACAAGGCTTTGCAAGAATCGCCAGCCTGCCTGACCGGTTTGTTACCTCAACATCATTGTTGCTTAACCAACCAATCCCTCAGGAATTCGTGATGGTGTGCGAAATGCTTTCCTTATTGCCAGATTAAATAAGCCGGCTACCTCTCCTTAAAAGTACAGGGAAGCACAGGGAATCCTTGACTTACAAACACCCGCTTAGCGACCGTTTGAAAGATTACAAGGCACTGAAAAAAAAAAGCAATTTATGGCCATTCTTCACACTTAGGACGGTGGCGGCATCCTCACATGGTCAAATCTGGACGCTTGGCAACTGGCTCACACTTATGACGGTTGCAGAGTCCTGGGGTCACGCGATGCCCTTTTGCGACCTTTTGACAAGCAAAGCCAAGGGGTAGGGGTCACGTGACTGTAGGATGTGGTAAACGCCGCCATGTTGCCAAGGGACAGAAGTGTGTGTGTGTGTTGTGTGTGTGTGTGAGACCGTGAGAAGTTCGAATCATAAGTAGACACAAGTCATAAGTAGACCCAAGGTAGGTCTGTCGTAACTCGAAGTGGTCACTAAAGGACCGGTCGTAAATCAAGGGCTGCCTGTACCAGGCTCAATCCATGATGAGTCTAGGAAGAACTTAAGCTATTGGAAGTCAACCTAAGGCAGTGGTTCTCAACTTTTTTAATGCCGTGACCCCCAACCGGTCGTAAGTCGAGGACTACTCAACTGGTGCAGCACCGTTTGCACAATGGGACTTTTGGCGGGCTCAGCAGGGCAGAGACAGCCTGGACAATTCCTATTGGCTTTTGAAAGCCAATAGAATTAGACTCTATTCAAGAGAGTCTATTCTATTGGCTTTCAAAAGCCAATAGAATAAAAGGGAGTAGCACAGCTAAGGAAAAGGGGGAAAAAAATGGCGGACTGCGTTGTTTGGCGACCCCCGTGAAATGGTCGTTCGACCCCAAATGGGGTCCCGGCCCACAGGTTGAGAACCACTGTCCTAAGGGATTCTAAAGAGATGGACCTTGTCCAGGCCAATGTCTCTCAATCTTAGCAAGCCAAAGAAACCATGGTTTAGCCCAGGGGTAGGCAACCTTGGCCCTTTTATGATTCGTGGACTTCAACTCCCAGAATTCCTGAGTCGAGGACCACCTGGAGTATAGATTTCTGCCCAGAGTTGCACATCCATTATGCAACACACACCTCCTCGGACTTTTGTAAACCTGGGGGAACACAGACCCCCTTTTAATTTTCTGAAGTTAAGGGGGGGGGGAGAAATGCAAAGTTTAAATCTGCTCCAAACAACGTCCAGTTTCCACGCCTACGTGATCAACAGTTCCTAGCAGATAGAAAGGACAGATGGTTTAGTTCATTCATTCCTTCACACACACACACACAAACACACACACACACACACACACACATATGTAAACACACCCGTAGCAGAGAGCAAAGGGAGAGGAGGAGGAGGAGGAGGAACACAGCAAGTAAACAATTGGTAGCCATCTGCTCAAACGGGCACGGCCCACTCTCAAACCCAGGCAGCAGAAGCAAAGATGGTTAAATTAGACTCTGTACAGGGTCACAGAAGATCCACGGAAAGACAGATGGGGAGCATCTGTCACCACCAGCTTAAAGCCAACTGGCATCTGAGGTCTGGGGTCTCAGGTTTGGGGGGGGGATCTCCCTCCCCATTGCAATTTGCAAGAAGCCAGGCAGCCTACACGGCACCAAAGTCAAGCTGGAAACAGGGAGAGTCAAGGCAGAATCTTCACATCAAGATTAACACTTAAAATAACAGAGTTGGGACCTTGGAGGTCTTCTAGTCCAGCCCCCTGCTCAAGCAGGAGACCCTATATGCCACCAGTTCAAAAGAAAGAAAAAAAGAAAGACAAAATACTATGTTACTTGAGGGCCTCATCCCTCTTAAACTAACATTCTTTTATATCCAAAATCTTTAACCGTATTCCAACAGATGTTTAATTTTTAAATATTCCCTCTGATAAATCCCATCATCTAATTTCTTAATTCTCACTTTAGCCTTTTTTTTTTGGCCAAACATCTTTCCTGATCAATAGGCTCCGTTGAATCAAACAGTCTTCCCATAGTCTTGTAGATGTTGTAGGTACAAAAAGCAAATCAAGTAGGACGTTTTTATGGGAATAAAAATATTTTACCAAACATTAAGGTGATTAGGTTAAAAAAAATCAATAAAACATATTTTAAAAAAAATAAAATACTTCAAAAACAAGATTAAAAAATACAATACAATCCTGTAAAAAATACACCCAAATCACTCAGGAATATGTCGTCCCGTAATAATGTAACAAGGGTTGGAAACAGAGGTTGACTCTGAGTGAACCTGGTTAATAATATCTCTGCAATTAAGGCACGATTTAAATTATAGGGGTGGGCTGTGATCGCTTTTTCTTATGCATCAGATTCGAGACAAAAATAGCCGGGGACTTGCAGTTGCAGGAAAGAGGAACTGCAGATGGCGAAGTGTTGGGAGCAATGATATAATATAAAAACTAATCCAGAGGAAAGAGGGAGGCAGAACTGAAATGATATTTTTTTCTTCTTTTCGCGAAATAACCGGAATTAAACAGGAAGCCATGGTAGGCATTAAAACACGGGTGTCGAACTTGCCGCGTCACGTGACGTGTCCAACACTGGAAGTTTTCAAGAAGAGACTGGACAGCCATTTGTCTGAAATGGTACAGGGTTTCCTGCCTGAGCAGGGGGTTGGACTAGATGACCTCCAAGGTCCCATCCAACTTTATATTATTATTATTATTATTATTATTATTATTATTATTATTGATCATCGCACAGTCAGCCAGATGTTCAGACTGGATTTGGCATTTTGTCTACCTATCGAGTTCTTACCATGTTGTTGTTGTTGTTGTTGTTGTTGTTGTTGTTGTTATTAAATGTGAGTAGATCAATAGGTACCACTTCAGTGGGAAGGTAATAGCATTCCATGTGCCTTTGGTATATAGTCATGCTGGCCACATGACCACGGAAATTGTCTTCGGACAACGCTGGCTTTCTTGGGCACAACTGACAGAGAAACCTTATTACAGGTAGTCGTCAACTTCCAAACACAGCTGAGCCCAAAATTTGCCTTGCTAAGCCAGACAGTTGTGAAATGAGCCTTGTCCCGTTTTACGACCTCTCTCGCCACTGGTGTTAAGTGAATCGTCACGTTGTTAAGTGAATCACAGGGTTGTTCAGCCAATCTGGCTCTCTCATTGGCATGTCGGACGGTCGCAAAAGGGGGAATCACGTGACCCCGGGATGCTGCAACCATCATAAACACATGCCAGTGGCCAAGCATGTGACTTTTGGTCACAGGGATGTTGCAACGGTCGTACGTGTGAAAAACAGCCGTAAGTCAATTTTTCAGTACCGCTTTCACTTTGAACGGTCACTAAATGAACAGTTGTAAATCGAGGACTACCTGTATATATTAAAAGTAGGAACTTTTAATAGAGAGAAGTCTCTCATTACTTTCCAAAATTACCAAAGAAAAGAGGGTTAAAATCAAATCTAGAGCTTCTTCAGCAGGGATCTTCAAACTTGGCCCTTTTATGACTTGTAGACTTCAACTCCCAGAATTCCTCCGCCAGTGTGCCTGGCTGAGGAATTCTGAGAGTTGAAGTCCACAAGCTGGGGTCTTCAAACTTGGCCCTTTTATGACTTGTGGACTTCAATTCCCAGAATTCCTCAACCAGCATGCCTGGGAGTTGAAGTCCACAAGTCATAAAAGGGCCAAGTTTGAAGATCCCTGTTATACAGCCTACAGCAGGGGTGTCAAACTCACAACATCACGTGACGTGTTGCGGGGTTTCAGTGGGACCCTCTGTAGGCCGACAGTTTGACACCCCTGGCCTACAGGAAGAATTGTCACCTCATCCCCCCACGTATGGGAGAATGAACTCGGATGGATTTATCAAAGGTGTGGGAAATAATTTAGCAGAGAAGGAATTGTGAGCTGTAAAGTCTAGCGCCTATCCTGAAAGAGCTGATCGCAAACCAAGAGAGACCACCAACTTAGACAAGCGTGTACTCCGGATTTGCAGGAAATTAAACCAGATTAAGCCACTCCGCAATCCGGCTACTTTCCCGAATGCTTCCAGGGTTGGCATGAATGAAATTTAATTTTTGTTTCGATGCTAAGACCTCCCTATACTTTTGGGATTTCCTGATGACACACAAACATCCCGCCAAGCAACTTTGAATTTGTCTTCATTCTGTCGTTGCTTAAGCCAATTTTAAGCTTCTAATGAAAACCTCATCCCTTGTTTTGCCACCTCAGCTCTGCCGGGTTTGTTAATTGCATCCCATTAATTGTATTCAATATTTTATATGCAGCCCAAGACGGTTCCACTTCACTCATTGTTGGCCCGGGCAAGCCAAAAAGTTGGACGACCGTGTTCTAAACTATTATTGTTATTTATTTTTATCCCGCCTGGATAATTATTTTTAGAAATAAATCAAGTTGACAAGCATAGCTGATACTCCTTCCTATTTTCCCCATAACATCAACCCTGTTAGGTGGGTTGAGCTGAGAGTGACTGGCCCAAAGTCACCCACCTGTCTTTCATGCCTAAGGCGGGACTAGAACTCACTGTCTCCTGGTGTTTGGACCAAAGTCACCCAGCCAGTTTTCATGCCTAAGGCGGGACTAGAATTCACAGTCTCCTGATGATTGGCTCAAAGTTACCCAGCCAGCTTTCATGTCTAAGGCGGGACTAGAACTCACCCTCTCCTGGTGATGGGCCCAAGGTTTCCTAACTAGCTTTCACGCTTAAGGCAGGACTAGAACTCACCCTCTCCTGGTGATTGGTCCAAAGTTACCCAGCCAGCTTTCATGCCTAAGGTGGGACTAGAAGTCACCCTCTCCTGGTGATTGGCAAAAAGTAACCCAACTGGTTTTCATGCCTAAAGCAGGACTAGAATGCTTTGTCTCCTGGTTTAGTTCAAAGTCACCGAGCCATCATTCATGCCTAAAGTAAGACTAGAATTCACAGTCTCCTGGTGACTGACAAAAAGTCACCCAGCCGGCTTTCATGCCTAAGATGGAACTAGAACTCTCCGTCTCCTGGTGCCTGGCCCAAAGTCATCCACCTGGCTTTCATGCCTAAGGTAAGACTAGAACTCTCCATCTCCTGGTGACTGGCCCAAAGTCACCCACCTGGCTTTCATGCCTAAGATGGAACTAGAACTCTCCGTCTCCTGGTGCCTGGCCCAAAGTCACCCACCTGGCTTTCATGCCTAATATGGAACTCGAACTCTCCCTCTTTTGGTGATTGGTCCAAAGTCACCCACCTGGCTTTCATGCCTCAGGTAAAACTAGAACTCTCCGTCTCCTGGTGATTGGCCCAAAGTCACCCACCTGGCTTTCATGCCTCAGGTAAAACTAGAACTCTCCGTCTCCTGGTGATTGGCCCAAAGTCACCCACCTGGCTTTCATGCCTAAGGTAAAACTAGAACTCTCCGTCTCCTGGTGCCTGGCCCAAAGTCACCCCAGCCTGTTTCATGTCTAAAGTGGAACTAGAACTCTCCGTCTCCTGGTTTTGGTGCCTTAACTACCAGACCAAACTGGCTCTCCAAGGCTTCAACTCTTAGAGCTCAGGATTAGCTGTGCAAAGAGCGAAAGGCCCATGAGGTATTGCGGAAAGAATTCAGAGAGACACGCTCTCTCCGGGGAATTAAAGTAAGAAAGCGGAAGGCTGCACTCAAGTTAATGGGTCAAAAGTCCTCCCCGTCGATCAATGCCGCGTGTAGGAAAATCCTGCTTGCCGTTGGGGTAAAGGCAGAGAAAGCAGCAAACGGGCTGGCAGACTTTGGCCTCGCCACGTGGACAAGCAGCGCGAGAGGGAGCAGGGTTTACCTCAGCCCAAGAACGCCATTTAAGGGACAACGGCACCATCTTCCCCTTGCCGTATTTCACACGGCGATCAAACAAGCTGGATCTGGACTGCGAAACTGCAATCCAAGAGGAAGGAGAGAGCCCCCCCCCACTCCTGGAGAAAGTACCCCCCCACACACACACAAAAAGGAAAGAATTCCTGGATGCAGAGAAAGGGACAGCCGTGCATGGTCTCGCACCCAGGCCTCCGCTTTAATTTGGAAACGCTGTCTGAAGCTTTGGCCCTGTCACTGATGTGGAGGGTGTGCTCCCTTGGATGAGAGAGAGAGGGAATGAGAGAGAGAGAGAGGGAATGAGAGAGGGAAAGAGAATGGGAGTGAAAACGACAAGAGAGGAATGAGAAAGAGAGAGAGAGAGAGAGAGAAAATATAAGAATGAGAATGAGAGAAGAAAGAGAAAGAGAGTGTATGAAAATGAGAGGGAGAATGAGAGACAGAATAAAGAATTAGAGAGTAAGAGGGAGAAAGAGATAGAATAAGAAAGGAAGGAAGGAAGGAAGGAAAAAAGAAAGAAAAAAGAAAGAGGGAGAATGAGAAAAAGAATGAAAGAGAAAGAAAAAGTGTGTGAGAGAGAAGGAGAGGGAGAATATGAGAGAGACAGAATGAAAGAATTAGAGAGTAAGCGAGGGAGAAAGAGACAGAATAAGAAAGAAAGAAAATGAAAAAGGGAGAATGAGAGAAAGAAAAAGAATGAGAGAGAATGAAAGAGAAAAAGAGAAAGAGTGAAAGAGAGAATGAGAGGGAGAATGAGAATGAAAAAGAAAGAGAGAATGACAGAATGAGAGAGAGAATGAGGGAGAATGAGAGAGAGAATGAGAGAAAGAATGAGAGAAAGAGAGAGAGCTTTCATTAAACCAGTGGTTCTCAACCTTTTTAATGCCGCGACCCCCAACCGGTCGTACGTCGAGGACTACTCAACCGGTCGTAAGTCGAGGACTACTCAACTGGTGCAGCACTGTTTGCAGAATGGGACTTTTGGCGGGCTCAGCAGGGCAGAGACAGCCTGGACAATTCCTATTGGCTTTTGAAAGCCAATAGAATTAGACTCTATTCAAGAGAGTCTATTCTATTGGCTTTCCAAAGCCAATAGAATAAAAGGGAGTAGCACAGCTAAGGAAAAGGGGGAAAAAATGGCGGACTGCGTTGTTTGGCGACCCCCGTGAAATGGTCGTTCGACCCCAAATGGGGTCCTGACCCACAGGTTGAGAACCACTGCATTAAACAAACAAGTATTTAAAGTAAGTTTATAATATTAAATATAACTGAACTTACAGCTGCTGTGAACAATATTGGAAGCCCTCTCTTTATATCATTCTCTCTCTTTTTTTGTGCCTGGTTCTGTTTTCCTTCCTATTAGCTTTCCCTGCTATTTCTACCTTTTTTCATTTTTCCCTGTTTCTAATTCAGGGAAAAACAGACAAACCCAAAGACGGAAATGACATTCCTTTTTCTTAGTGCTCTTAAAACTTCAAATAAAAATGGTATGCAAAAGAAAGAAAACGATCGTTATCGGGTTTTTTTTAGAAAAAGCTGCAAAATATAAGGTAACCCCGTTTTTATTTATTAAACGTATTCAGTCATTGATTGATTGCTGGGGTCTCCTCACAATTCGCACATTTACACACCCATACACACACACACAGAAACAGAGAGATACACAAATAACCCCTAGAGCCACAATAAAAGCTGATAACAAAAGCAGTTAAGCTGATAACTAAATCCCTGCACTAAGTGGCCTGTTCCTTAAAAACACGTTCAAAAGCCAGAGACAGGATACAACCCACCGGGGAACAGATTTTCAGAAAACCAGGAGCAATGCTAATCATGAAGAATTAATTAACATTGGGGAGCCCCTTCAGACAACGTCAAGGAAAAGGAGAGATTAAGGCAGTGGTTCTTAACCTTTTTAATGCCGTGACCCCCCCAACTGGTCATAAGTCAAGGACTACTCAACCGGTCGTAAGTCGAGGACTACTCAACTGTGCAACATCGTTTGCAGAATGGGACTTTTGGCGGGCTCAGCAGGGCAGAGACAGCCTGGACAATTCCTATTGGCTTTTGAAAGCCAGTAGAATTAGACTCTATTCAAGAGAGTCTTATTCTATTGGCTTTCAAAAGCCAATAGAATAAAAGGGAGGAGCACAGCTAAGGAAAAGGGGGGAAAAAATGGCGGACTGCGTTGTTTGGCGACCCCCGTGAAATGATCGTTCGACCCCAAATGGGGTCCCGACCCACAGGTTGAGAACCGCTGGATTAAGGAAAGGTAGAGACAGAGAGAGAGAAAAAAATCTCCAAAGTCATGCAGGCTTAAATTGTGCTGGACTTTCAAGTTATTCTTCAGGATTTGCCCTTCAGCTGGTGCCAAGCGTGTACTTCCAGTATAAGAGAACCCGTTTGGTTAAGAGGAACCAGGCTAGAAACTGGGAGACTGGGAGTACCAGTGTAGGAAGGAAAGCCAGCTGGGAGACCTCGGGCCAATCACCAGGAGATGGTGAGTTCTAGTCCGGCCTTAGGGATGGAAGTCAGCTGGGAGACTTTGGACCAATCACCAGGAAACTGAGAATTCTAGTCCTGCTTTAAGCATAAAAGCTGGCTGAGTGATCTTGGGCCAATCACCAGGAGAGGGTGAGTTCTAGACCCGCCTTAGGCATGAGAGCCAGCTGGGTGACTTTGGACCAATCACCAGGAGATGGTGAGTTCTAGTCCTGCCTTAGGCATGAGAGCCAGCTGGGTGACTTTGGACCAATCACCAGGAGATGGTGAGTTCTAGTCCTGCCTTAGGCATGAGAGCCAGCTGGGTGACTTGGGGCCAATCGCCAGGAGATGGTGAGTTCTAGTCCCGCCTTAGGCATGAAAGCCAGCTGGGTGACTTGGGGCCAATCACCAGGAAACTGAGAATTCTAGTCCCACTTTAGGCATAAAAGCTGGCTGGGTGACTTTGGGCCAATCACCAGGAGACGGCGAGTTCTAGTCCCTCCTTAGGCACGAAAACTTGCTGAGTGACTTTGGGCCAGTCCCTCCCTCTCAACCCAACCCACCGGCTTGTTGTTGTGGGGAAAACAGGAGTAGGAAAGTGTCTTGAATATGTCAGCCGCCTAGCATTATTTGTAAAGGGGCCGGACACACACACACAAAAAAACTAAATAAAAATCAATGTATAAAATGCCCCTTCTTTTTGAACTCTTCCAGAGACCAGCTTAGCTGCTGAGCTCGGTGCCAATCAAGGTCTCCGGTCTGGGCACAGGAGCGCAATTACTACACTGGAGGAATCAACTATGGAGGTCACCACTGCGAATAGAGCAGTGGTTCTCAACCTTTTTAATGCCGCGACCCCCAACCGGTCGTAAGTCGAGGACTACTCAACTGGTGCAGCACCGTTTGCAGAAGGGGACTTTTGGCGGGCTCAGCAGGGCAGAGACAGCCTGGACAATTCCGATTGGCTTTGGAAAGCCAATAGAATTAGACTCTATTCAAGAGAGTCTTTTCTATTGGCTTTCCAAAGTCAGTAGAATAAAAGGGAGTAGCACAGCTAAGGAAAAGGGGGAAAAAAATGGCGGACTGCGTTGTTTGGCGACCCCTGTGAAATGGTCGTTGGACTCCAAATGGGGTCCCGACCCACAGGTTGAGAACCACTGGAATAGAGGCACAGATCAACCCTCCCATCTGGCACCCGACAGTGTGTTGTCGTCTCTGGTGGAAACTTTTGCCCTCTGCTGAATAACTGAAGACTCGAGAGAGCCCGCTTATTGATTGGGACGTGAAACAGAGACACCTGCCAGAAGGTGCTTCCCCAGGGAGGCAGGAGAAAAAGAATTTAGAAGAGACAAGACAGCAACAGGGGAAAAAAAAAAAAAAAGGCTGGCGCAGACCGGCTCAGTTCAGCCTATAGATAGGAGATCCTCGGCTTACGACCAGCTGGGAGCAGAATTTCCACGGCTAAGCGAGGCAGTGGCCGAGCGAGCCCGGCCCGATTCGACGATCGTTTGGCCACCCGTACTAAGCGAATCGCTGCAGATGTTAAATGAGCCACGGGGCCGTTAAGTGAATCTGGCTTTCCCCCTGCTCCCCCCCCCTTTGACTTTGCTTGTCGGAAGCCGACTGAGAAGGCCGCGAGCGACAATCACACAACCCTGGGATGCTGTAGCCGTCCTAAATGCAGGCTGGTTGGCAAAGGCCTGAATTTCGATCACCTGATCGTGGAGATGCTGCAAGGGGTGGTTAAGCATGAGAATCGGTTGCAAATCCCTTTCTTCACTGCCGTTGTAACTTTGAATGGGCATTAAACACATGGTTGTAAGTTGAGGACTACCTGTAGGAGGAGGAAGAGGAGGAGGAGAAGGGGACTGTGGGGTCCTTGGTGCTCTCTGAGCTTGCTTGTTTTCTTGCAGACTTTTCATGACCCAACTAGGTAACATCATCCTTGCTAGAAGGGAGTAATGTTTGTGGGGAGGAGGAGGAGGAGCAGGAGGGGGAGGAGGAGGAAGAGGAGGAGGAGGAGGAGGAGGAGGAGGAGGAGGAGGAGGAGACGACGACAATTCCCTGGAACTCTTTTCTGCACCTCCTACTTGGGGGTGCACATATATGCAAGCAATTGTGTAAAGACCCGAGAAAAACCTTAATTTTGCCTTTTGGCGAATTAGGAATAATGACTCATATTACACAATGCATGCACTTTGGCATGGTCCAATCTCTTGCAGAATAAGATCTGTCCTCTTGTCCTCCCCTACCTGTAGCTTTGGAATAATTTGGACACAGGATGGAGGCAGGAGAAAGATTTGGGAAAACACTTTCATCACACGCGAAGCACCTGGCTAAGCACTACAAAATCCCGAGATGGCTTAGAAAATGCTACTATTGTGGTTACAGGGGAGGTGGATTTACAAAATATTGCAGTTCAGTATATCAAGACTTGTAGCAGCGAGCCCTGAGTTCAAATCCACTGTAGCGACAGAGAATCTCAACCTACCGTGGGTAGTCTGCAAAACAGGAGACACAATCCAACATTTTATTCTGCCTTCGCAAAGATTTGGCATTATTTCTGCCAATGTCCCAATGATTCATTTTTTAGAGTGTTGTTATACCATAGAGTCAACAGCCAATAGTTCGGCAAGTTTATGATGGGTGATGGGTAAACTTCAAGTCCCAGAATCCCCCAGCCAGCATCTGTGGACTTCAACTCCCAGAATTCTCTATTCAGCATCTGTGGACTTCAATTGCCAGAATTCCCCAGACACTAACTATGGACTTCAACTCCCAGAATCCCGCAGTCAGCATTTGCGAACTTCAATTCCCAGAATTCTCCATTCAGCCTCAACTCCCAGAATTCTGAGAATTGAAGTCCACCCATCTTAAAAGTTGCCGAAGTGGAGCAGCATTTTGAGGAAGTTTAGATATTTGCAGAAATGAACTTGCAAAGATGGCGAAAACTCTTTACTTGCCGAAAAGGGCTTCTGAGGAGAACAGGGCAGAAAGAAAGAAAGAGTTTAAAAGCGAGTGTCTGGAACGAGGACTACACACCACACGGTGCTCGTCCGTAAGCCCCACGTGGAGGGATGGCTCCCCTATTGCCTAATTTTTCTCTGGAAAGCAGAAGTTCATGTCTCTGGCAAGGCGGCATTGTCGTATCTGCAGGCGGCACACGGGCTCTAAATGTCTACGTGCAGAACACCAACAAACAAGGAGGGGCGGGAATATTTTTAGATATTGGTGGAAATGAATGTATTTTGCTTCAAAATAGCCCCCCCCCGTCTGCCCTGTCGCTTCTTAAAAACACAGGGCCAAACCTCCATTGGAATGCCTTTGCACGCTCTCTCTCTCCCCTCTTTCTCTCCCTCTTTCTCTCTCCTTCTCTGTCTTTCTCTCTTCTCTCCCCTTCCCTCTCCCTCCTCCTCTCTCTCTCCTCCCTCACTCCTCTCCTTCTCTCCCCCTCTCCTTGTCTTTCTCTCCTCTTCCCTCTCCCTCCTCCTCTCCTTCTTCGCCTCTCTCCCTCTTCCCCCTCTCCCCCTCCTCTCCCCTCTCCTTTCCCCCTCTCCTTCTCTCCCTTTCTCCTTCTTTCCCTTTCTTTCTCTTCCCTCTCCTCCCTCCTTCTTTCCCTCCCTCTCCCTCCCTCCTCTCTCTCCTTCTTTCCCTCCCTATCCCTCCCCCTCTCACCTTCTTTCCCTCTCCTTCTCCCCTCTCCCCTTTCCCTCTTCTTTCCCTTTCTCTTCCCCTCTTCTCGCTCCTTCTTTCCCCTCTCCCTCCCTATCCTTCCCTCTCCTTCTCTCCTTCCTTCTTTTCCTCCCTCTCCTCTCCCCCTCACCTTCTTTCCTTCTCCCGTGCCTCTCCTCCCCTCTCTCCTTTCCCCCTCTCCTTCTCTCCCTCCTTCTCCTTCTTTCCCTCTTTTTCTTCCCCTCTCCTTTCCTTCTTTCCCTCTCCTTCCCTCTCTCCCTCCTTTCCCTCCCTCTCCTCTCCCCCTCACCTTCTTTCCCTCTCCCCTCCCTCTCCTTCTCTCCCTCTCCTTCCCTCTCCCCTCCCCCTCACCTTCTTTCCTTCTCCCCTCCCTCTCCTTCTCTCCCTCTCCTTCCCTCTCCTCTCCCCCTCACCTTCTTTCCCTCCCTCCCTCTCCCCCCTCTCCTTTCCCCCTCTCCTTCTCTTTCTTTCCCTCTTTCTCTTCCCCCCTCCTCTCCTTCTTTCCCTCTCCCTCCCTCTATCCTTCTCTCCCTTCTTTCCCTCCCTCTCCCTCCCCCTCCCCCTCCCCCTCTCCTCTCCCCCTCACCTTCTTTCCCTCTCCCTCCCTCTCCCTTCCCCCCTCTCCTTCTCTCCCTCCTTCTCCTTCTTTCCCTCTTTCTTTCTCTTCCCCCTCTCCCTCCTCTCTCCCTCTCCTTCTTTCCCTGTCCCTCCTCTCCCCCCTCTCTCCCTCTCCTTCTCTCTCCACTGTTCTCTTTCCCCCTCTCCCCTCCTCCTCCTTCTCTCTCTCTATCTCTTCCCCCCCCCCCCCCGCCCACACACACACACACAATTTTCAATGTAGAAATAATTATAGCAATCTTCCTCGCTGGGCTGACAAAAGGATTACTGAGGTGTCTTGCAGAGAAGCTTCAAAGACTTTGCTGCACGTGATTAAAAAAACAAGCTTGCATTTCACGGGGGCCCTTTCAGACAAAATGGTAGGCTTGGCATCCTTGGGAGACCCAAAATCAGCAAATGGTGTTTTAAGCCTGCCCAGGGACGGCAGGGTGCGAAGAAGAAGAAGAAGAAGAAGAAGAAGAAGAAGAAGAAGAAGAAGAAGAAGAAGAAGGAGGAGGAGGAGGAGGAGGAGGAGGAGGAGTCCGATTAGAGCCCATTTGCCACTGAGCATGTCGCGGGTGCACTCACAAAATGGTTGCTACGGGAGACTCGCCTGTTCAAAAAAAATAATAACCTCACCCTCTCAAAATACTTATTGGTTAGAAAGCAAATGACACGCCTTCCTTGGCATTCTTTCTACCCATCCAGAAGGAACTTCGGACAGCCTGAATTTATGGCTACAAATAAACACCACAAAGACTAGATGACCTCCAAGGTCCCTCCCAACTTTATTATTATTATTATTATTATTATTATTATTATTATTATTATTATTATTATTATTAAGACAGATGCCCCACATCACCCCAGCTTCCGATCCGTGTTTTCATCTCCATAATCCTTCCCCAAAATAACGAAGGGCTACATTTATGATCCAGATGACAGCCAGTCTGGTTAAGGCACCAAGCTAGAAAGTGGGAGACCGCGAGTTCTACTTCCGCCTTAGGCAGGAAAGCCAGCTGGGTGACTTTTGGGCGAAACTCCAGGAGAGGGCCAGTTCTAGTTCTGTCTTAAGCACGAAAGATGACTGGGTGACTGTGCCAATCACTAGGAGAGAGTGAATTCTAGTTCCATCTTAGGTATCAGTTGGGTGACTTTGGGCCAATCACCAGGGGACGGTGAGTTCTAGTCCCGCCTTAGGCATGAAAGCTGGCTGGGTGGGCCAATCACCAGGAGACGGTGAGTTCTACTCCCGCCTTAGGCATGAAAGCCGGCTGGGTGACTTTGGGCCAATCACCAGGCGACAGTGAGTTCTAGTCCCGCCTTAGGCATGAAAGCCGGCTGGGTGACTTTGGGCCAATCACCAGGAGACGGTGAGTTCTAGTCCCGCCTTAGGCATGACAGCCGGCTGGGTGACTTTGGGCCAATCACCAGGAGATGGTGAGTTCTAGTCCTGCTTTACACATGAAAGCCGGCTGGGTGACTTTGGACCAATCACCAGGAGACGGTGAGTTCTAGTCCTGCTTTACACATGAAAGCCAGCTGGGTGACTTTGGGCCAATCACCTGGAGACAGTGAGTTCTAGCCCCGCCTTAGTCATGAAAACCGGATGGATGACTTTGAGCCAATCACCAGGAGATGGTGAGTTCTAGGGCAACGTTAGGAATGCAAACCAGCTGGGTGACTTTGAGTCAATCCTTCTCTCTCTCAGCCCACTCCGCCCCAAAGTTGTAGTAGTTGTGGTGAAAATAACAGGAAGAAACAGTGCTGGGACTCTTTAATCCCAACTAAAACTAGGGACGTTTGCCATCTTGAGTCATTTGTCAAAATAATAAAAGTCGGGATATAAACAAATAAATTCATCACAACAGAACTTTGGCGCATCGCTAATACCGCCACAATTCTTAGAAAACTTGTCTCAAAAGAGCCATTTAGAGTTCACCGCTTAGACTTGGAAACACTATTTCACACAAGTGATTGTGGTTCCCCCCCCCCTTTTGTGCAGAGAGGGTCCCAAATAATAATTCAGCTGCTTTGCAGAAGGAACCATGCCTAGCTGTCTCTCCTCTGCCCAAACAACCCCTTGTAAGCTTTACACAGCGCCGTGGAAAAATTTGAATTCTCACTGCCAAGTAACTGTTTGTGTCACAAATCACCAGCATTCCCTGACAGGAAACAGGTTGCAGGTGTATTGACAAACCTGTTTGAAAGCTGCACTGAGGCAATTCAGGATATTTATGGGGTTCAAGACACATTTCACCAAGTATTTCACCCCATCCCCTCTTGGGCCCGACTGCAGCTACACAAAGACCACTGGCACACAGACACAACCAAACTTAACATCTTTTTTTTTTTTTTGCAAAACAAGAGCTTTAGATCCTGGTGGCCCATCCCAAGATCAGATTCTCCCCCCCCACCCTCCCCATTCCAGCAAACCACGGTTTGGAAAAGTCACCCCGTCTGTCCAAAGGAGCAAGAGGGCAATAGAATCGAGTTTGGGGTTGTTTTTTTTTCAGGAAGAAAACAGCCCGAACATCTGGAAAAAAAATCTCAGCCGCCACATCTGGAATGTCTCTTTTGCTCACCTGGCTGGCTTTGTAGAACTGCTTCTTCAACCCTGCCACAGACATGATGAGGAGGAAGAGGATGGTCCTCGGGATTTCCGCCGGAGTCTGCTGAGGAAGCTGGACCCCAATTTGGGGCAAGGCGATGGTGGGCTGGTGTGGGGGGGGCGGGCAGAAAAAGACCAGAGGGGGACAGAAAAAGATCAGAGGGGGGCAGAAAAAGTGGGGCAGGAGGATCCCAGCACTGGCATGAAGGGGTCAGCAGCCAGGCAGGGCAGGGGTTGGGGGGGGGGGGGTCAGGCAGATCCTGGCCACCCAGGAGATACTCTAGCCTTGGGGAGAATACAGGGTGGCCCCCCCAAAAGAGGCTGGGGTCTGGATCAGAGCAGCCCCTTCCCCAATGAACCAAGGACCCAGCTCTCCCTGCTCAAGGGCAAAAAACAGCCAAAAAAACCCCCAATTTAAATGCCAAAAACCACGGAGAAGCTTCGAATGGGGGGGGGGGCTCTGCCAAAGACAGAGGGAGACTGCCTGGCTGCGAGGGGCTGTTTTAAGAAGCCGAGAAAGGCAGCCACTGCCCCCACATCAAAACTGGCTGGCGGTTTGAACCGGCTCAAGAGACTAGTCCTCAACGAGGCCAAAGGAGAGCAGAGCCCTCCGGCGGGCGGAGGAGCCGGCTTAAAGGCTTGAAAATGATGTTTTTGAGCAGGGGAGGGTGGGAGTTGTCCCTTTTTCCCCTTCTTCCTTTCCCCGAGAAGGGCAGCCGAAGAGAGGGAACGAGAAAGGGAAGCAGGAGGAGAGCAGACGGGGCGGAGGGAGAAGGGAGGGCGGAGGGACACACAAAGTAGCCCCCGGAGCAGACGGACCAACGGGCGGGGAAAAAGGGGAAGGAGGGAGACGAACGACGCCCTTCGGCTCCCGCGGAGCTCCGAGCTCAGCCCCGCTCGCCCTCCGCGCCCCTCGGGATGCTACACGGCCTGTTTCCCCATTTCCGTCACCCTCTGCGCTTGCGCAAAAACGTTCTTATGTCCCTCGGCGGAGGGATTCCATTTAAAAAAGCCAGAGCGGGAGGGAGGAGGAAAAAAAAAAGAGGATCCGGTTCCACGCTTTCCACCATAGATAAATAAAGGATAGAGCGTTCGCGTCTATATTCGCGTCCCTTCGCGAGGGGCAGAGAGAGCATCAAGGAAAGCGCCAGAGCGCCCCCTAGCGCTTTTAACCCACGATGCACAAGTGGGGCGGTACTATTCTATTTGCAGTCCGCCCAGCCACGTGTTTTAGGACAGAATAACAGAATAAGCCAGTGGGAAGGGACCTCGGAGGTCTTCTAGTCCAACCCCCTGCTCAAGCAGGAAACCCTATACCGGTAGGCCTCGACTTACAATAGTTCGTTTAGTGACCGTTCAATACAACAGCAGTGGGGAAAAAAACTAACTTGTGACCATTTTTCACACTTACGACCTTTTTAGGCACCCCATGATCATGTGATCAAAATTGAGACACTGGACAACTGGTTCATACTTATGACCACTGTTGTGTCCCAAGGTCACGCAATCCCCATTTGCGACCCTTGGGCAAGCAAAATCAACGGGAAAGCCAGATTCACTTAACAACGGTGTTACTAACTTAACAACTGCAGGGATTCACTTAACAACTGGGAAGAAAGGTCATAAAATGGGGCAAAGCTCACTTAACTGTATCAGCAATGGAAATATTGGACTAGATTTTGTTCACAATTATGTAAAAAAGATGTTGAGACTCTAGAAAGAGGGCAGAGAAGAGCAACAAAGAGGATCAGGGAACTGGAGGCTAAAACATAGAAGGAACGGTTGCTGGAATTGGTTATGTCTCCTTTAACGAAGAGAAGGACGAGGGGGGACATGATAGCAGTCTTCCAATATCTCAGGGGCTGCCACAAAGAAGAGGGAGTCAAGCTATTCTCCAAAGCTCCTGAAGGCAGGACAAGAAGCAACGGATGAAAAAAAAAGAAACAACGGATGGAATCTCATCAAGAAGAGAAGCAGCCTAAGAATTAAGGAGAAACTTCCTGACAGTGAGAACAATTAACCGGTGGAACAACTTGCTTCCAGAAACGGTTAATGCTCCAACACTTTATATGTTACTTACATGTGAGGGTGTAGATCTATACATATGTTGTATACATAGCATGCTTTAAATGTGTGTTATGTATGTGCACTCTTGGAGAGCAAGCAACTAAATTTCATGTTTAATGTGTGCTGTTGTGCCCCCCGTAAAAAGTGGCAATAAAGGTTAAGCTAAGAGACTGGACAGCCATTTGTCTGAAATGGTATAGGGTTTCCTGCCTGAGCAGGGGGTTGGACTAGATGACCTCTAAGGTCTCTTCCAACTTTATTACTATTATTATTATTATTATTATTAATCATTGCACAGTCAGCCAGATGTTCAGACTGGATTTGGCATTTTTGTCTACCTATCAAGTCCTTCCCAAGGACCTGGGAGAGGCAGATGTGGATGTTTGATGGTATTACAGATCTCGTCGCAGGATGGAAGCAGTTCCTAGTAAGGCCGCCTTTTGCAATTGACTAATGGCGAATTTGTCAATGCGGATGGTGTTCAATTGGTGCTCCAGTTGTGTTGGGATTGCACCCAAGCCACCTATTACTATTGGTACTATTATTGGTACTATTATTATTATTATTATTATTACTATTAATCAAGACTACTGTATGTGACATTTAAGAGTGCATGTTCATGAGATATTTGTATGTGTGTGTATCTGTGCGTGCACCTTCAAGTCAGTGCTGTGTCCTGGGGACTGCCTAGACCAGGGGTGTCAAACTTGCAACGTCATGTGATGTATGTGACTTTTTTTCCATTGCCGGCAATGGGGTGGGCGTGGTTTCGCTATGATGCATCCGGCCCGCGGGCCAGCAGTTTAACACGCCTGACCTAAACAAATCCCTGCAGTTTCATTTTATGGATTTATTTGGGGGGCATGCAATAATGGGATGCACGAGACATCCCCACACAATATCTTTCCGGTTTTCTGGAAGAGTGTGTCGTGCCTAATTCGGATCTGAGCCTGGTGCTGAGGCGGTTGAAGAACACGAGCGCTCCAAGAAAAGGGATCCTGGCCAAAATGCCAAGGAATCTCGAAGCACAGAATTAAGAAAGCTTTATTATACATTTCCACTAAAGCAGAAGGCGGGGTAAGGCGGGACATATAAGAAATATCATCTAATACAGGGGTCCTCAACCTTGGACAACTTTAAGACTTGTGGACTTCAACTCCCAGAATTCTGGGAATTGAAGTCCACAAGTCTTAAAGTTGCCCAAGGTTGAGGACCCCTGATCTAATAAACATTTCAAAGCCCCCTGCAGAGGGAGAGGTGATTGGGAAAATACTGGAATGTGCAGAAATGAATAGACTAACAATGACAATTAAAGATAAGACAGAGTCAGACTACCATGAAATCTGGGGAACTTTTTATGATTGGCTGAAAAGAGAATACGGTTAAAAGATAGCTAACATCAATTTAGATGGAAGAAGAAGGAGCAGATAAGGAGGAAGACCTAGGTGACACAGTATTGAATAACTGGAGGTTGTATAAATGTTTATAGAAGTATATACCGAGAAGGTTAGATAAATAGAAGTATTAATCTTATTGTATATAATACAGATAGGGAAATTTGGAGAGAGGAGTTGCTCGGACATTACCCCTGAATTGTATCTGAAGAGGGATGAGAGGGAAGAAAGGAGAGGAGAGAGAAAAGAGTAAAGGAGGGGAGAAAGAAATAGGAAGGTTGGAGGAGAAGTGGGGAGAAAGGGGAGGAGAGTGGTGAAGGAAAGAGAAGAGGAGAGGAAGAAGAGGGAAGTAGGGAAGAAAGAGAAGAAAGGGAGAAAGAAAGTAGAGAAGAAGGAGTGTGGATACAGTGAAAGGGGAAATGGGCGAGCAACACCAAAAGTCATGTGTATGTATTTATTTCATTTTATTAAAAGTATCTTATATATGAATGTAAAAAGAATGTATGTTAACATCTGATAAATATTACAGTATATGTATGGGGGAGAGTTTGGAAAAATAAAAAATTATTATTAAAAAAAAATTTCAATAATAATCTAACAATTATTCTATTGGTCTCTAGCTGTCCCTATTCCTAAGCCTTGGCTAATGAATGCTTCAGGAGTTATCTAATATACATTCTGTTTGCTCCAGGCCATTTCTATTTCTAACTTTTAGCTGAGGGCTGCCAGATGCCAACCCCTTTTGTTACTTTATCAGCTTTCTAACCACCAAGAATTGCTACAAGCTTTACATGTGCACATTCCCTGTGAATGAGCATTCTTTGTTCCTGCCACGCAAACCCCACAATTACTGGCTTCCTGATCTCCTTTCAAGCTGTTTTCTTTTGGCATCCAGCCCATCAAGTGTGAAAACCTGGCTTTGCCAATTAGCATGGGGGTTTGGAAAGTTTGATGCAGCTCTGGGCTGTGGCTGGGGGCCTAAGGACACCCCCCCCTCCTTAGGCTCCTGGCATTTTCCCAATTTCGTAGCTTGATTTTTATCTTTACTTGGGAGTTTTAACCTGTTTTTATTTTTTTTTAAATGTAGGCTTTTATTCATGTATCTATATCGTTTTGTTATGTGGTAAAACTCGCAGAGTTACTTGGGGGGTGGGAGGCATACTTTAATAAATAAATATACACCACATATAGGTAAACAGAGTAGGATAAATAGGTAAGCCTATCCCATGTATTATTTTTAACGCATCATTTTTCATCCTGAATTATTAACATTAGATTCTTAAACTAATTGGCTCATGTCAGGGACTATCAGCTGCTTTTCACCCATCTACTAATGGGGCTGAATCCGGCAAACTCAATGATGGAGCAGTAAAGATCTATTAACATTAGAATAGAATAGAATAGAATAGAATAGAATAGAATAGAATAGAATAGAATAGAATAGAATAGAATAGAATATAGAATGGAATGTTATAGAATAGAATAGAATAGAATAGAATAGAATAGAATAGAATAGAATAGAATATAGAATGGAATGGAATGGAATAGAATAGAATAGAATAGAATAGAATATAGAATGGAATGGAATGGAATAGAATAGAATAGAATAGAATAGAATAGAATAGAATAGAATAGAATAGAATAGAATATGGAAGAAATAGAATAGAATAGAATAGAATAGAATAGAATAGAATAGAATAGAATAGAATAGAATAGAATAGGAGTAGAGTAGAGTAGAGTTGAGTTGGAAGGGACCTTGGAGGTCTTCTAGTCCAGCCCCCTGCTCAAGCAGGAGGACCAATAGCCTCTGACAGGTAATTGTCCAGTCTCTTTTTAAAAACTCCAGTGACGGAGCACCCACAATTTCTGGCAGCAAGCTGTTCCATTGGTTGGTTGTTCTCACTGTCAGGAAGTTTCTCCTTAATTCCAGAAATAATTGTAATTATTATAGGAAAGCAGTGCAGAGAGTGGTGAGGGTGGCAGAAAAGATTATTGGAAGTTCACTTCCTTCTATCCAGGACATGGCCTAAAAGCGCTTCTTGACCAGGATCCATGGTATTGCCTGGGGACGCAACACATCCTCTCCATAACCTGTTTTCCTTGCTACCTTCTGGGAGGAGATTTCGTGGTATCCAAAGCAGAACAGCTAGATTCTATAACAGCTTTGTTCCATGTAGTTAGCAACCTTGCTGACTCTCAAGACTCCTTCTGCGTGGGTAAATACATATTTTCTTTTGAGAGCAGGCATCAGAATTTCATTTTTAATGGGTGCCAGTGTGCTCACTGGAGGCTAAAACATACAAGGAACAGTTGCTGGAATTGGGTATGTTTAGTTTAATGAAGAGAAGGACGAGGGGGAACAGGATAGCAGTCTTCCAGTATCTCAGGGGCTGCCCCAAAGAAGAGGGAGTCAAGCTATTCTCCAAAGTGCTTGAAGGCAGGACAAGAAGCAACGGATGGAAACTAACGGACTGCAAGGCGATCCAACCGGTCAGTCCTAGAGGAGATCAGCTCCGACTGCTCTTTAGAAGGCCAGATCCTGAAGTGGAAACTCAAGTCCTTTGGCCACCTAATGAGAAGGAAGGACTCCCTGGAGAAGAGCCTGATGCTGGGAAAGATGGAGGGCAAGAGAAAAAGGGGAGGACAGAGAAGGAGGTAGATGGATGGAGGCACTGAAGCAGGAGGCGTGAGCTTAAATGGACTCCAGAAGATGGTAGAGGATGGGAAGGCCTGGAGGAATGCTGTCCATGGGGTCGCGAGGGGTCGGACACAACTTTGCAACTAACAACAACAATATTGAAAAAATGAAAACTTGCCAACTGAGGAAGAACTAATTAAGAAAATATTAGACTGTGCAGAAATGGACAGATTGACATTAAAGAGAAAAGAGAAAGAAGACTCAGTGTACTTTAGAACATGGGATAATTTTTACCAATGGCTAGAAAAGTAAATTAGAAATGTACTATGTAACATTGAATATATACTAGTAAGAAGTAGATTATTGAGCGATTAACTAACATATTGATTATGATATTATAGAAATTAACCCTTACTTATTTTTTAAATACGTGAATCCAGATAATATGCTGTTTGCTAACTATTAAGAATGTTATTTAAAAAAACACTAACCCTAACCCTAGAAAAATTAATAAAATATATACAAAAAAGACAGCGATTTCATGGGTGACTTTTAGATTTTTATTTGACTTTCACCAAATCCAGGCCATAAAAGACAGCCCTCAGCTCATGACATCACCTGCCTCCTCCAGGGGTACCCAGCCACATTAATTAAAAAATTGCAAACATGTATTAAACAGGATGTCCTGAAATTAAACCCATGAGTGAGTACCTTATTATCATATGTGGTGGACATGTGTTAAAGCAAGATATGGGACAGTAATATACACTGATTAGAAAAAATGTTAAGAGAAATACATAGACTATAAATCTGATACTTTTTTTTAACTAGGTATAATGCCAGAAAAACTTGATAAGCAAAGTACATATTTGATTCTACGTGTGATAACAGCGGCGAGAATTATATTTGCACAATATTGGGAGAACGAAGAAATAACGCCAGAAGAAGAAATAATCAAAAAAATATTAGATTGTGCGGAAATAGACAGACTTACTTTTAAGGTTGAAAGAAAAAAGAAAAAAAAGAATATTTTCAAACTTGGGACCTATTTTATCCATGGTTAGAGAAAAGATTTAGGGATTAGGTATTTAATTTGGATTAACAAATAAGATACTCAGACAAGACGTTTTTTGTTGAATGATTATTACTGAACTCTGTTTAAAAACAATAATAATAAAACTTAGAAATAAATAAATAAATCCATTAGTGAGACTTATTTCTCCCTAGAGCAGTGGTTCTCAACCTTTTTAATGCCGCGACCCCCAACTGGTCGTAAGTTGAGGACTACTCAATCGGTTGTAAGTCGAGGACTACTCAACTGGTGCAGCACCGTTTGCAGAATGGGACTTTTGGCGGGCTCAGCAGGGCAGAGAAAGCCTGGACAATTCCTATTGGCTTTTGAAAGCCAATAGAATTAGACTATTCAAGAGAGTCTATTCTATTGGCTTTCAAAAGCCAATAGAATAAAAGGGAGTAGCACAGCTAAGGAAAAGGGGGGGGGAAATGGCGGACTGCGTTGTTTGGCGACCCCCGTGAAATGGTCATTCGACCCCAAATGGGGTCCTGACCCACAGATTGAGAACCACTTCCCTAGAGTCTGCTTACCCTGAGTCTCTTCATAGAGGAGCCTTTAAAACCTGGTTTATTTACACCCTGGTTTAGAATAAGTGGTTAGACTCCTTAGATTTTTTTTGTTTTTTTTTAATACCAGTCTGAATTTTCATGAATGGTTACTTAAGCTGCCCCGGTCGTAGCTCCTTCAAATCCTCAGTAGGCAACTTTTAAAACTTGTGGACTTCCACTCCCAGAATTCCTCAGCCACATGGCTAGCTAAGGAATTCTGGGAGTTGAAGTCCACAGGTCTTAAAAGTTTGAAGACCCCCCCCCCCCCAGCCCTAAAATAAAATTTCTTCGGTTCCTCAGTAAGCACAATAAAGGATCCACGTGCAGACCATTCATTTAATCGGGAAATGAAACACGGAGATTCCACTTTCCGGCTTCACTTTAGAAACTTTGCATTCCGACCAATCAGGAGCACGCGTCTCTGTGCTGGCCAATAGTAAGGCAGCAGATTTTGACCAATCAGATTTTGACCAATCAACTGTTTTGCCCTTTCAAGTTTCAGGCTGAGGACTGAGCCATAGAGGTAAAGTTAAAAAAGGAAGGATGGAAAGCCTTGGGCGCCGGAATTAAAGCGGCAGATTCATAAAATGGGGCAAACCTCACTTAACGACCGTTTTGCTTAGCAATGTAAATTTTGGGCTCGGTGGTGGTTTTCGTCAAGGATTACCTCCAGAAGTTGTGAAAGCTCCAACACTGGAAGTTTTTAAGAAGAGACTGCACAGCCATTTGTTCAAAATGGTATAGGGTTTCCTGCCTGAGCAGGGGGTTGGACTAGATGACCTCCAAGGTCCCTTCAACTTTATTATTTATTTTTATTATTATTATTATTTGTACAGTATCAGAAAGGGAGAGGAAATTCTACAATGGCTACATTTTCTCTTATAAGATAATCTTTATTGTCATTTATAAAATAAAATTATCTCTATTGTCATTTTTTACTGGGGTTGTTTTCTCAGGGGCTGCCCCAAAGAAGAGGGAGTCAAGCTATTCTCCAAAGTGCCTGAAGGCAGGACAAGAAGCAACGGATGGAAACTAACCAAGGAGAGAAGCAACCTAGAACCAAGGAGAAACTTCCTGACAGTGAGAACAATTAACCAGTGGACCAACCTGCCTCCAGAAGCTGTGAATGCTCTATCACTGGAAGTTTTAAAGAAGAGATTGGACAGCCATTTGTCTGAAATGGTATAGGGTTTCCTGCCTGAGCAGGGGGTTGGACTAGAAGACCTCCAAGGTCCCTTCCAATTTTATTACTACTACTACTACTACTACTACTACTACTACTACTACTACTACTACTACTACTACTACTACTACTGTGGGCACACTGGCACACATTAAAAATGAAATTGTTACCTGCTCTCAAAAGTGTGCTCATACATAACCCACGTTAACAAGCTATATACTAAGGTGACCAACCGTCCTCCTTTTGGAAGGACAGTCCTCCTTTTTTGAGTTCTGTCCTCCCTCAAAAAGTGTCCTCCTAAATGTCCTCCTTTTCCATATACCGTCCTCCTTTTGGGAGGACAGTCCTCCTTTTGTGAGTTCTGTCCTCCCTCGAAAATGTCCTCCTAAATGTCCTCTTTTTAACGACTAATCTGCAGGGCTTTTGTTTCCTCATAGAACGCTCAGAAGGCGTTCCGGGACCTTTTTTTAAATTTTTTTTCAACTTTTTCATCTACTGCCCCTACTGGCTTTCGAAAGCCAATAGGAGTTGCTGCTGAGCGCGCCAAAACACCCGGGCGGCAAACTTTGCACGTGCAAGTTGCAGGAACTTGCACCCCTCACTGCTACCCAACTACACGATCTCCTACTTCTTAGTTCCAAAGATAGCTGGAGGAGACTGGAGCGGTAAGTTTCACTTGATCTTCCCTGTTCGGTTCTACGCGGGGATACACAGGGTAGGCAGTGGTGCTGGGGGGTGGCTGGGGTGGGGTGGCTGCAGGACCAGAGCCGGCGCGGCTGGTGCTTTGCAAGCCGCGGGGCCGGCTCTACGGGGATGGGCAGGGAGGGCGGTGGTGCTGGGGGCGACTGGGGGGGGGTGGCTGCAGAGCTGGATCCGGCGCGGCTGGTGCTTTGCAAGCCGCGCGGCCAGCTCTACGGGGATGCGCAGGGTGGATGGTGGTGCTGCCCCAGCACCACCATCCACCCTGCGCATCCCCGTAGAGCTGGCCCCGCGGCTAGCAAAGCACCAGCCGTGCCGGCTCCTGCCCTGCAGCCCCCCCAGCAGCTGGGGGGCGGCTGCAGGGCCAGAGCCGGCGCGGCCCGTGGTTTGCAAGCCACGGGGCCGGCTCTACGGGGATGGGCAGGGGGGGCGGTGGTGCTGGGGGGCGGCTGCAGGGCCGGAGCTGGCGCGGCTGGTGCTTTGCGAGCCGTAGGCCCGGCTCTCCACGGCAGGGCAGCAGTGCTGGCGGGGCGGCTGTGGGCGGGGGCGCGGCGGGCAGTTGACCTTCCATGGGCTGCGCCAGCTGGTGGTCTACGCAGTGCTGACCTGCGCTACCACCACCTCACCCTGCGCATCTACATGGCCATCTTGGAGCGCCTGGCTCACAACACCTGCCTCCGCCGCCCACCCCTGCGCACAAAAAATATTCATTCAATGGAAAAGTACTCATTTAAATAATTAATAGGCATGTAAGCATAATTACAATATAAAATGTTATTGTTACAAATGTTTTTTATTATGCATTTATCATATTATATTGTATTCTGTATTATTGTTGCAATAAATACAATGTTTGTTTTATTTACGATATTTTTTTCTTAAATTTATTCGTGTCCTCCTTTTTGTTGTAAAAAAGTTGGTCACCTTATATATACAACATATGTATATACCTACACCCTTATATATAAATTTATATAAATATTAATCACTGTCCATCTTGAATACACAGCAGAAAGAGGAAGCTTGACAGTTCACAAAAGTAATACTATGAGAACTATCAAAAGGGAGAAACTTTCCAAAGAGTCTCAAAAGATGTTGAGTGCAGAGAAGAGCAACAAAAATGATCAGGGGACTGGAGGCTAAAACATACAAGGAACAGTTGCTGGAATTGGGTATGTCCAGTTTAATGAAGAGAAGGACAAGGGGGGACATGATAGCAGTATTCCAATATCTCAGGGGCTGCCCCAAAGAAGAGGCAGTCAAGCTATTCTCCAAAGCACCTGAAAGCAGGACAAGAAGCAATGGATGGAAACTCATCAAGGAGAGAAGCAATCTAGAACTAAGAAGAAACTTCCTGACAGAACAATTAACCAGTGGAACCACCTGCCTCCAGAATAGAATAGAGCTGGAAGGGACCTTAGAGGTCTTCTAGTCCAGCCCCTCGCTTAAGCAGGAGAACCCCATATCATCTCAGACAAGTGGCAGACTAGCCTCTTCTTGAAGTTGTGAATGCTCCAGCACTGGAGGTCTTTAAGAAGAGATTGGACAACCATTTGTCTGAAATAGTATATAGGGTCTCTTGCTTGAGCAGGGGGGTTGAACTAGAAGACCTCCAAGGTCCCTTCCAACTCTATTAGTCTGTTAAATGAAATGTGCCTTCAGCTTTCAGGGATGATAGTAGTAGTAGTAGTAGTAGTAGTAGTAGTAGTAGTAGTAGTAGTAGTAGTAGTAATAATAATAAAATTGGAAGGGGCTTTGGAGATCACCTAATCCAACCCCCTGCTCAGGCAGGAAACCCTATACCAGGGGTAGGCAACCTTGGCTCTTTTGTGACTCGTGTACTTCAACTCCCAGAATTCTGGGAGTCCACGTGTCATAAAAGAGCCAAGGTTGCGTACCTTGCCCTATACCATTTCAGACAAATGGCTGTCCTGTCTCTTCTTAAAAACTTGCAGCGGTGGATCATTCACAGCTTCTGGAGGCAGGTCGTTCCACTGGTTAATTGTTCCCTCCCCCTTTCCCAAGTCTTGGAATACAACCCCTTTCTGGAAAATTTGGAAAGATCAAAGCAACTCATCAGCGGGCGCCCGGCTTTGCCCCCCCCCCCCGCAACCTTTCATTCCCCCTCTCCAGAACCTGAAGTAGAGACGCGTCGCTTTTTCACCCGGATCTCTACAGCCTCCTGGGAGAGGTGGAGCCAGGCGGAGCGTCCCGTTCGGGGCTCTTCTCGCGAGATCTGGAGCCGCCGCTTCCCGCTCCCTCCGCGCGCCTCCCTCCCTCGCGCACAGCCGGCAGGGTCACGTGGGCGCGGCGTCCCGCCCTATCAGGGCGCCGGAGCGCGAAGGTCGGCCGAACTCCCGCCAAATACGAGCGAGCCGACGGGCGGTTGGGCGCAGGGCGAACCGGACGGGGCCGGCCGCGGCGGGGCTTCGCTGTTCCCGGGGATGTGACGGGAAGCGTCGGCTTCCCGCCGCCCGGCCGCTCTTCTCCTCGGGCAGGTGAGGGGCTAGAGCGAGCCGCGGGGGGGGAGCGGTGAGGGAGGGGGAGGGGGAGGGGGAGGGGAAGAGGAAGGAACCCTGACGGGAAACTGAGGCAGAGAGGGAAGAAAAAGGAAAGGAAGGGTCTCTAACTGAGGCAGGGCGAAGGGTCTCTGGGGGAAACTGAGGCAGGGAGGGGAGGGGTCTCTCTGGGGGAAACCGAGGCAGAGAGGGGAGGGGTCTGTAAGGGGAAACAGGAGAAAAAGGAGGGGTCTCTGAGGGAACTGAGACAGAAGGGAGGGGGGGTCTCTAATGGGTGAGACAGGAGGGGAGGGGGTCTCTCGGGGAAACTGAGGCAGGAAGGGGGAGGGGAAGAGGAAGGAACCCTGACGCGAAACTGAGGCAAAGAGGGAAGAAAAAGGAAAGGAGGGGTCTCTAAGCGGGTACTGAGGGGAAACTGAGGCAGGGCGAAGGGTCTCTGGGGGAAACTGAGGCAGGGAGGGGAGGGGTCTCTCTGGGGGAAACTGAGGCAGAGAGGGGAGGGGTCTGTAAGGGGAAACAGGAGAAAAAGGAGGGGTCTCTGAGGGAACTGAGACAGAAGGGAGGGGGGTCTCTAATGGGTGAGACAGGAGGGGAGGGGGTCTCTCGGGGAAACTGAGGCAGGGGGGGTCTCTAAAGGGAAAGGCAAGAGGGAGGGGTCTCTGGGGGAATCTGAGGCAGGGAGGAAAGGAAATGAGGGGTGTCTAAGCGGGTACTGAGGGGAAACTGAGGCAGGGAGAAGTGTCTCTCTGGGGGAAACTGAGGCAGGGAGGAGAAGGGTCTCTCTGGGGGAAACTGAGGCAGGGAGGGGAGGGTCTGTAAGGGGAAACAGGCAGGAGAAAAAGGAGGGGTCTCTGAGGGAACTGAGACAGAAGGGAGGGGGTCTCTAATGGGAAACTGAGGCAGGGAGGGGAGGGGGTCTCTAAAGGGAAAGGCAAGAGGGAGGGGTCTCTGGGGGAAACTGAGGCAGGGAGGGGAGGGGGGGTCTCTAAAGGGAAAGGCAAGAGGGAGGGGTCTCTGGGGGAATCTGAGGCAGGGAGGAAAGGAAATGAGGGGTCTCTAAGCGGGTACTGAGGGGAAACTGAGGCAGGGAGAAGGGTCTCTCTGGGGGAAACTGAGGCAGGGAGGAGAAGGGTCTCTGGGGGAAACTGAGGCAGGGAGGGGAGGGTCTGTAAGGGGAAACAGGCAGGAGAAAAAGGAGGGGTCTCTGAGGGAACTGAGACAGAAGGGAGGGGGTCTCTAATGGGAAACTGAGGCAGGGAGGGGAGGGGGTCTCTAAAGGGAAAGGCAAGAGGGAGGGGTCTCTGGGGGAGACTGAGGCAGGGAGGAAAGGAAATGAGGGGTCTCTAAGCGGGTACTGAGGGGAAACTGAGGCAGGGAGAAGGGTCTCTCTGGGGGAAACAGGCAGGGAGGAGAAGGGTCTCTGGGGGAAACTGAGGCAGGGAGGGGAGGGTCTGTAAGGGGAAAGGCAGGAGAAAAAGGAGGGGTCTCTGAGGGAACTGAGACAGAAGGGAGGGGGTCTCTAATGGGAAACTGAGGCAGGGAGGGGAGGGGGTCTCTAAAGGGAAAGGCAAGAGGGAGGGGTCTCTGGGGGAGACTGAGGCAGGGAGGGGAGGGGTCTTTAAAGGGAAACAGGGAGGGGGAGGGGGCCTCCAAAGGGAATCTGAGGCAGGGAGGGGGGCCTCTAAAGGAAACAGGCAGGTCTCTCTGGGGGAAACTGAGGCAGGGAGGGGAGGGCTCTGAGAAGAAACAGGCAGGAGAAAAAGGAGGGGTCTCTGAGGGAACTGAGACAGGAGGGAGGGAGAAGGCAGGGGATCTCTAAAGGGAAACTGAGGCAGGAGGGAGGGGTCTCTAAGGGGGAACTAAGGCAGGAGGGAGGGGTCTCTAAGGGGGAACTGAAGTGGTAGGGAGAGGGGAGGGGTCTCTAAAGTGAAATTGAGGCAGGGGTCTCTTAGGGGGAACTGAGGTGGTGGGGAGAGGGGAGGGGTCTCTAAAGGGAAACTCAGGGAGGGGAGGGGTCTCTAAGGGGGAACTAAGGCAGGAGGGAGGGGTCTCTAAGGGGGAACTGAAGTGGTAGGGAGAGGGGAGAGGTCTCTAAAGGGAAATTGAGGCAGGGGTCTCTTAGGGGGAACTGAGGTGGTGGGGAGAGGAGAGGGGTCTCTAAAGGGAAACTCAGGGAGGGGAGGAGTCTCTAAGGGGGAACTAAGGCAGGAGGGAGGGGTCTCTAAGGGGGAACTGAGGTGGTAGGGAGAGGGGAAGGGTCTCTAAAGGGAAACTGAGGCAGGAGGGAGGGGTCTGTGAGGGGAAACCCAGGCAGGGAGGGAGGGGTTCTTTCAGGGGAAATGGAGGGAGGGGAGGAGTCTCTGAGGTGGTAGGGAGAGGGGGCTGGTTCTTTAAAGGGAAACTGAGGCAGGGATGGAAGGACTCGTCAAGCAAAACTGAGGCAAGCAGGAGGGTCTCTGAGGGGTCACTGAGGCAGGAAGGAGGAGTTGCTGAGAGGAAATGGAAGTAGGAGGGGCAGGGACCTCTGAGGGGAAACTGAGGTAGGCAGGGGCCACAAGAGGGCAGAAGAGCCTTGTATCAGAGGCTTCACCAGCTTTGGGGGGCTTCACCTGTAGGTTTGAGACTGGGGTTCGAGGCATTGTGTGAACCCTGAGCAAGGCTTAAATCCTGGGACAGGTTAAAAGTATTGGGGGAAACCTCACTTGCATATCACACTGTTGGGGGAACTGAGCAAAGGAAGCAGCGATAGGCCCAGGGAGGGGAATGGTAGCCAAATCAGATGCTGGTGGGGGGGCTTCACTTATTGAAATGCTGCCACCCGGGGGTTCCTTCAGCGCTTTCAATCGGCTTGCAAATTTCAGTGGCTGGCTTCAACTAAATCCAACCAAGGTACAGTACTTGATATGTTAGGTGAATCAGAAACAGAAACTGTTAATAATGTGTGTGTGTGTGTGTGTGGTTTAATGATAGGGGATTTGGCATGGGATGGCTAAAACTGAGTGATCACAAGGATTGGGTGAAGGCCAGTATTAATCTGAGGTGAACAATATTACATTTGTTCTGAATATCTGCAGAAATTTAATGATTATCTGCCTTTGCTAGGCAACTATGGAGTGTCGAAATAAAACTGGAGTTCCAGCCCGGAAGCTAATCCAAGGTAACTTGTTTTCTCTTGAAATATGTAATCTGGTTCTTCAACTTTTTATCTTTTTCTTATTACTTGGATTTGTAATGCTATTTGCATTCAATTCTGTGTTTCGTACCTTTATCCTTTCGCGGAGTTGCAGAAACTAGAATGCAAAGAGACCTAGAGGGAATGATGGTTCTTTTTATGCTATTCACTTTGTTGAATGGTGTGGCAAATATTAATTCATCGTGGTTTTGTTGAACTGCAGTCCTGAACAGCGCTGATCTAGTCAGTGACTTAAGAAGAGTCCCCATTAGTGCATCTGCAGTCAGGAGCCTAGGCCTCCTTTAAAACTGCATACAGGTAGTCCTCAACTTACAATCAAAATTGAGCCCAAAATTTCTGTTGCTAAGTGAGATGGTTAAGTGAATTTTGCCCCATTTTGTGATCTTTCTTGCCACAGTTATTGTGAATCTGGCTTCCTCATTGACTTTTCTTGTCAGAGGTTTGCCAAAGGCGGGGATCATATAGTCCCGGGACACTGCAACTGCCATAAATACATGCCAGTTTCCCAGTGTGTAAATTTTGATCATGTGACCATGGAGATGCTGCAATGGTTGTAACTCTGAAAAATGGTCATAAATTAGTGCCGTTATAACTTTGGACACTAAACAAATGGTTGTAAGTCAAGGACTGTCTGTAGTTGCTTGAGCTGTGGGATGGGTGATGATAGCTCACTGTATCTAAGAATAGGACTCCTATTAACAGGTCAAACATTACATTATGTCATAATTTAAGTATGTAGAATAACTAGAGTAAGTTGGGTTCATTCCTGTCACTAAGCAGTATTAAATCATGGTTTCATAATGTCTGTGTCCTAGTTCATACAACAGTCAAAAGAAAGCAATTATGTTGCTATATTATTTGCCTCTGGTATGGAGAAATTATTGTGAATACAGAACCACCAAGCTCATGGCTGGTATTGATAGTTTTTTGTTTTTGAATTTGTCAAAATTCCCCTTTGGAGCTAAATTAACAGCATTCTCTGTGTCTTATAGTAATAAATTTAATTGTCAATAACGTTTGGATATATTTGCATGGCTATTCATAGATTTCTGGGTGGCTTACAAAGCCAAAAGCCAAAATACAATTTAAACATTCAATAATATTTCCTCCTAACTGAAGACAGAATCAAACAATTATTCCAGAATGAGAAACTACAGTAAATTAGAATCTAGGCTTTGTTTAAATTTAAATTATGTTCTAAAAGGCTCTGGGGATTTGAAAGATACATGCGCTCTCAAAAAGGACTTCCTTTGTCTCCAATTTTCTGTGTTTCAGACCAAAAGCCTTTCTCATCCAGCATGTTCCCGCATTGTTCAGGCAGATGCTGTGGGAAGCCCAGTGTGATACGCACCCACTTGTGTTCCCTAGTTACTCCTACCAAGAAGCTTTAATGATAATATGCATCTGTCATCCTTAACAGCCTTCAACCTCTTCGTTTTTCGTGAATTTGTCTCATCCCCCTTCAGAGTTATCCAATTGTCATTTGATAGTTTAAACCAGGGGTAGGCAACCTCAGCTCTTTTATGACTCATGGACTGACTAAGGAATTCTGGGAGTTGAAGTCCATGAGTCATAAAAGAGCCGAGGTTGCCTACCCCTGGTTTAAACCATGATTTAATTATGCCTTTTTTAAAAAAAGTACCTTTTCAGACTCTTTAATTATTTTGAATGACTCTAGTTTCTAATATTTTAAGAGAAAAAAGGTTGCCCATATTTGAACTGTGCGCCCCCCCCCTTAGCCTTATACTATAAATTTTTGTCAGAGATGTTCCTCATATTCAAATTTAGTTATCTGTAGTCTGTGGTCCAAGATCCACTGATGGGCTGCGAGAATACATCCATAAATATTGGTTGCCAGGCTGACAAAGAATCTGGAGGACTGTAATCTTAACAGCTACTACAAGCTTCTCTGTTGTTAGCGAAGAAATCTTGATGGATTACAGGTAGAAAGAAGTCAGAAACTTTTGTCAGGCCCCACAAACCAAGAGCAACACCTGGGATAACTTCTGAGTACTTTTGTTTGCCTACAGACAGAATCTTGTCAGACTAACACAACTATCTGCACAACTATAGATACATCTGTGAACTGTTAGGGAGGATTCATCTTTGCCCTCTTCCTAACAGACTTTCCAAGTTTTGCTGCCCTCTGGAAAGCAACCTTTCCCTCTGGGACTCCAGACCACATTTCACTACACACACACACACACATACACACACACACACACACTGCCGTAATACACATGAAACTATATTGTTTTAAAAGGGAGACAGTTCTGTTGCTAGAATTTTTGCAGTCCCGTCTTTACTCCATAGATCTTGATTAATGAGAACCCTGTGAGAATTCTGCTTGGAAAAGAATCAGTTCCCCAAAAGCCTGACAATTTAAGTAGCCCCGAATATAAGTGTCAAGCAACCAAAATATTATTTGTCTAGGTGGGAACACAAAGACCTCTAGGGATTTGGCAACAACCACGTTAATTTACGGTCTTGAAAAATAAAACGTTTAATTTGAAACTTTGCACGAAGTTTGGATGTCAGCTGAAAAGGATGTACGTGTAATATCTGCAGGCTTTCTGTTGCTGATCTTTAGCTTGTGTGATAATCCTCTAAAGCTTTTGATCACATTGGTGATAGTCCAAGGTTGTGAATCTGTCTGACACCATTTAGTTGCCTTATTTCGATAGTAGTCTTTTTATCAAGCATTTGTACAAGGGTGATAAATGTCGACAGCTTCCATTCAGGATCCCCAGTGTGGCATTTTCCTTTTTAAGAGGAGCTTGTAGCTTTTAGTAAACATTCTTTTTCCACTACAAGATTCCTTTCTTGATCAGATGTCAAGGGACTATTCTGTGCCAGAAAGATATATATTTCGAAGTAAGAATTATTAACATCGTTACTTTTTTTATCCAGTCTTTTTGTGTAACTCAAGGTGGCAATATATAGCAATAGCACTTGGACTTATACCCCGCTTCCCAGTGCTTTACAGAGTCAACATATTGGCCCCAGCAATGTGGGTCCTCATTTTACTGACTTTGTGAGGATGGAAGGCTGAGTCAACCTTCAGCGCGTGAGGATCGAACTCCTGGCAGTGAGCAGAGTTAGCCTGCAATGCTGCATTCTAACCACTGCATCACCACAGCTCATGAACATACTTAATACCTTATTTCCCCGACAACAACAATCCTTTGAGGTGAGTTGGGCTGAGAGAGAGAGAGAGACTGGCTCAAAGTCAACTTTCATGCCCAAGGAATCAACTTCTCTAATGTATGCAAAGCACACTAAACCATATCGGAAATAGTGTGATGCCAGTGGTTTAATTTTCCATTTTTATAAAGGTGATGGACCTGCATGTTAACACCCACACATAATTTGAGATAGGAAATAGAAATCATTGCAAACCACCCCATGGATTGAGCTGATAAAATGCTGCTGCTGCTGATCGCAGTTATTATTATTAATAATAATAAAGTTGGAAGGGATCTTGGAGGTCATCAAGTCCAACCCCCTGCTCAGGCAGGTAACCCTATACCATTCCGGACAAATGGCTGTCCAGTCTCTTAAAAACTTTCAATGTTGGAGCATTCATCGCTTTTGGAGACAGGTTGTTCCACTGGTTAATTGTTCTAACTGTCAGGAAGTTTCTCCTTAGTTCCAGGTTGCTTCTCTCCTTGATTAGTTTCCATCCGTTGCTTCTTGTCCTGCCTTCGGGCGCTTTGGAGAATAGCTTGACTCCCTCTTCTTTGGGGCAGCCCCTGAGATACTGGAACACTGCTATCCTGTCCCCCCTCGTCCTTCTCTTCATTAAACTAGACATACCCAATTCCAGCAACCGTTCCTTGTATGTTTTAGCCTCCAGACCTCTAATCATCTTTGTTGCTCTTCTCTGCACTCTTTCCAGAGTCTCAACATCTTATTTACCTCATGATGACCAAAACTGGGCACCGTATTCCAAGTGTGGCCTTACCAAGGCCTTGTAAAGTGGTATTAACACTTCACGTGATCTTATTACTTTAAAATGAGTGTTGATCATTTTATATGTTTGCATATCGGTTTGTTTTATCGGATTGTTTTTATCTGCTTAGATGAGGGCAGCCATATAAATTAAATAACGGTAATATTCATTTTGTTGATCTTGTTATTCCAGCTCGGCTGCCCTTCAAGCGCTTGAACCCCATACCAAAGGAGAAGCACGACACCGACCCCGAAGTCAAGAAAGCCAGGAGCGTGCAGCACCTCCTCAATCAAAACACACCCCACCCCGCCTCACCGCACCCTTTATCGGACAATGTGGAAAACAGTTGTGAGGAAGAATCGGAATCCCACGTTCCAAAACTGGTTAACGGCAAGGGCCCTCTGGATAACTTTGTGCAGAAAAGTAAAAAAAAGGAGACGATTCCGTCTCCGTTCTTCATAGACTTGACGGACGACCCTCCTCACAGACCGAATGATAACACGGGTGGCACCAAGCCCAACATCAAAATAGCATCTTCTGGGGAAACCCCGAAGGGGAAAGGAGGCCAGGTTGGTCCTCCAAATTCCTCTTGTGACCTCCAAGGAGATCCCGGTTTAGAAACTGGCTTAGACGTAACAGATAAGGAACTTCCAAGTACGGGGTGCGCTGGGATCCAAACCAATACCTCCAAAGAGGATAAACCTCCGAATGTCATATTTGAACGGAAAATGCCGGTCGTGGTTCTGGAGGACATCTTGGCCAGCAGGTCTCCTCCAGCTGCAGCTTTGGAAAGGAGCGTGACGTCTGAAAACGAAACCATGGAGTCTTGTCCCGAAGAGGACGACACGCCTTGTACAAATTCCTCCTCCAGTTCTCTCTCTCTCACCAGCTCTCCTGAGTCTCGGGCGACCACGGAGCACGACGTCACTCCGATAGCTGCTTCAACGCCGATTTGGCAGGTGGGTATCCGCTTCAGGAAAGCCACCTCAGGGTAAATATATCAGGTGGTCCTTTAGTGACCGTTTGAAGTTACAACAGCGCTGAACAAAAGTGACTTGTGACGGTTTTTCACACGAGCATTGCGGCACCAGTCACGTGATCAAAATTTAGACCAGTGGGGGCGAACCTGTGGCACGGGTGCCAGAGGCGGCACTCAGAGCCCTCTCTGTGGGCACGCGCGCTGTCGCCCCGGTCCTAGGCCTTCAGCTGGGTTTTATAAAACTTTTTCGCTTTAGGACTCCGTCGCCGTGTGCAAAAAAAAAAAGGTTCAATCAATCAGTCAGTTTCAACTTCTCGCGGGGAAAAAAAAGATCTCGCAAAGTTGGAATTGATTGATTGAACTTTTTTGTCCCACCTGGTCTGCCGTTACCACCGCAACCACGCCCATCCAATGGGCCACACCCCCCAATTGGCCACACCCACCCAATGGGCCATGCCCACCCAATGGGCCACACCCACCCAGCACCCGACAATGCATAAGTGGGTTTTGGGTTGCAGTTTGGGCACTCGGTCTCTAAAAGGTTCGCCATCACTGATTTAGACGCTTGGCAACAGGCTCATATTTGTGATGGTTGCAGCGTCCTGGGGACACATGATCCCCTTTTGCGACTTTTTAAAAAATATATATTTTATTGATTTTTTTTTTACAATAACAATCTTTAGTGCTTAGTAAACAGCGTGTTGTCTGGGTTCATATATTTAAAAAACAATCAATTAATTTGTTAGTGGCGAAGTCGTGTCCGACCCCTTGCGACCCCATGGACAATGTTCCTCCAGGCCTTCCTGTCTTCTACCATCTTCTGGAGTCCATTTAAGCTCACGCCTCCTGCTTCAGTGACTCCATCCAGCCACCTCATTCTCTGTCGTCCCCTTCTTCTCTTGCCCTCCATCTTTCCCAGCATCAGGCTCTTCTCCAGTGAGTCCTTCCTTCTCCTTAGATGGCCAGAGTACTTGAGTTTCAACTTCAGGATCTGGCCTTCTAGAGAGCAGTCGGGGTTGATCTCCTCTAGGACTGACCAGTTGGATCTTCTCCAGCACCATAGTTCAAAGGCCTCAATTCTTTGGCATTCAGCCTTTCTTATGGTCCAGCTTTCAAAGCCATGCATTGCAACTGGGAAAACCACAGCCTTGACTATACCTACTTTTGTTGGCAGGGTGATGTCTCTGCTTTTTAGTATGCTTCTAATTAATTTCTATAATTCCATAATCAATGTATTAATGATATATTTCCTTGATCTTCTTCCGGTAGTATTCTCCTTTTGTCAACATTAAATAATAGTTCTTAATACTTTCAGTACATACAAGGTTAGATATAAACATTTTTCTTGTGTTTGTACAAATAAGAGTAGCATCAGCATATATCTTTTCTGATTGGCTTATGTTTCAATTGTATTTGAAAAAGTCACCATTAAGTCACTATCCTGTTTTCAAGATTCTTATTTAAGTTTATTTTCCCCTCTGTATTCAAATTATTCTTATCAGTCATAATTTTTTCACAATTTAAATATCCAAACTTTTCATTCATTTCCACCATCCCAATATTTTTACATTTCATATAATAATAATTATTAATAATAAAGTTGGAAGGGACCTTGGAGGTCATCTGGTCCAACCCCCTGCTCAGGCAGGAAACCCTATACCATTTCAGACAAATGGCCGTCCAGTCTCTTCTTAAAAATTTCTAGTGTTGGAGCATTCAGAGCTTCTGGAGGCAGGTTGTTCCACAGGTTAAAAAATACTGTACTACTTGTATATCTTATCCCTCTTATTGTAGGGCTCCTTTATATCCATAATTTATCTATTCTTTTAACCATATTCAAAAAGTGTTTAATCATATAGTACTCCATCTGGTAAGTCGCATCAAATCTCTTGAATGTAACTCTAGCCTTCTTCTTTTGCCAAGTAGCTTTCCAAGTCAGTGTGTTCAGCTTGCCAGGGGATTTTTCCTGTATTTTTATAAATGTTGCTGGGAATTGGAAAGACAAATTAAGTAGGATGTGCGGTTTTTTTGTCTCCCAAACTCTAATGATTCTCCTGGCTGCTCTATAATCCATTTTGTTAGATCTTCTTTCTTATCTTCCAAGTTTGCTTTGAAGCCCTGCAAAATAAAATATCTTTTCCATTTCCATTGTTGTAGCAAAATCTTGTAAGTTTTCTTTCTTTTCTTAAAAAGCCTGTTGCATGAAGTTCAGAAGCCTGCTAAGATACTATGAGATACGATGATGCTTTTTTTTTTTTTTTTTACTTGGAAATTGATTTTGGCTTCTTGCTAAGTGCGATAAGGTGCTGACAGATCTTTTATTCTACACTTTTAAAAATTGAAAACATTTTGTGGATATTTCTGTGGGGAAAAAACACAGAATGGAAATGTTTTCACAGGAACACATAGGATTAGAAAACGATCAAATCCGAGCCCCTCTGTAGAATAATAATTTATTAAATTTATATGCTGCCTGACTCCCAGCAACTAAAACGGCTCAAGAGTTTCTGAGCTGGCTTCAACCTGTCCCAATGATTGGATTTGATCTGGAGAATGAGAATGGAGTTTATGGCGCAAGAAGGAATACGGTTTGAGTGACATCTTGAAAATCTGCAGCGGAGGAGGTATGCTGTGTTAACAAAGTGTTTGCGTGGGCACTCGCCTTCCAGTCAGTGTTGACTCTGCCTGGATAAGTCTCTGCCCCCCCCCCCTTTTTTTTTTTTTGCAAAATTTCAGAAGTGCCTCCTTACTAGGGCTGAGAGTGACTGGTCCAAGATCACCCACCTGGCTTTTTGTCCAGGTCAGGACTAGAACTTATGATCTTCTAATTTCCAGCCTGTTGTTTTAACTACTAAACTAAATTGACTGTCGATATAGCAGAGTGGTGGTGAACCTATGGCACGAGTGCCAGAGGTGGCACTCTGAGCCCTCTCTGTGGGCACACATGCCGTCACCCCAGCCCTGCCTCCCCCCCGCAGCCCCCTCCTCATCAGCAGCCCCCCCCGGAGGAGAGTCACCCCCGGGTGTGGCCCGGGCAGAGCAGCACAGCCAAATACATGGCAGCTGGGCAGCAGATGGAGGGCGTGACCCTCCTAACAATTACCAGAGCACTCCGAATTTCTTGGCGATGTCCATTTTGCTCTATGGGTTTATGGTGACCTAACCCTAACCCTTAATGGAATTTTCCTCCAATGGGATTTTCCCATGTATTTTGCCAGGAAACACGGAAAAGGCAGCCTAGAAAAGTCAGTACCCTCCTAACCATTCCCAAGCACTCAGAGTTTGTTGGCGATGTCCATTTTGATCTATGAGTTCATCATAATCTAACCCTAACCCTAAGTGGAATTTTCCTCCAATGGGATTTTCCCATGTCTTTTACTGGGAAACATAGGGCAGCCTAGAAAAGACAGTATCCTCCTAACCATAACCAAGCACTTTGAGTTTGTTGGCGATGTCCATTTTGATCTATGAGTTCATCGTAACCTAACCCTAAGTGGAATTTTCCTCCAATGGGATTTTCCCATGTCTTTTACCAGGAAACATGGAAAGGTCAGCCTAGAAAAGTCAGTACCCTCCTAACCATTCCCAAGCACTCAGAGTTTGTTGGCGATGTCCATTTTGATCTATGAGTTCATCATAACCTAACCCTAAGTGGAATTTTCCTCCAATGGGATTTTCCCATGTCTTTTACTGGGAAACATAGGGCAGCCTAGGAAAGTCAGTGCCCTCCTAACCATACCCAAGCACTCCGCGTTTGTTGGCGATGTCCATTTTGCTCTATGGGTTCATGGTGACCTAACCCTAACCCTAAGTGGAATTTTCCCCCAATGGGATTTTCCCATGTATTTTACCAGGAAACATAGATAGGGCAGCCTATAAAAGACAGTCCCCTCCTAACCATAACTAAGCACTCTGAGTTTGTTGGCGATGTCCATTTTGCTCTATGAGTTCATCGTAACCTAACCCTAAGTGGAATTTTCCTCCAATGGGATTTTCCCATGTATTTTACCGGGAAACATAGATAGGGCAGCCTAGAAAAGACAGTATCCTCCTAACCATAACCAAGCACTTTGAGTTTGTTGGCGATGTCCATTTTGCTTTATGGGTTCATGGTGCCACCATGGCGCTGCGGGGCCGCCTGGGCGATCTGCGGCGGGCCGTGGATGGCCCTGAGAGCGGGCAGGGTGAGGATGGAGCAGGGCGGGTGAAGCGGGGGCAGCCTGGGGGCGGGACGGTTTTGGGCACTCGGTCTCTAAAAGGTTCGCCATTACTGATATAGTATTAATGTGTTCATAAAAGAAAAACTAACACAGCCAGTGTGCCCTGTTGAGAACAAAGCCTCAAAATCTTCCGTTTCCCTGGAGTAAAACCCCAGGGAGGTTTCCATAGAACTAGCTGTTCCACAAGAACAGATACCACGTGGGCGGGACAGGGAAGGAAACAGCCCCAAAGTGAGCAGGTGGTGGTGTGGAATTTCTCTTTTCAACCCCAAAGATTATGGCCATCAAATGCTATCTATAGATAACTTTCTAGTGGAATAATGTGACTCGGTGTTTTTAAAAAGTTATTTTGGGAAACAATTCGGACATTCCTTTGTACAAATGTCTGAGCTCGCAGCCAAAAATAATTTACTAAGTGAAGAGTAAGAAGATTGTATGCTACAACCCAGCTTGATAGGTTTGGGTTTTAGGGCTTGTTTTCTTTAGAAAGGTCTATAGAGAACGTAGTTCTAAATCAACAGACGTACCCTCTATAACAGGGCTTTTCAACCAGTGGTATGGGTACCACCTGTGGTACATTGGCACCTGGCAGGTGGTACGCGACCATCCTAGAAAGTGGTAGCGGGGGAGGGGAATGTGCTGAACCGGTGGCAGCACCGCACAAGCCTGAGCGAGAGACGGCTGGAGCTGCAGGGCGGTCAGGGCTCAGCGGAAGCGCCAGGATCAGTGCCGGGCTCCAGCTGGAGCTCGGTGCTGATCCTGGTGCTTCTGCTGAGCCCTGAAGAATAACCAATCAGCTGGAAAGCAGCACTGATCCTGACGTTTCTGCTGAGCCCAGAAGAAGCGCCGATCAGCTGGAACGTTGCAGCATCTCCAGAGTCTTGTGATTTACATTCAGATGCTTGGCAACTGATTCATATTTATGATGGTCCCAGTGTCCTAGGGTCATGTGAAGTGACCAAAACCTGCTGCAACCACCCAGCATACAGGGGGGAATAAAAACCAAACACCCACCCCCACCCCCCCACTGCCAATCCTCAACAGAAATGCTCACAATAATGAAAACCTCAAACAGGAGGAAGAGCGCCGTCGGGCGGCCAGGCAGATGTCTTGCTCGGCTGTGGCTTGGGGGGCACTTTTTTCAGTGCCGTTGTAACTTCGAACAGTCACTAAGCGAACTGTTGTAAGTCGAGGACTACCTGTACTTTATCAAGTTTTTGACCCCTTGCTAGGCGACTGGTGGTACTCGGATGTTGCCATATCCTAAAAGTCGTACAATGGGTGAAAAGGTTAAAAAGCCCTACTCTATAAGATAAAGATAAGATAAGATAACCTTTATTGTCATTTTTATATTTATTTTTATTTATTTATTTATTTATTATTTTTACTATACAAGTAGTCCTTGGTTTTGTTGAAGGAGAAGTCTTCATCAGGGTTCAGTCCAAGCCGGGAATAAATAACATGGCGACTGCTTTAGGAAGAAGGTTGCAGTTTATTGAAGAGGAGAGCCAGACAGAAAGATGGCTCTGGAAGAAAAGAGAGAGAGCACATGTAGGGAGTGGGTTTTTATACCCTCTGGAGCCTTTTGTTTGGAATTGTTCCTGTGGCATGAACTTTGACCTGAGTCTGAGTGTGCCCTTTGGCGTCTGTGGGTTAATCTTATTACGTCCTGTCTTAAGAATTTGGGTGGGGCGTGTAGATTGTAGGTGTCTTTGTCTTCCTGAGCTTCTAGCTGGAGGGCTCCAACCTTCCTGAATGGATTATTACATCTGCATTTCTACAGAGCTGGTTTCTGCTTGGGACAGAGAGACTTGGGGGTGGGGTTGGTTTCTGCCTTTAAATCCTTTTGGGAAATATATTCTGTCTCTTATATTTCCAAAAATATTTATTTCTCGTGGGGGGGGGCTGACTTCCCACAGTTTACAACCACAATTCAGCCCAAAATTCAGCAAGGCAGTTCTTTAGCGAGATGTGCCTCATTTTACAACCTTTTTTTTTTTGCGACAGTTAAATGAATCACTGCAGTTGTTAATTGAATCGTGTGCTCATTAAGCAAGCCTGGTTTCCCCCCCCCCCCCATTGCTTGTCGGAAGCCGGCTGGGAAGGTTACAAATGGTGATCACATGACCCCGAACAGTGCAGCGGTCACAAACGCAGGCCAGTTGCCAATCACCCGAAGTCTAATCGGATGACCGCGGAGATGCTACAACGGATGGTAAATGGGAAAACCGGTCCTGTCACTTTTTTTACTGCTGTTATGATTTGAACGGTCACTAAACGAACGGTGGCAAGTCAAGGGCTATGGTAGTGATGGCGAACCTTTTAGAGACCGAGTGCCCCAAAACTGGCCCTGCCCCCCCGCTCTGCCCCCCATCCCCTGTCCCGCCTGCCCACAGGACCACTCGCTGCCTCCAGGGCCCGTCACAGATCGCCCAGGCAGCCCAGCAGTGCCATGGCGGCCACACCCTCTGCCCGCGCCCTGCAACATCAACTGTGCGCAATGGGATATGAGGGCAGAGTCTTGTCTACGCTGCCTGGCTGCCATGTCCTTGGCTGTGCTGCTCCGCGTGGGCCACGCTCAGGGGCGACTCTCCTTCAGGGGGGCTGCTGGAGAGGAAGGGGTCATGGGGGGAGGCGAGGCTGGGGTAACAGCATGTGTGCCCACAGAGAGGGCTCCGAGTGCCGCCTCTGGCACCCGTGCCATAGGTTCGCCACCACTGGGCTATGGGCATCAAGAAAAGCACACACTCCATTTACTAAATGCCTCCCTGTAAAATGTGAAATGAAATTTACAGAGAAGGCATCCACTGCTACTTAGTAAACACCTATGGCTCTGTTCTGCTACACTAAAAACATACTTTTTGCTCCTTAAAACCTTCCCCTTTATAGCAGAAACACTCAAAGGCTTGAAAATTACATCCCTAACCTAACCCCACATAAACAGACAGGCAGCTGCATCCACTGAATATGAGTCAAGGTTCACACACACTGCTGACTTACTGTATTGCATAAATTGGTATGTTGCACGTCAACTTCTCCAAGGGGGTTCTGTATTGCAATGTGTGTGTGTGTTTGTGTCTGTGTTTTAAAAAGCTGCTCTGTTTTGTTATTGTGTCTCTGAATTGCCTGTGTAATGTGGCATCTTGCCCATTGTGTACGTGCGTGGGTTTTGTTCAAAGATACCTATTATATTATGAAGCTCTCCAGCTAATACTTAAAAGTGTCCCGTATTGTTTCTGGGAAATAGTTTATTCACCAGCCTTTGGGATTTGTTTGTTGCCGTTCCTTAGTGTGAAACAAAGAGCTGAATTGTTCTGTTGGCCAAAACTTAGTTAACTGGCAACTCTTGTTTTCTTGATTTCAAATAAGAATGGGGAAGTCTTGGAGGCGCCAGTACGATTTGCACTTGTGGCAATCCTAAATTATTTTGCTGCCTTTTTTTGTGGTTGTTCTTCAACAACTCCTGGGTCCAGGGCTGGAATTAACCATGGAAAGACCTGGAGAAGATTCTTGCCTGAGTATAAATTCAGATCAAGTTGTGTTGAGTTAGTTCTTTGCTGCAGTCCGAAATATACCTTTTACTGGCCCCGTTTAAAAGTTTAAAGTTAAAAGGTTTAAAGTTAAAGGTATGCTTTCTCATTCCAACCAGCTACAATTGGGAGACGGGATTATTTTTTCATTGGAAAGATAGCCAGAAGAGCAACCCTTAAACATTACAGACCATAATCTCTATTCATCACCCTCCAAAACGTTCAATTTTAAACCCAGTTCAAATAAGTATGTTTAGTTTGCCTATTTGCCGTGATGATAAAATGGAACCTGTATCTATTTATGTAGATTTTTGCGTTCACTTTACAGCATGGTGACTCAGCTGATAGTTGTTACAAACCATTGTAACAACCAAGTGACTGGACTCATACTTACAACCATTTTTGTAACAAAATGGTTGTAAGTATGAGTCCAGTCATTTGGTGCCTCGACTTACGACCCCAGTGACTTGCAATTAAAATTCCAGGCTCCGTTGTGGTCATAAGTAGCAGCTAAGTAAGAATTGTGGGAGATGTACTCCTACCCCAGGGGTAGGCAACCTCGGCTCTTTTATGACTCGTGGACTTCGACTCCCAGAATTCCTGAGTCAGCATACCCCTGTCCTAGCCCATCTCTGATCGCTTTTAGGTTTTCTTATCCATGTCGTAGGGCTGGAATTCATTGCAGACTTCATGTGTCAAAGTTGCTTTTCTAATCATCTTACCTAAAATCCAGCTTTTTGTATTATGATTTCTGAAGGTAGGTAGAAAATAATGACTAACCTCACCTGATTCGGTGCTTCCCCTGTTTCCTTAAAGAACAGATGAGGAAATCAGGTCACTGCATTACGCCGTAATATATCTGTCCGTCTTTTAACATGCCCAAAGTGACTCTTTGGTCTGACTCGTACTAAACTAGAATTCCCTTAGCTATGGTTTGTTGAATGATGCTATAACAGTGGTGGCGAACCTATGGCATGCTTGCCAGAGGCGGCACTCAGAGCCCTCTCTGGGGGCACGCACGCCATTGCCCCAGCCCCATCTACCCCCGCGGCCCACTCCTCACCAGCAGCACCCCCAGAGGAGAGTTGTCCCGAGTGCGGCCCATGTGGAGCAGCGCAGCCAAGGATATGGCAGGGGACAAGACTCCGCCCTCGTGCCCTGTCGCGCACAGTTGATGCTGCAGGGCGCGGGTGGAGGGCTGGCTGCCATGGCACTGCTGGGCCGCCTGGGCGATCTGCAGTGGGCCGTGGAGATGGTGGGTGGCCGTGGGGGCGGAGTGGGCACAGAGCAGGGGCGGGTTTTGGACACTCAAAAACAGGGCTTTTCAACCAGTGGTACGGGTACCACCTGTGGTACATTGGCCCCTGGCAGGTGGTACGCGGCCATCCTAGCAAAGGGGTAGCGGGGAGGGGAATGAGCTGAACCGGTGGCAGCACCGCACAAGCCTGAGCGAGAGACGGCTGGAGCTGCAGGGCTGTCAGGGCTCAGCGGAAGCACCAGGATCAGCACCAGGCTCCAGCTGGAGCTCAGCGCTGATCCTGGCGCTTCTGCTGAGCCCAGAAGAAGCGCCGATCAGCTGGAATGTTGCAGCATCTCCAGGGTCTTGTGATTTACATTCAGATACTTGGCAACTGATTCATATTTATGATGGTCCCAGGGTCATGTGAAGTGACCAAAACCTGCTGCAACCACCCAGCAGATGGGGGGGGGGATAAAAACCAAACACCCCCTCACCCCACCCCCGCTGCCAATCCTCAACAGAAATGCTCACAACAGTGAAAACCTCGGACAGGAGGAAGAGCGCCGCTGGGCGGACAGGCAGGTGTCTTGCTCGGCTGTGCCTTGGGGGGCACTTTTTTCAGTGCCGTTGTAACTTCGAACAGTCACTAAGCGAACTGTTGTAAGTCGAGGACTACCGGTACTTTATCACTTTTTTCATTTTGGGGGGGCAGGGGGTCATCAGGTTTTTGACCCCTTGCTAGGTGACTGGTGGTACTCGGATGTTGCCCTATCCTCAAAGTGGTACAAGGGGTGAAAAGGTTGAAAAGCCCTGCTCTAAAAGGATCGCCATCGCTGCGCTATAAGTTGCAGCTTGCAGAAGGGCAGGACTTTCCACAACCCCAGACATCCCACGATGATTTGTGCTCTGTATAAATCCTAGTCTCAGTTTGGATTGCTTAAAAAGAAATGCTGATGGCCTAACTTGCTCCATCCTTACTATTTCAGGCTTCTTCAAAAGTCCATCGAAGTTCAGAGGAGAAGGAGAAACTCAAGCTACAGAGGGTGAGAGGATTCCACTGACTAGCTGGATTCCCTTGCTGACAAGTGAAAGTGTTCAGGCCTTAAGAAGCTACGTGGAAGGCAGCCTTTCTCTCTCTCTCTCTCTCTCTCTCTCTCTCTCTCTCTCTTTTTATTTTATTTTATTTTTAACCAACAAAACAAAACAAAGCAAAACATAACACACATATACACACACACAGTATATACTCCTCCCCCTCTTTTTTTAACAGCGATTACGTAACGGTAATCTTCTATTATTTCCATTCCCCCCCCCTTATTCTTCTTTAGAATATTTGTCCTGATTGCCCCGTTGTTTCTTACTTACATTTTTCTTCCTTCCTATTCTACTTCTTACTAAGAATAATTCATATTATTATTATTATACATTATTATACACATAGTTTTTTGACCTTTCCATATTTATTCTCCTCTATTATTTCTAGTCTCCAAACCAGTCATACCACTTGTTCCATGTTATGTAGTACTCTGTGCCTTCCTTTTCTTTGATCTCTTTTGTTAATTTGTCCCTCTCAGCACAGTCCAGGATTTTTCTTATCACTTCTTCCTCTGATGGTATATTCTCATTTTTCCAGCACTGTGCATATGTTATTCTTGCCGCCGTTATTATATGTAAAATTAAGTACCATATTTCTTTACTATATTTTCTGTTTAAAATACCCAGCAAAAAGATCTCTGGTTTCCAGTCTACGGGTTGGTCTATTATTTCTTCGATCCATCTTCTTATCGTAGTCCAGTATTTTTTCGCAGCTGTGCATGTCCCCCATAAATGATAATATGCTCCATGTACTTTTTTACATTTCCAGCATGTTGGCGAATTGTTCTGGAACAGTGGTTCTCAACCTTTTTAATGCCGCGACCCCCAACCGGTCGTAAGTCGAGGACTACTCAACTGGCGCAGCACCGTTTGCAGAATGGGACTTTTGGCGGGCTCAGCAGGGCAGAGACAGCCTGGACAATTCCGATTGGCTTTTGAAAGCCAATAGAATTAGACCCTATTCAAGAGAGTCTATTCTATTGGCTTTCAAAAGCCAACAGAATAAAAGGGAATAGCACAGCTAAGGAAAAGGGGGAAAAAATGGCGGACTGCATTGTTTGGCGACCCCCGTGAAATGGTCGTTCGACCCCAAATGGGGTCCCGACCCACAGGTTGAGAACCACTGTTCTGGAACATCTTGGCAAGCTTTGCTGGTGGAAGATGGGAAGGCAGCCTTAAGTGGTTTTAATGACACAACCTCTTTGGTCATCACCAATGCAGCCTCAGGGGGTGTTTGGGTTTTTTTTTTTTTTTGTAAAGCTTTCATGAAAGCCCATTAAAATTTGAGCTCCTTTAATTACAAGTTATCAGCCTGCAGAAGAATTATCTCCGGTTGCTAAGAGATGATGACACATCGCCAGTTACTTTAGCACTCTGGCTGCTGAAGCCCAGAAGCCTGAGGAAGATCTGTTTTTATCAGCAACAGATATTTTCTGTTTATTTGAAGGGCTTGTTCCGTAGCATTTTTCAGGCATGCGCATCCCTAATAAATTGCAAATTTTGCCCACCGGAACAGCTCAGCAGACCTACCCACAGGCAGAAAAAGCCCTAGTTTCTATGCCAGCCTCTCCAGCTAGGCCAGAAAAGATCTAAATTCCAAGGAAGACGATATTAAATCAGGTGGAATGTGGCCTGACTTAAAAAGCCTTTTCCATCATCCCATATCTTCCAGGGATTTATGGCTAACATACTACCTTGAAAGATGTTGTTGTTATAACAGCTATTTCTGAACTTGGCAGTATCCAGGGATATTGGGACATCACCTGTTTTAGTCTGTTTGGGGGTTGGCTGTTGTCGTGTTTGGATGATGTGATTGCCAATCAAAGCAAGACACCTGCTAAACCAGGGGTAGGCAACCTTGGCTCTTTTATGACTCGTGGACTTCAACTCCCAGAATTCCTGAGCCAGCCATGCTGAGGGGAAAGGAAGAGGTTTCCAAGCTGAGCCATGCTGGCTCAGGAATTCTGGGAGTTGAAGTCCACGAGTCATGAAGGGACCATAGTTCCTCCATGCTGGCTCGGGAATTCTGGGAGTTGAAGTCCATGCCTCATAAAAGAGCTGAGGTTGCCTATCCCTGGCCTAGATGATAGAGAGAGAGAGAAAGAGAGAGAGAGAGACAGACAGACAGACAATAGATACACCTAGATCAGGGGTCTTCAAACTTGGCTCTTTTATGACTGGTGGACTTCAACTCCCAGAATTCCTGAGCCAGCATGGCTCCGCTTGGAAACCTCTCCCTTTCCCCTCAGCATGGCTGGCTCAGGAATTCTGGGAGTTGAAGTCCACGAGTCATAAAAGAGCCAAGGTTGCCTATCCCTGTCCTAAACTGATTGTGTAAAGAAAAGATCTATGTTTCTATTTGAACATTGCTTCTATTTGAAGCCATCATTGGGCCTCTTGCTAGAAATGGAAAGAAATGAAGATTTAATTTTGGGATTTGATGACCCGCACTGTTTATGTTTATAGAAACAACTGTGTATTGTTAGTTTTAGAGTAAGAGGTCAATGTATTTTACATTTGTACTGAAGAAAGTTGGGGGTTTTTTTTTAAATTTCTTTTCCTCCTTTTTCTTTTTTCTTCTTTTGCCCTCCTGGTTTTGCTTGCTTTTTAACCTCTGTTTTGCTTTTTTTGTATTTTATCTTCTGCTGAATACATTTTTTTAAAGCAAGATGCCTCCTTTTTGAGGTTGCTACAGAAACAATGATTTGAGAAGTGAGGGTGGGGTTAGAAGGAGAGGTTGGAATGGGCTTCAGAGTGAAAACTTCCTCCTATGAGAGTGACAGGGTGAAGAATATCTTTAGTGCCAAGGAAGGCAAGGATTGGCTGAACGTTACGCCATGAAACAAAATTTGTAACCCCTTTTAAGTCACTTAATTATTTCTTTATTTCAATGTTAACAAAGTGACAGTGTTCTTCTGAGTCTTCCAGCTACAATAGCCACGTTACTTCCCACAGCTATAAAAACAGAATTTTTTTTAAAAAAATAGCAAACAGGAAAGGATTTGAGGGTGGCAACTATGCCTGTGCTTCTTTCAAGATCTCCCAACGTTAATAGAATGTCATTTTAATTTTGAAGGACAGATACTTTTAAAAAGAGGACCGAACGAATAGGTTAAAGCTGTGTGAGTTTAAACCTTTCCATTGGGTTATGATATAGGGCAGGGGTAGGCAACCTTAGCTCTTTTATGACTCGTGGACTTCAACTCCCAGAATTCCTGAGCTGGCCATGCTGAGGGGAAAGGGAGAGGTTTCCAAGCTGAGCCATGGTGGCTCAGGAATTCTGGGAGTTGAAGTCCACCAGTCATAAAAGAGCCAAGGTTGCCTATCCCTGGCCTAGATGATAGATAGACAGATAGATGATAGATACACCTAGATCAGGGGTAGGTAACCTTGACTCTTTTATGACTTGTGGACTTCAACTCCCAGAATTCCTGAGCCGGCCACGCTGAGGGGAAAGGGAGAGGTTTCCAAGCTGAGCCATGCTGGCTCAGGAATTCTGGGAGTTGAAGTCCGCGAGTCATAAAAGAGCCAAGGTTGCCTACCCCTGGTATAGGGTTTCCTTCCTGAGCAGGGGGTTGGACTAGACGACCTCCAAGGCCCCTTCCAACTCTGTTATTCTGTTACCTATCATGTGGAAAGTTTCATTCATTCAATCTATGAATATGCAGGTAATCCCCAACTAATAACCTTTTGTTCAGTGGCCAGAGTTAAAACAGCACTGAATGAAGAGAATTACGTCCGTTCCTCCAAGTTCCCGTCCGTTGCACCACCCACACAGTTATGCAAACAAAATTTGGGCCTGGCTGCATTTACGACCCGCCTGCCCCGTCTCCCCCAGCTGACTTGCCTCCTTCATCTGATTTCCCTCCGTTGGGCTCACCATCCTGGTCACGCAGAGGGGAGGAGCTTGGGAAACATATACAGGTAGTTCTCGACTTAACGACCACAACATCAGTTAAGTGAATCACACATTTCTTAAGTCAATCCAGCTTCCTCCATTGACTTGGAAGGCAGCTGGGAAGGTCGCAAATGGTGATCACGTGACCCCAGGATCTTGCAACTGTTATAAACGGATCCCGGTTGCCAAGTACCCAGGTTTTGATGAAGTAACCATGGTTGTAAGTCCGAGGACTGGTGATAAGTCACATTTTTCAGTGCAGTTGTAATACTGAATGGTTGCTAAACAAATAGTTGTAAATTGAGGACTACCTGTAACCCGTTAACACATACTGCTTGACTGTGGGGACATGACAGTGTCAAGAATATCTCCTTAAAGACTTTTCCGTTTTTTGTTTTTTTTAAAGGACCAAGAACGTGCAGAAAAACTTCAGAAGCTGCAAGCTGAGCAGGAGGAGAAGAGACAACTGAAAAAGGAAGCCAAAGCTGCCAGAGAACGTGCCCGCGAGGAGGCGAAGAGGAAGAAAGAAGAAGAGAAGGAGCTGAAGGATAAAGAAAGGAGAGAGAAAAAGGAGAAAGACGAAAAGGAGAAAGCTGAAAAACAACGAGCAAAAGAAGAAAAACGGAAAGAGAGACAGGAAGCCCTGGAGTAAGTAAATTATCACATGGGACAGTATTTAATATTATCTGTTACACATATGTAGGGGTGTGGGTCTATACCAGTGGTTCTCAACCTTTTTAATGCCGCGACCCCCAACCGGTCGTAAGTCGAAGACTACTCAACCGGTCGTAAGTCGAGGACTACTCAACTGGTGCAGCACCATTTGCAGAATGGGACTTTTGGCGGGCTCAGCAGGGCAGAGACAGCCTGGACAATTCCTATTGGCTTTTGAAAGCGAATAGAATTAGACTCTATTCAAGAGTCTATTCTATTGGCTTTCAAAAGCCAATAGAATAAAAAGGAGTAGCACAGCTAAGGAAAAGGGGGAAAAAACGGCGGACTGCGTTGTTTGGCGACCCCTGTGAAATGGTCGTTTGACCCCAAATGAGGTCCCGACCCACAGGATGAGAACTGCTGGTCTATACATATGTTGTATATAGTATGTTTAGGTGTGTGTCATGTATGTGTTTCACTTTGAGAGCAGCGGGCAACTAAATTTCATTTTTGATGTGTGCTGTTGTGCCCACAGTAAAAAAATGACAATAAAGATTATCTTATCTTATCTGATATGCTGGGATTCTGCTACCTGGACTTGGCTGCTGTTTTCTCTTGATAGGATCGTATTCTACTGATTAGCTGCTTTGCTTTAATGCTGACCTTCCTTCCTTCCTTCCTTCCTTCCTTCCTTCCTTCCTTCCTTCCTTCCTTCCTTCCTTCCTTCCTTCCTTCCTTCCTTCCTTCCTTCCTATCTCACCCACATGATCTGTGCTCCATTGCAATTTACTATCCAGTTATGATGGATATTTTCAAGGCTGCCTTTTGGACTTCTTGATCGTAAAATGGATTTGAATTAGAAATTCAGATGGAAGCTTTCCCCACAAAAAGTGCCTTTTAAACAAAGGATCTGCGAAATGTTCCTGGACTGGAACACCCTTATCCCGTGTTTTGGGGTCTGGAGACTATCTGAGTCATGTATGAATGCTCCCGATGCTGTTTTTTTTTTTTTTTTTGTAAACCCGGACTATATTTTCCTAAACCTGGGTTTTATTTTTGAAGGGCAAAATTAGAAGAGAAAAGAAAAAAAGAAGAAGAAAAACGCTTAAAAGAGGAAGAGAAGGTAAAAACAGCAGCACTTTTTTTTTGGGTTGTTCTATTTCAGCAAGAATGCAGAGCTCAAAAGACGTGCTTTTGACATCACACAATGTTTGCCTTCTCTGTGTTAAAGGAGGCTTTGTCTGCAATAAGGTTCTTCATCTTCATCATGGTATAGGGTTTCCTGCCTGAGCAGGGGGTTGGACTAGATCAGTGGTTCTCAACCTTTTTAATGCCGTGAACCCCCCCCCCCCCAACCGATTGTAAGTCGAGGACTACTCAACCGGTCGTAAGTCGAGGACTACTCAACTGGTGCAGCACCATTTGCAGAATGGGACTTTTGGCGGGCTCAGCAGGGCAGAGACAGCCTGGACAATTCCTATTGGCTTTGGAAAACCAATAGAATTAGACTCTATTCAAGAGCGTCTATTCTATTGGCTTTCAAAAGCCAATAGAATACAAGGGAGTAGCACAGCTAAGGAAAAGGGGGAAAAAATGGCGGACTGCGTTGTTTGGCGACCCCCGTGAAATGGTCGTTCTACCCCAAATGGGGTCCCGACCCACAGGTTGAGAACCACTGGACTAGACGACCTCCAAGGTCCCTTCCAACTTTATTATTATTATTATTATCATCATCATCATCATCTCATGGATGGTAACTTATAATCTCGTCAATTTTCTGATTCTAGCGCCTCAAAGCAGAAAAGGCAGAAATCACCCGGTTCTTTCAAAAACCAAAAACCCAGCCTGCTCCAAAAGTAAGTCTTCTAATCATTTTTGTATACCGTTGAGGTGTTCAAAGCTATTAGTGTTTTTCCTGGCTAATACCATAAAAATACCTGAACTAGAAGGTCGTCATGAGGTTTGGGAACGACTTTGCTTTGAGCAGCAAAATGCTGGCCTTAGAATGGTAATATATTTGAGGGTGGAGGTTCATTCTCCGAGCTTTTGTGGGTTGGTTTCTGAACGTTTCGTTACCAGGCTAGGTAACATCTTCAGCAGAGTGTGGAGGGTGTCAAGGTCGGTGTTCTTCTGTTTACAAGGGCTTCAGGTATGGGTGCGTAGCATTTATTTTTTTTCCGAAGGGTGTGGTTTTTCTGGGCTTCAAAGATGAAACGTCCCTCTCAGGTTAAGAACAGCGTGATAAAAGTTTGGCCTCTCGTTTTCAGACTCTTGCGGGCTGGTGTGGAAAGTTTGCTCCCTTTGAGATCAAGGAGAACATGGTCCTCGCTCCGCTTTGCCGGGTGCCCTTCGATCAGGACCTCTCCGACCGAGTAGACCGGTCCGTGCAAGAGCAGAGCGGCGACTCTTCTTTCTTGGAAGAACTGAAGGGTCGGGATCCTAGGAAATCGGAGCCCACCCATGTCGGCAGCCCCGATGCTGACGGGATTAACAGGTGAGTTAACCTTCGTGGGAAGGAGGTCCGTCCTAGGACAGACGTGGCTTTAGCACAGTGGTTCTCAACCTGTGGGTCGGGACCCCATTTGGGGTCGAATGACCATTTCACGGGGGTCGCCAAACAACGCAGTCTGCCATTTTTTCCCCCTTTTCCTTGGCTGTGCTACTCCCTTTTATTCTATTGGCTTTTGAAAGCCAATAGAATAGACTCTCTTGAATAGAGTCTACTTCTATTGGCTTTCAAAAGCCAATAGGAATTGTCCAGGCTGTCTCTGCCCTGCTGAGCCCGCCAAAAGTCCCATTCTGCAAACGGTGCTGCACCAGTTGAGTAGTCCTCGACTTACGACCGGTTGGGGTTCGCAGCATTAAAAAGGTTGAGAACCACTGCTTTAGCAAAACACTTGGGATAAAAATAATGGTTCAAGAACAGAAGGACAATAGCAATTGCACTTAGACTTATCGTATATACCGTTTCACAGAGCTTTACAGCCCTCTTTAAATAGTTTGCTAAATCAGCCTATTGCCCCCTAACAATCTGGATCCTTCTTTTTACCAGCCTCGGAAGGATGGAAGGCTGAGTCAACCTTGAGCCGGTCAGGATCGAACTGCTGGCAGTGAGCAGAGTCAGCTTGCAATGCTGCATTCTAACCACTGGGAAGGAAGGAAGGAAGGAAGGAAGGAAGGAAGGAAGGAAGGTTAATAGCAATGGCACATAGACTTATATACCACTTCACAGTGCTTTACAGCCCTCTAAATAGTTTACTAAGTCAGCCTATTGTTGCCCCCACAACAATCTGGGTCTTCATTTTATCCACCTTGGAAGGACAGAAGGCTGAGCCCACCTTGAGCTGGTCAGGATCGAGCTGCTGGTAGTGGGCAGAGTCAGCCTTCAATGCTGCATTCTAACCACTGGGAAGGAAAGGAAGGAAGGAAGGAAGGAAGGAAGGAAGGAAGGAAGGAAGGAAGGAAGGAAGGAAGGAAGGAAGGAAGGTTAATAGCAATGGCACATAGACTTATATACCACTTCACAGTGCTTTACAGTCCTCTCTAAATAGTTTACTAAGTCAGCCTATTGTTGCCCCCACAACAATCTGGGTCCTCATTTTATCCACCTCGGAAGGAGAGAAGGCTGAGTCCACCTTAAGCCGGTCAGGATCGAGCTGCTGGCAGTGGGCAGAGTCAGCCTTCAATGCTGCATTCTAACCACTGGGAGGGAAGGAAGGAAGGAAGGAAGGTAGGTTAATAGCAATAGCACATCGAGCTGCTGGCAGTGGGCAGAGTCAGCCTGCAATGCTGCATTCTAACCCTACCTTCTCTGCGCCACCAGATAAGCGCTCCTGGGATTTAAGGAGGGTGTCAACGCTGCAAATCTTGTATATTCTTGCTTTTGACAATATGCAGAATTGCCTGGTAATTATGGGGTTAATACAGAGCAGAAGGGGGGGGGGTTTGGGGGTAAAGCCCGGGAAAGAAAGAGGAAGAAAACATTTGACCTTCACACTAATTGGATAATGTGAGATATGACAGGCTAATTTAGGGAGGGAACATGCTGATAATTGAACTTAGATCCTAGCATCCCTCCGTTGTGCCTGTGCCGACATTTTGTAACAAGAAAAGACTTTTAGGAAAATCAATGCCTGGAAGTTCTTTGGAATGTTTCATTAGCTGGAACCACAACAGAGGGTGTGGTCTCCATCACTTCCTCCTCAAAGGGGCTCCCCGCCAGCCACTCAACTCCACCCCCAACTTCAGTTGCTGGTTCCGCCCCAGGCCGTGTTGCTTCGGGTGGAAAGGCCAGCCAGGAGACCTGCCGCCTTCTCCCATTGGAGCGTCACGGCTTCTCTAACCTGACACAAATGAATAGCAGCAGCACGTAGACTTATATACCGCTTCACACTGCTTTACAGCCCTCTCTGAGCGGTTTACAGAGTCAGCCTCTTGCCCCCCAACAATCTGGGTCCTCATTTTACCGACCTCGGAAGAGTGCTTGACATTTTATGCGTCCAGTATAGAAAGCTCCAGTTCTCCTCCCCTCTCACTGGTCTCCCACCCCTTCCCCATTTCTCTTTGATCTGGAGCGCTTTGCAGGACACAGCTTCCTTAACGTTCGCTGTCTCTTTTTTTTAAATCTGTGACATTCACCATTTCAATTTTAATTGGAGCCTCTCTAAGGCAGTGTTTCTCAACCTTGACCATTTTAAGGTGTGTGGACTTCAACTCCCAGAATTCCACAGCCAGCATCTGGGAGTTGAAGTCCACACGCCTTAAAATGGTCAAGGTTGAGAACCACTGCTCTAAAGAAACGGACAAAAGTCACTTTCTTGTTAGTCAAGCATTATCATCATATTGTGTTTCTCTGAAAAATAAGACCCGGTCTTATATTCATTTTTGCTCCCAAAATACACATTAGGCCTTATTTTCTGGTTAGGGCTTATATTTTGGGAAAATACGATACTAAATACGTCCGTCTGGCTGACGATCTTAACTGGGGCTTATTTTTGGGGTGGTGTTTTATATTGCGAGCGTCCTGAAAAAAATCATACCGGGGTCTTATTTTCAGGGAAATACCGCAGCACTAATTAGGAACTTGGTTTTAATGGAGCACAAGGGCGACTTCCAGCTCTCCTTCCCCCCCCTTGCCCCCTTCTCCCTCCAACTGGAACCCCGGTGGGCAACTTCCAAGGCTGAGCACGCTGTTTTTCGGTTCAACAGCGATGTCGTTATTGTGGGTAGCAGCCAGGCAGAAGATGTGCCTGAAAGGAAGAAATTTGGAAGAATGAAGTTACTGCAGTTCTGTGAGAATCATCGGCCTGCCTACTGGGGCACGTGGAACAAGAGGTCTTCCTCAATAAGGCCCAGAAACCCTTGGGCCAAAGATATGGTAAGCTCAGAAGATTACATCCCTCAGGGCAGGGTTAGGCAACCTTGGCCCTTTTATGACTCGTGGACTTCAACTCCCGGAATTCCAGAGCCAGCATGGCTCAGCTTTGAAACCTCCCTTTCCCCTCAGCATGGCTGGCTCAGGAATTCTGGGAGTTGAAGTCCACCAGTCCTAAAAGAGCCAAGGTTGCCTACCCCTGATCTACATATGTCTGTCTGTCTGTCTATCTATATCTATCTATCTATCTATCTATCTATCTATCTATCTATCTATCTATCTATCTATCTATCTATCTATCTATCTATCTATCTATCTATCTATCTATCTATCTATCTATCATCTAGGCCAGGGATAGGCAACTTTGGCTCTTTCATGATTCATGGACTTCAACTCCCAGAATTCCTGAACCAGCATGGGGGAACTATGTCCCCTTCACGACTCGTGGACTTCAACTCCCAGAATTCCTGAGCCAACATGACTCAGCTTGGAAAGTTCTCCATTTCTCCTCAGCGTGGCTGGCTCAGGAATTCTGGGAGTTGAAGTCCACCAGTCATAAAAGAGCCACGGTTGCCTACCTCTAATCTAGGTGTATCTATCGTCTGTCTGTCTGTGTCAATCATCTAGGTCAGGGACAGGTAACCTCGGCTCTTTTATGACTCGTGGACTTCAACTCCCAGAATTCCTGAGCCAGCATGGCTCAGCTTGGAAACCTCCCCCTTTCCCCTCAGCGTGGCTGGCTGAGGAATTCTGGGAGTTGAAGTCCACGAGTCATAAACAAGCCAAGGTTGCCTACCCCTGCCTTATATTCTTCATACAGGTTAAAAGGCCGCTGGGGCCAAGGGGTTATCAATGGAAGGAGAGTAAATCTTATGTGGAAAGAAAGCATCCCAAGCTAGCTGGGGAATTCTGGGAGTTGAAGCGCACAAGTCTTAAAGTTGCTATATTTGGAGAACCCCGGTCTGGGCATCTTGCACTATAGCAGCAGATTGAATAACAATAAACAGAGTTGGAAGGGACCTCGGAGGTCATCTAGTCCAACCCCCTGCTCAAGGTTCAGGAAACCCTACACCGTTTCAGACAAACGGTTCTCCGGCGTCTTCTTAAAAGCCTCCAATAATGGAGCAGCCACAACTTCTGGTGGCAAGCCGTTCCACTGGTTGATTGTTCTAACAGTCAGGAAGTTTCTCCTTAGTTCCAGGTTGGTTAGTTTCCATCCATTGTTTCTTGTCCTGCCTTCAGGTGCTTTGGAGAATAGGTGGAACCCCCCCCATCTTTTGGGGGGCAGCCCCTCAAATATTGGGGTTCACTGGCTTCTAGGATCCTTTTCAGCTCTTCTGTGTTTCTACTTTGTCGTTAATACTGTTTTCAGCCAACGTCTCTCCCCACCCCCTTTGGCCAGCCCTTGAAGCCCTCTTGCTGAGCTTCTACTGTCTTGCTTCTTTCTTGCAGAAGCTGCTGGACTATGAAGTGGAGAGCGATGAAGAGTGGGAGGAGGAGGAGCCGGGCGAGTCCCTCTCTCACAGCGAAGGGGTAAGTGCTTCTCCTTCGAAGAGAAGAAAACTCTCGGGGAGAGGAAGTCACCACCCTACGTTGTGTGATTGAAACGTTGAAGACAATATTTGGAATCAAACATGGAAATTCGCCATCCACAGCCCCCCTGTCTTGATGCTCTGGAACAGGGGTGGGCAATTAATCTTCCCAAGGGGCCACATGTGAAATGGACTGTTGTGGGGGGCTGAACCAATAGGTCCCACACAGACTCTTTCTGTCAGGGAGATGGGCGGATGGATGGATGGATGGATAGATAGATAGATAGATAGATAGATAGATAGATAGATAGATAGATAGATAGATAGATAGATAGATAGATAGATAGATAGATAGATAGATAGATAGATAGATAGATAGATGATAGATTGGGATGGGATGGGATAGGATGGATGGATGGATAGATGATAGGTAGGTAGGTAGGTAGGTAGATAGATAGATAGATAGATAGATAGATAGATAGATAGATAGATAGATAGATAGATAGATAGATTGGGATGGGATGGGATGGGATGGGATGGGATAGATGATAGATAGATAGATAGATAGATGGATGGATGGATGGATGGATGGGATGGGATGGGATGGATGATAGAGATGATAGATAGATAGACAGACAGACAGACAGATATTGATAGATGATAGATAGGATAAATAGGTGGGTAGGTAGGTAGGTAGGTAGATAGATAGATAGATAGATAGATAGATAGATAGATAGATAGATAGATAGATAGATAGATAGATAGATAGATAGATAGATAGATAGATAGATAGATAGATAGATGTTAGATCAGTGGTTCTCATCCTGTGGGTCGGGACCCCATTTGGGGCCGAACGACCATTTCACGGGGGTCGCCAAACAACGCAGTCCGCCATTTTCCCCCCCTTTTCCTTAGCTATGCTACTCCCTTTTATTCTATTGGCTTTTGAAAGCCAATAGAATAGACTCTCTTGAATAGAGTCTAATTCTATTGGCTTTTAAAAGCCAACAGAAATTGTCCAGGCTGTCTCTGCCTTGCTGAGCCCGCCAAAAGTCCCATTCTGCAAACGGTGCTGCACCAGTTGAGTAGTCCTCGACTTACGACCGGTTGAGTAGTCCTCGACTTACGACCGGTTGGGGGGGGGTCGCGGCATTAAAAAGGTTGAGAACCACTGTGTTAGATAGATAGACATGGACAAATTCGCAGCCGCTTGTGACAACTTTGGCCTCTTCATCAACACGAAGAAAACTGAAGTGATGTACCAGCCAGCTCCAAAAGCCCAATATCAAGAGCCTACCATCACAGTAAAGGGACCAAAGCTGCAAGCAGTGGACCAATTTACGTATCTTGGTAGTACCCTCTCCCGTGCAGTGACAATTGACATCAAGGTCAACTGTAGAATTGCCAAGGCAAGTTCTGCATTTGGCAGATTGCGGACTAACGTGTGGGACCGCCGTGGAATAAGTCTTGCTACCAAGCTTAAGGTTTACCAGGCAGCAGTGCTAACTACCCTACTGTATGCTAGTGAGACCTGGACAGTGTACAGGAGGCACGTTAGGCAACGGAACTACTTCCACATGACTTGCCTTCGTAGAATTCTGAGGATCCCGTGGCAGGATAAGATAACAGACACAAATGTCCTCTCCAGAGCAGACCTATCATCAGTTTACACTCTGTTGATGAAAGCCCAGATGCGCTGGGCAGGCCATGTTGTAAGGATGCCAGATCATCGCATCCCTAAACAGCTCTTCTATGGTGAGCTGTCTCAAGGAAAGCGATCGCACGGGGGACAAAAGAAGCGATACAAAGACACGTTGAAAGCCTCTCTTAAGTCCCTGGATATTAACACCATCTCTTGGGAACTTCTGGCGCATGATCGACCGACATGGCGCACCAGGGTTGCCAGACATATGAACACAGAAGGACAATCTTGGCACAAGAGAAGCGAGCACTCCGCAAAGCCAGAGCTACAAATGCTGAAGTAACAGTGTCTACATTTCTTTGTTCAGTATGTGGCAGAACACTCCGTGCTAACATCGGTCTTATTAGCCACCTACGGACACATCGTTGATGGCCCATAACCCACAAGATGTCAAGGTCTTCATCGAAATCGATGGACGAACAACCATTAGATAGATAGATATGGATGGATGGATGGATGATAGATAGATGATAGAGAGAGAGAGAGAGATAGGGATGGATGGAGGGATGGATGGATGGATGGTGGATGGATGGATGATAGAGATGATAGATAGGTAGGTAGATAGATAGACAGACAGATAGGGATGGATGGATGAATGATAGATGATAGATAGGGTAGGTAGGTAGGTAGATGAACGGATGGATGGATGGATAGATAGGTATGAGCAGTGTGGTGGCCTAGTGGTGAAGACCCTCGCCTCCCCCTTGGAAGGTCAAGAGTTCAATACTAGGTAGCAGCAGATGATTTCTCTCCTACGGCACAAAGAAAAAAACACCTGCTGCGAACTCCGTGTGGCATCAGGAAGGCTATCCGGCCAGTAAATACTCAGCTCTATCCAGTCACCCTGACTCTAACCTGAATTAAGGGATTACAGAATTGTAAAAAGGGGATGGACGGACTGATAGACAGATTACCGTGAGCACAGATTCACAAACATAAATTGAAGAAAACAAATACATAGCAGTTGCCTTTGAAATAAAAACAATGCAGCTGTCTTGCATGCACGGAGTATGTATTTACTTATTGACCTCAAATGACTCAGAGAGGGACAGCCCAAGGGCCGGATGTGGCCCGGGAGCTATAAAACGCCCAGATCTGCTCTGGAAGGAGATGATTGGCGCCGTGTCTAACAGTTATAGCCAGAAAGATTTCTTAACGTTCAATTGTGTCCAGTTATCGGAGGCTGCCGGTGAAGTTCCTGCTTTTTTTCTCAGCAAGGTTTTCTTTTAGAAGTGACTTGCCATTGCTTCCTTCCTAGGGCTGAGAGAAAGGGACTGGTTGCCCAGCTGGTTTAGTACCTACGGCAGGACTAGAACTCACAGCCTCCTGCTTTCTAGCCTAAGGCCTTAACTGATTCTCCAGTATGGTTAATCTTGACCTGGCATCAAGATCTATTATGTCTGGGGGGTGAAAAACACCCTAAAGATAGCTGTCTACACCAGTGGTTCTCAACCTATGGGTCGGGACCCCATTTGGGGTCGAACGACCATTTCACGGGGGTCGCCACACAACGCAGTCCGCCATTCCCCCCCCCCTTTTTCCTTAGCTGTGCTACTCCCTTTTATTCTATTGGCTTTTGAAAGCCAATAGAATAGACTCTCTTGAACAGAGTCTAACTCTATTGGCTTTCAAAAGCCAATAGGAATTGTCCAGGCTGTCTCTGCCCTGCTGAGCCCGCCAAAAGTCACATTCTGCAAACGGTGCTGCACCAGTTGAGTAGTCCACGACTTATGACCGGTTGAGTAGTCCTCGACTTACGACCAGTTGGGGGTCGCTGCATTAAAAAGGTTGAGAACCACTGGTCTACACAAATCAAACCAGTTCTGATTTGTGATTTTCCAACTGCTGCTGCCTTGTAATTGGAACCTATCTCTGTCCTCCAAGCTCTGATATGCCTGAAGGTGGGCACAGACCTCTTGAGAGAGGGGAGGGTGGGGAGGAGAGAAGGGGGAAAGGAGCGTCCTTAAATGGGAGAGGTGCATATCTTTCAAAAAACGACAAATATCCGCAATTCTCTTGCCACAACAGAGAGATTCCTTTCCCTTCCCAATTCCCTCTTTTTTCAATTGAAGTTTTTTGTTAGAAAATGATGCTTTTCCAAAGCTGCTTTGTAATCTGTCCCTGTTTGCCTGTCGTTCAGGATGAGGAAGAAGATGGAGGAGAGGAGGAAGATGAGGACGATGGGTTTTTTGTTCCCCATGGATACCTTTCGGAGGATGAAGGCGTGAGTGAAGTAAGTCCCGAAGAGAAGGGGGGATTTTCCTAAGAGGCTGGAAAAATGAGCTATTTAGTAGAGGTTGATCTACTGGTAACAATGTACTAGTCCTCAGGATTGTTGTTGTTATTGCGAAGTCGTGTCCGACCCATCGCGACCCCATGGACAACATTCCTCCAGGCCATCCTGTCCTCTACCATCTTCTGGAGTCCATTTAAGCTCACGCCTCCTGCTTCAGTGACTCCATCCAGCCACCTCCTTCTCTGTCGTCCCCTTCCTCTATTGCCCTCAATTTTTCCCAGCATCAGGCTCTTCTCCAGGAAGTCCTTCCTTCTCATTAGGTGGCCAAAGTTCTTGAGTTTCAACTTCGGGATCTGGCCTTCTAAAGAGCAGTCGGGGTTGATCTCCTCTAGGACTGACCGGTTGGATCACCTTGCAGTCCAGGAGACTCGCAGGAATCTTCTCCAGCACCAGAGTTCAAAGGCCTCCATTCTTTGGCGCTCAGCCTTTCTTATGGTCCAACTTTCACAGCCATACATTGCAACTGGGAAAACCATAGCCTTGACTATATGTACTTTTGTTGGCAGGGTAATTGATATCTCTGCTTTTTAGGATGCTGTCTAGATTTGCCATAGCTTTCCTCCCTCAGGATTGACCTCTGTCAAAAAGCTGCAACCCAAAGTTAAGAGCTCACTTATTTAGGAAGATATATTGGGCTTCCCTACTTGACTCAAGGGATACAATTAAGATTGAAAAAAACAATCATAAACTTTAGTGGATCACATGCCTCAGATACATGATAGGATTTTGCCCAGTGTGTGTGTGTGTGTGTGTGTGATATATATATATATATATATATATATATATATATATATATATATATATATATATATATATATATATATATATATATATATATATATATATATATATATATATATATATATATACATACACACACACACACACACACACACACAACCATTATTGTGGGTGGGTGGGGCTAATATTACAGGTAGTCCTCGACTTAACAACAGTTCATTTAGTGACTGTTCAAAATTACAACGGCGCTGAAACAAAAAGTGAATTAATGATCATTTTTCACACGACCGTTACAGCATCCCCAGGGTCACATGGTCAAAATTCAGACGCTTGGCAACTGGCTCCATGTTTATGACGGTTTTCAGCGTCCCCAGGGGATCACGTGACCCCTTTTTGTGACCTTCTGACAAGCAAAGTCAACGGGGAAGCCAGTTTCACTTAACAACCGTGTGACTAACTTAACAACTACATATCGTGGTTCCGACAAATGAAACTCTTCCAAAGAACTTTGAGGCATTGTTTACCTTAAAGGATCTTTTATTTGAGTAGCATAATATCGGCACTACATAATCAAAGCCAAAAACTGAATTCCCCTCCCCTGGGCATATAGTATCAAAGGACAATTCCCTCCTCCAATTAACAGTCATAAATCACATTGCCCAATCAGCTTGAAGCGCAAGTTTCCTCTGCAACTCTCCAGCCCGCCAGTTTTTTTATCAGCTCCAATGTCAATAACCTTGATTCTCACCTTAGGTTTAGTGTTGTTATGTCTAGCTGGACTCCCTCTCAGCATCATCTAACTCTAAAAGCAGATGGCTACATTTCCCTCTGTTGTCAATGCGAAACATCCAATGTTAGCAGCGTTGACACAGCGCTGATTCACTTAACCACTGTGGCAAAAAAAGGTCACAAAGCGAGGCAAAGCCAAGCCCAGTTGCCTTTGGAGAGAAAGCACCTTTGGGACAGCCATGACTTGGAGGACTGAGAATTTCCATAACCTACTAGAGGAGGCTGGTTGAATCTTTAGAATAATCTTTAGCACATATTAAGTTGTCGATTTAAACCTTTTATTGTTTCCCGAGTCTGGTGCCACAACGCTCCGCCTCTTCAATCTCCCCTCTCCCCTCCCTCCTTATCCAGGAACGTGATCCCGAAAACCACAAAGCTCGCCAAAAGCTGAAAGCCAAGGAGTGGGACGAGCTGATCACCAAGGGGAAGAGGTTCCGCGTCTTGCAGCCAGTGAAGATCGGCTGCGTTTGGGAAGGCAAGCCGAGCAGCACCGTCAGCACCGCAGAAATGGGAGTCCTGCAGCAATTTGAAGCTTCTTTCCTGGAGTCCAGCTTTGCCGAGGAAGACTTGATCGAGAAAAGCAACAAAAAGAAGACAAAAGACCAGCAAAGTAAGCGGGCGGGTGGGAGGGAGGGAGCAAAGGATGGCGTTTCCTGCCCAGAACAGGGGGTTCTTTGTGCAATGACCATGAGGATGAGGATGATGATAATGAAGAAGAAGTTGGGAGGGACCTTGGAGGTCATCTAGTCCAGGGCTTTTCAACCTTTTCGCCCATTGTACCATTTTTAGGATATGGCAATATCCGAGTACCACCAGTCGCCTAGCAAGGTGATGACCCCCCCCCAAAAGGGAAAAAGTGATAAAGTACAGGTAGTCCTCGACTTACAACAGTTTGCTTCGTGACTGTTTGAAGTTACAATGGCACTGAAAAAAGTGCCCCCAAGCCACAGCCGAGCAAGACACCTGCCTGCCCACCCGGCGGCACTCTTCCTCCTGTCCGAGGTTTTCATTGTTGTGAGCATTTCTGTTGAGGATTGGAAGCAGGGGTGGGTTGGGGGTGTTTGGTTTTTATTCCCCCCGTCTGCTGGGTTGTTGCAGCAGGTTTTGGTCACTTCACATGACCCCGGGACACTGTGACCGTCATAAATATGAATCAGTTGCCAAGCATCTGAATGTAAATCACAAGACCCTGGAGAGGCTGCAACATTCCAGCTGATCGGCGCTTCTTCTGGGCTCAGCAGAAGCACCAGGCTCGGCTCAGCAGAAGCACCAGGCTCAGCGCCAAGCTCCAGCTGGAGCCTGGTGCTGATCCTGGCGCTTTTGCTGAGCCCTGACAGCCCTGCAGCACCAGCCGTCTCTCGCTCAGGCTTGTGTGGTGCTGCCACCGGTTCAGCTCATTCCTCTCCCCTGCTACCACTTTTCTAGGATGGTCGCGTACTACCTGCCAGGTGCCAATGTACCACATGTGGTACCCGTACCACTGGCTGAAAAGCCCTGGATTAGATGACCTCCAAGGTCCCTTCCAACTTTTTATTATTGTTATTGAGAATCACTGGTATAGGGTTTCCTGCCTGAGCAGGGGGTTGGACTTGATGACCTCCAAGGTCCCTTCCAACTTGATGATGATGATGATGGATCATCGCACAGTCAGCCAGATGTTCAGACTGGATTTGGCATTTTGTCTACCTATCGAGTCTTTACCCAGGACCTGGGATAGGCAGATGTGGATGTTTGATGGTATTACAGGTATCGTCGCAGGATGAAAGCAGTTCCTAGTAAGGCTGCCTTTTGCAATTGACTAATAGCGAATTTGTCAATGCCAATGGTGTTCAAGTGGTGCTCCAGTTGTTTTGGGATTGCACCCAAGGAGCCTATGACTATTGGTACTACCCTTGCTTGCTTTTGCCACAGTCTTTCTATTTCTATTTGTAGGTCTTTGCATTTTGTGATCTTCTCCAGCTCTTTTATCTTCTCCAGTTCTTTATTATTTATTTATTATTTATTATATATTATTATTATCATCATCATCATATAGATAGATAGACAGACAGACAGACAGATAGATGAAGGTAGATAGAGGTAGATAGATAAGTAGATAGACAAATAAAGAGAAAGAAAAAAGGAAAGAAACGAGGGAAGGGAAGGAAGGAATCTACACATGGAAAAGTGAGTGTGGCTGAGATGGAGCCCTTGCCTCTCTTCCTGGGCTGTCCCAGAATGCCTCTTTTAAAAACCCAAACCATTTCCCGTAAAGGCCAGCGATGCTTGTAGGGCTCCAGCAGCCAGGGACGCTGGACCTTGGTGTGACTTAAGATTCTCCTTTCTGCCCCATTGCAGTTCTGGCCCAGCTGCTCCCGCTACTTCACGGCAACGTGAACGGGAGCAAAGCCATCATTCAGGAGTTCCAGGAATGTTGCCGCTTGGGGTTGCTGTCGGAGCCCAGCAGTCCGGAGCCGTCCCTGGGCAGCGGAGATGCCAGCCCCAAGGTCTCCCACGGGCAGACTCCGGCCTGCGAGAACGCCCTCCCTTCCAAAGCCAGGCTGAAGAGGATCATCTCCGAGAACTCCGTCTACGAGAAGAGGCCCGAGTATCGGATGTGTTGGTACGTCCACTCCGAGGTCCTGAAGAACTTTGGCCAGGAGCACCTGCCCGTGCCCTGTCAGTGGAACTACAATACCCAGGGTCCATCTGTGGCCAGGGAAGAAGCGGGCGGTTTGCAAGGAGGGGCGGCAGCCCAGACCCCCCCAGTCTCCGCAAAACGGAAGTCAACGCAAAGCATGTCGATAACCAAGTTCATGAGGAGACCTGCGGGGACCGAGCAGGTAAGGACGACCTCTCCCGCTTCGCCTTAGTCAGCTGTGCCACCCTCGTCCTTTGCTTCACGTTTTGTTTAGCAATTGTGGTGGAGATTCAGACTCTCAGACCCAAATTCACTTAGGGTACGGCCATAATTGAGCCTGGTAATTAAGGTTGCAAAGCTAGTCATCATGTAACTGACCCAACTTCACAACCTGTCTGTCTGTCTGTCTGCCTGTCTGTCTTTATCTCTTTATCTTTCTGTATTTATTTATCTATCTCTTTATATCTATCTTTTATTTCTGTCTGTCTGTCTATATACCTGTCTGTGCCTGTCTGCCTGCCTGCCTGCCTATCTATCTATCTATCTATCTATCTATCTATCTATCTATCTATCTATCTATCTATCTATCTATCTATCTATCTATCTATCTATCTATCTATCTTTCTACTTTATCTCTTTTTCTCTTTATCATCTATCTCTATCTATCTATCTATCTCTATCTATCATCTCTTTATCTTCCTGTATTTATTTATCTATCTCTTTATCTCTATCCTTTATTTCTGTCTGTCTATATACCTATCTGTCTTGTCTGTCTGTCTGTGCCTGCCTGCCTGCCTATCTATCTTTCTTTCTTTCTTTCTTTCTTTCTTTCTCTTTCTTTCTTTCTTCTATTTTATCTCTTTTTCTCTCTATCATCTATCTTTATCTCTTTATCTATCTATCAATCTATCTATCTTTATCTCTTTATCTTCCTGTATTTATTTATCTATCTCTTTATCTCTATCTTTTATTTCTGTCTGTCTATATACCTATCTATCTTGTCTGTCTGTCTGTGCCTACCTGCCTGCCTGCCTATCTTTCTTTTTCTTTCTCTTTCTTTCTTTCTTTCTTTCTTTCTTTCTTTCTTTCTTTCTTTCTTTCTTTCTTTCTTTCTTTCTTTCTCTTTCTTTCTTTCTTTCTTTCTTTCTTCCTTCCTTCCTTCCTTCCTTCCTTCCTTCCTTCCTTCCTTCCTTCCTTCCTTCCTTTCTATCGATCTTACTATTTTCATTTTATTGTGACAGTCATTAAACGAGCCCAGTTCTCTTAAAAGAAAACCCCCTGTGAAGTTACTTACAATTCTCAAGTTGCGACCATAATTAAGCTCGGCAATTATGTCACGACAGCCGTCATCGGAACCGACCCAATTTCACAACCTACTTCGGGCGCGAAAAACTCCGATCCGGCTTAGCTTCAGCGTAACCGCTTGGCTTTCGTGAAGCGCCCCTTTGCTAACCATGGATTCGAGAGTCTTTTCTTTTCTAACTGACACCCAAGTTTGACAGGCCTCTTTTTTGTTCAAGACCGAAACCGCAGAGATGGATGGATTTCAGGCAGACACGGAGGAAGAGGATGACGACGAATGCATTATTATAGATGTACAGCCAAACCCAGGCAAGCCGGCTGACTCAGGTAGATCCTTGCTTGTTCAAAGGCCCACAGCCAGAGGGGGGAAATCAAGCTGGCTAAACGTCAGTGTTGCGTAAAAATAAATTCATCGGACCCAACTAAGTTGAGAAAGACCTCCACCCAAATTAGTCAAGACTCACTGCTGGCAGTCCCAGAACAGTCATTTGTATTGAACTGCATATTTTAATTTGTATGAAAAGAACCGTGGTGGCGTAGTGGTTAGAATGCGGTACTGCAGGCTACTTCTGCTGACTGCCGACTGCCAGCCGTTTGGCAGTTCGATCATGACCGGCTCAAGGTGGACTCAGCCTTCCGTCCTTCCCAGGTCGGTAAAACGAGGACCCAGATTTTTGCAGGGCAATAAGCTGACTCTGTAAACCACTTTGAGAGGTCTGTAAAGCACCGTGAAGTAGTATATAAGTCTGAAGCAGTATATAAGCCTAAGTGCTATTGCTATAAACCAGCAGTGTGTCAGTTTGGTGTGGTGGTCAAAAGAAAACAGGAGACTGCGAGTTCTGGTCCTGCCTTAGGGATGAAGTCAATTGGCTGTCCTTGGGCCAGTCCCTCTCTCTCAGCCCCCAAAAAGCAGGCAAGGGCCAAACCACTTTCTCAAATCTTGCCAAGAAGCCTGGATATGTAATTAATCCAGGTCAGGGGTCTTCAAACTCGGCCCTTTTATGACTCGTGGACTTCAACTCCCAGAATTCGTCAGCCAGGCACGTGTGCCTGGCTGAGGAATTCTGGGAGTTGAAGTCCATGAGTCATAAAAGAGCCGAGTTTGAAGACCCCTGGTCCAGGTAGTCACCCAGAATCCAGAGTCACGCAATGCAATAAAGAAAATTGGAAATAAACAAGAAATAAAGTTCAATTCAATTACAATTCAGCTCAAATACATTCAAAGCATGGATGAGATCCTTTTTGTTCTGAGCTGCAACCATCCCTCGTCTTTTCAGAAGCTGCTTGCAATATTCAACAAGCAGTGGGGTTAAAAAAAAAAATGCAACCGCCTCACAAAAGGCAGGAAATTCCTTCAAGGTGTAGCGGTTAAGGCGTTGACCCACCAGGAAACAGGAGTGCTAGTCCTACATTAGGCCTGAAAGCCAGTTGGGTGATTCTGAGCCAATCACCAGGAGACAGCGAGTTCTAGTCCTGCTTTAGGCATGAAAGCCAGCTGGGTGATTCTGAGCCGATCACTGAGAGACCGTGAGTTCTAGTTCTGCTTTAGGCATGAAAGCCAGCTGGGTGATAGAACCAATCACTGGGAGACTGTGAATTCTAGTTCTGCTTTAGGCATGAAAGCCAGCTGGGTGATTCTGAGCCGATCACCGGGAGACCGTGAGTTCTAGTTCTGCTTTAGGCATGAAAGCCAGCTGGGTGATAGAACCAATCACTGGGAGACTGTGAATTCTAGTTCTGCTTTAGGCATGAAAGCCAGCTGGGTGATTCTGAGCCGATCACCGGGAGACCGTGAGTTCTAGTTCTGCTTTAGGCATGAAAGCCAGCTGGGTGATTCTGAGCCGATCACTGGGAGACCGTGAGTTCTAGTTCTGCTTTAGGCATGAAAGCTAGCTGGGTGATAGAACCAATCACTGGGAGACTGTGAATTCTAGTTCTGCTTTAGGCATGAAAGCCAGCTGGGTGATTCTGAGCCGATCACCGGGAGATCGTGAGTTCTAGTTCTGCTTTAGACATGAAAGCCAGCTGTGTGATTCAGCCAATCACCGGGAGACAGTAAGTTCTAGTTCTGCTTTAGACATGAAAGCCAGCTGCGTGATTCAGCCAATCACCGGGAGACAGTGAATTCTAGTTCTGCTTTAGACATGAAAGCCAGCTGGGTGATTGAACCAATCACCGGGAGACAGTGAATTCTAGTTCTGCTTTAGACATGAAAGCCAGCTGGGTGATTGAACCAATCACCGGGAGACAGTGAGTTCTAGTTCTGCTTTAGATATGAAAGCCAGCTGGGTGATTCTGAGCCAATCACTGGGAGACCGTGAGTTCTAGTTCTGCTTTAGGCATGAAAGCCAGCTGGGTGATTCTACACACCATACAAGGCTAGTAAAATAAAAACAGCATCCTCTCTTGTGTTGATCTCCCACATTCATCCTAGAGTTCCCATTTTCACAGTGGGTGCCATGGCAAAGATGCTGGGCTTCCCCCGTCATCCTGCGTGCCTTACAGAAATGGGAAGCTGTTTTTTTTTTTTTTTAGTGAAATCCCAAAGGTGCTTTTTTTTCAGGAGGCACCTGGAACCTTCTTGTTTTTCCTTTAAAGACGTTTCGCTTCTCCTCCCGGAAGCTTCTCCAGCTCTGACTGGATGGTGGAGAAGGGAAGGATTTATACTCCTTGCAGACAGCCGGTCATTTGCATCCTTTTGGAGCAGCGATTCTCAACCTGAGGGTTGGGACCCCATTTGGGGTCGAGCGACCATTTCACGGGGGTCGCCAAACAACGCAGTCCGCCATTTTTCCCCCTTTTCCTTGGCTGTGCTACTCCCTCTTATTCTATTGGCTTTTGAAAGCCAATAGAATAGACTCTCTTGAATAGAGTCTAATTCTATTGGCTTTCAAAAGCCAATAGGAATTGTTCAGGCTGTCTCTGCCCTGCTGAGCCCGCCAAAAGTCCCATTCTGCAAACGGTGCTGCAAGTTGTCTGCAGCGAAGGCCAGCTGTCTGGAAGTTTCCACCCCTCCCTGCTGAGCAACTACTAAAAATGGAAGGAAAAGAGGGCCAGGGGTGGGAGGCTGGCGGGTGCAGGGAGGGTTGCTGGCGCGCGTGGGGCCCAGCGGGTGCCTTACCTCCCTTGCGCTGGGCCACCTGGTGTCCCAGCCGGTGGTCGGCCTGTGCCGTCACTGCCACTTGCCAGCTATGCCTCGGCCGGCGCAGGGGGCGGCACCACGCACGTGCGGCGCTCCCGGGCAGGGAAAGTCCTCGACTTACAACCGGTTGGGGGTCGCGGCATTAAAAAGGTTGAGAGCCACTGTTTTGGGGAGTCATTGAGGCCACTTGGAGGCTTACCTGTGTCCTCAGGGTCACCTGAGTGGTGCAACTGGCTGTGGAGCCTTCTTGGAACTGCGGAAAGGTAGACTGGAGATCAATGACGTCGGATCCCTCCCCCTCGGTTGAGGGCGGGCGGTTCAGTTTTGACACAGATGGCCTCTTGGACCCCCCCCCCCCTTTCAAACCAGCGGTCCTCTCTGCCCAGGACTACTCCGAGCTCATTTGCACCACCCAGGAGACCCTGAGGACAACAGGTACACCTCCAAGCAGCCGCAACGACTCTGTAAAACACGGGTGTCAAACTCACCGTATCACGTGACGTGACACGTCACGACTTTTTTTTTTTTTTTGCATTGCCGGAGCTGGGGTGGGCACGCCCTCCGTATGATGCCACCGCAGTTTGACACCCCTTCTCTAAAACAGTGTTTCTCAACCTTGACAGTTTTAAGGCATGTGGACTTCAACTCCCAGAACTCCACAGCCAGCATTGCTGGCTGTGGAATTCTGGGAGTTGAAGTCCACATGCCTTAAAATTGTCAAGGTTGAGAAACACTGCTCTAAAAGAAGGCAAATGACCGGCTGTCTGCAAGGACTATAAATCCTTCCACTCCCCCACCATCCAGTCAGAGCCGAAGAAGCTTCTGAGAGGAGAAGCGAAACGTCTTCAAAGAAAAACAAGAAAGTCCAGTTGCCATCTTTGGGACAACCTGGATTGAATGAGCCTCTCCATAGACCTCTTGAGTGAAATGTTGTGTGTCTTTGCAGCACCTGGACGGAGGACCCCCGAAGCAGAACCAGCGGCGGCGGTGGGCAGCAACTTCCCCAAGGCCTTTTGATATACACACCCCTACTCTTCCTCTCCCCCCCCCTTTTGTACGTGTGTAGAATTCTTTTAGCTTGCTGTAAAACCCTTTGTGTACCTTTTGTGTGGTTTTTTTGGGGGGGGGGGACGAGATACTTGAACATTCTGTGTTCCTTGTAAAGAGAAGACAGCACTTTGTTCTGCTTCGGACTGGTGGAAGCTCAAGACAATATGTTAGAGGGAGGGGGCAGTAGGTGAATAAAATATAGGGCATATAATCTCTCTAATAAAAGCATTATTGAGTTTTTGAAGGGCTCTGTAGAAGATGCAGTGGTGTTTTTTTCCTCCCCTCTCCCCCGCCTAGATTGAAAAAGTGTGTTTAATCTTTGGGTTTATGGCTGGTCGTATGGAAATGTCTGCTTCTAAAACAAGAGGTCTTCGGGGCGCTGACTTGAGTTTGGCTCTTTTCTTGCAGACGTTTCAGGACCCAACTAGGTAACATCATCAGTACCAGAAGGGAGTGTGGGGTTTAGTCTCTTGTTTATAAACAAGGGGCTGGTCCTGTCAGTGTCAGTGGGGGCACTCGTGGCAGTCCCTTGATTATGCTGCTGTATGTTGTTAGTTTGTTGGTCTGAGTTGGTAGTGCGAGCCGCTGTATACAAACAGAGAGCAAACCTTTCTAGTGCTGATGATGTTGCCCAGTTGGGTAATGAGACGTCTGCAGAAAACAATCAAGGACTCCACCGTTCTCCTCCTCCTCCTCCTCCTCCTTGCACTGGTGATGTTACTTTGTTGGGTAGTTTTTCTCAAGATGAGAAAACAAGCAAGCTCGGAGCACAAAGACTACACTTCCTTCCTTCCCCCCTCCCTTCCTCTTCCTCTTCCTCCTCCTCACTACAAACTCCACTCCCTTCTAGCACTGATGAGGTTACCTAGTTGGGTCATGAAATGTCTGCAAGGAAACAAGCAAGCTCAGAGAGCACCAAGACTCCACTTCCTTCCTTCCTCCTCCTCTTCCCTGCAAACTCCACTCCCTTCTGGCACTGATGATATTACCTAGTTGGGTAATGAAATGTCTGCAAAGAAACCACCAAGCTCAGAGGGTATCAAGGACTGCAGTCCTTTTCTTCCCCCTCCCCCTCTCCACACACCCGACCTCCTCCTAGCACTGAGGATATTCCCTCCTTGGGTAATGAAATGTCTGCAAGAAAACAGCCAAGCTCAGACGGCACCAAGGACCCCACAATTCTTTTCCTCCTTCACTTCACAATCCCCACACCTCTAGCACTGATGATATTACCTAGCTGGGTAATGAAACTTTGGCAAGAAAACAACCAAGCTCAGACAGCACCAAGGACTCTCCGTTCTTTTCCTCCTCCCCTTCTTCTCCACAACCCTCACACCCTTCGCCCTGATGACGTTACCTAGTTGGGTAATGAAACGTCTGCAAGAAAACAAGCGAGTTCAGAGAGTACCCAGCACCCCATAATCGTCATTCTCCTTCTCTTCCTCTCCCCTCCAAATCCCACTCCCTTCTAGCACTGATTTTGTTACTTAGTTTGGTAATGAAACGTCTGCAAGAAAACAACCAAGCTCAGAGCAGCGAGGACCCTACGGTTCAACCCTGAGCTCCAAATATTCCATCAACAGAGGTCCCTCTGCTCCAGGAACTGCCCCTCACCCTTTTTTCTGAATTCTAACTCGCCTCTCCAAGCGAACCTTCTGCTTTTTTCCTTCAGGATAGCCCCAAAAGCAAAAGTCTGCAATTTGCAAACTTCCTCACTGTTCCGCCCCCCCCCCCCCATGTTCTCGTCGCCCTCTCTTAAAAGCCCCAATCCTGTTCCATCTAGAGCAGGGGTGGGGAACCTTGGCTCTTTTATGACTCGTGGACTTCAACTCCCAGAATTCCTGAGCCAGCATGGCTCAGCTTGGAAACCTCTCCCTTTCCCCTCAGCATGGTTGGCTCAGGAATTCTGGGAGTTGAAGTCCACAAGTCATAAAAAGGCCTAGTTTGAATACCCCTGCTCTTAATCTTCGTCCTAGGCCAGGGGTAGGCAACCTTGGCTTTTTTATGACTCGTGGACTTCAACTCCCAGAATTCCTGAGCCAGCCACGCTGAGGGGAAAGGGAGAGGTTTCCAAGCTGAGCCATGTTGGCTCAGGAATTCTGGGAGTTGAAGTCCACGAGTCATAAAAGAGCCAAGGTTGCCTGCCCCTGTCCTAACCTCATCCCTCAGGACAGGGAACTACGGCAACTTTTATGACTCGTGGACTTCAACTCCCAGAATTCCTGAGCCAGCCATGCTGAGGGGAAAGGGAGAGGTTTCCAAGCTGAGCTATGCTGGCTAGGAATTCTGGAGTTGAAGTCCATGAGTCAGAAAGCGGCCTAGGCCTAGGCCAGAGGTAGGCAACCTTGGCTCTTTTATGACTCGTGGACTTCAACTCCCAGAATTCCTGAGCCAGCCACGCTGAGGGGAAAGGGAGAGGTTTTCAAGCTGAGCAAGGCTGGCTCAGGAATTCTGGGAGTTGAAGTCCATGAGTCATAAAAGAGCCAAGGTTGCCTACCCCTGCTATAGACCAACTCTACATCTGGTGGAACTACTGGTTTGTACCTTTAGAGCAAGGGTCTTCAAACATGGATCTTTTATGACTGGTGGACTTCAACTCCCAGAATTCCTGAGGGGAGGGGAAAGGGAGAGGTTTCCAAGCTGAGTCATGCTGGCTCAGGAATTCTGGGAGTTGAAGTCCACGAGTCATAAAAGAGCCAAGGTTGCCTACCCCTGTCCTAACCTTATCCCTCAGGACAGGGAACTACGGCAACTTTTATGACTCGTGGACTTCAACTCCCAGAATTCCTGAGCCAGCCACGCTGAGGGGAAAGGGAGAGGTTTCCAAGCTGAGCCATGTTGGCTCAGGAATTCTGGGAGTTGAAGTCCACGAGTCATAAAAGAGCCAAGGTTGCCTACCCCTGTCCTAACCTTATCCCTCAGGACAGGGAACTACGGCAACTTTTATGACTCGTGGACTTCAACTCCCAGAATTCCTGAGCCAGCCATGCTGAGGGGAAAGGGAGAGGTTTCCAAGCTGAGCCATGCTGGCTAGGAATTCTGGGAGTTGAAGTCCATGAGTCAGAAAGCGGCCTAGGCCTAGGCCAGAGGTAGGCAACCTTGGCTCTTTTATGACTTGTGGACTTCAATTCCCAGAATTCCTGAGCCAGCCACGCTGAGGGGAAAGGGAGAGGTTTTCAAGCTGAGCAAGGCTGGCTCAGGAATTCTGGGAGTTGAAGTCCATGAGTCATAAAAGAGCCAAGGTTGCCTACCCCTGCTATAGACCAACTCTACATCTGGTGGAACTACTGGTTTGTACCTTTAGAGCAAGGGTCTTCAAACATGGATCTTTTATGACTGGTGGACTTCAACTCCCAGAATTCCTGAGGGGAGGGGAAAGGGAGAGGTTTCCAAACTGAGTCATGCTGGCTCAGGAATTCTGGGAGTCGAAGTTCACAAGTCATAAAAGAGCCAAGGTTGCCTAGCCCTGGTGTAGATTTTCCACAAGCATCCTCGGCCACATCCCTCCCCATCAGGCAGGGAAAAAAAAAAAGAAGAGCAGTGAATGAAGAGATCTAATTCAGTCACAGACGTTCTGGTTTACTTCAGCTGTGTTCAAGGAAGCTCTGAATGTTTCAGGCCCTTGGTTTATTTAGCCCTGTGCTGCTCAACCTTGGCCATTTGGAGATAATCTAAATATAATGTAAATGGGATAGGGTTTCCTGCCTGAGCAGGGGGTTGGACCAGATGACATCCAAGGTCCCTTCCCACTTTATTATTATTACTTCAGCTTCCAGAATTCCCCAGCCAGTCCTACTGACGTAGGGCATGATTTAGCCTGCTCCGAGATCAAGAGTGATCTTTGCAAAGATGCCGCTGCAAGAAAACCCAGCTCAGAGACTACCCAAGAAACCCCCCCCCAGTTCTTTTCCTCCTCCCCTTCTCCTTCTCCACTCCCCAACCCCCACACTCCCAAAACTGATGGTATTACCTAGTTGGGTCACAAAAGCATCAAGGACCCCCCCCCGTTCTTTTCTTCCTCCTGTAGGCTGCATCAGCAGAGGGAGAGAATCAAGATCACGTGAAGTGTTAATACCACTTTACAAGGCCTCGGTAAGGCCACACTTGGAATCCTGCATCCAGTTTTGGTCACCGCGATGTGAAAAAGATATTGAGACTCTAGAAAGAGTGCAGAAAAGAGCAACAAAGATGATCAGGGGACTGGAGGCTAAAACATACAAGCAACGGTTGCTGGAATTGGGTATGTCTGGTTTAATGAAGAGAAGGACGAGGGGGACAGGATAGCCGTGTTCCAATCTCTCGGGCTGCCCCAAAGAAGAGGGAATCAAGCTATTCTCCAAAGCACCTGAAGGCAGGACAAGAAGCAACGGATGGAAACTAATCAAGGAGAGAAGCAAACTGGAACTGAGGAGAAACTTCCTGACAGAACAATTAACCAGTGGAACAACCTGCCTCCAGAAGCGGTGAATGCTCCAACACTGGAAGTTTTTAAGAAGAGACTGAACAGCCATTTGTCAGAAATGGTATAGGGTTTCCTGCCTGAGCAGGGGGTTGGGCTAGATGATCTCCAAGGTGCCTTCCAACTTTATTATTATTATATTATTATTATTCTCCTTCTCCACTCCCCAACACTGATGGTATTATCTAGTTGGGTCACAAAAGCACCAAGGATCCCTGCAGTTCGACACGGAGCTTCAAGTATTCCCTTGTATCGACAGAAGACTTGATAGACGAGTCACCAGTGAAGTTCCAGCACCTCGGCCTGCAGCTATTTCATTTTCTTACTTTATTAAAAGGAGCCGTGGGGGGGGGGTCTCAATTCCAGGAACAGAAACCCTGTTTTTTGTGCAACTCTTGGGACTAGCCATTGCAGCCATTAAATAATTAACCAACAACACCCCCCCCCCAGCACATACAGCCAATCCGACATTTTAAACCGCTGCCTTTCTTTTAAACATCATCCAAACGGTTAATTAATTGCACAGTTTTAAACACCTCACCCTTTGGTATGAATCTGCTTCAAAAAAGAAAAGACACACGACTTGAATCCAGAAAGAAAAAAAGGTGGGTTTTTTTGCGGAGGGGGGAAAGAGAAGAAAAGGACCACATTTTTGTTGCAAGTGACTTTCCACAGGCTGCATTTCAACAGGTTAAGAGTCCGCTTTCCACAGAACAAAGGGAGAAGAGGTTAGAAATAAAATAAAATAACCCCCGTTTAATGCATATCTTTGTATATTGTTAAGAGTGGCGTTTATCTCCCCACTGAACTCCGACTGGCCGAAACGAAGACTCTATTGCAGTGTTTCTCAACCTTGACCATTTTAAGACATGTGGACTTCAACTCCCAGAATTCCACAGCCAGCAATGCTGGCTGTGGAATTCTGGGAGTTGAAGTCCACATGCCTTAAAATGGTCAAGGTTGAGAAACACAATTGGATAAGAGTGGAACCACCAACAAAACCGAAAATGGTTAACCCCAGATTGGTAAAAGGGGGTGGTGGGGTGTGTGTGCGTGGCTCTACCTTTTAATTTCAGCTACTTGTCCTGCCCCACCACCCCCAGCAGCATGGAAGAAAAATCTAAACCCAGGTCTAAAGCAGCATCCCTCATTCCTCGCTAGGAACGAGCAGAGGAAGCAGGCAGGAACACGCAAGTCCACAAAAAAGGGGCAGAGAAAGACAGACTCGCAATAGCTTGCGCTGCTCCAAGGGATTCGCTCCAACAACTGGAAGAAACCCCCTCCCGACGTCAACAGCTGCACAGGATTTTATTAAAAAAAAAAATGTGTATTTCTTGCAACAATTCCTGCCCCAAAACAGCCTCTGTAAAAATACTGGAGGGGGAGGCGGGGGGGGGGGAAAAGCTACGGGATCCTTTACAACTCTTTCCCCACAACCTATAACTTAAAGAGCAGCAAACACGCAGGCCGGCGACTGTAATGTACGTACATTCCTTCTCCCGTAAAGCTAACGGCTTAGCTATGCCCTAAAACAAAACAAAAAAACCCACGTGATTCAGGACCTTGTGCAGGCCTAAAAGTGCTTGGTGAAAACCATGATCGGCCAGCGTAAACTGGGGATTGTTTTTAAGCAAACAACTCTCCCGTTTGCTGGGCCTCGCCCTGGCGCCATGCCTCTTTTCCCACCCCAAAAGGTGCTTTGAAGCTAGAAAAAGACCAGCACGACGGAGATCTGTGAAACTTCTCAAAAGAAAAAAAAGAAAATAGAAGCGGCTACGCTGGAAAAATATCCTTTTTTTGCCTTCCCAGGTTGAGCGCTCCGCCTGCCAAGCCTGGGAAAGCCAAAATCGGCTCTTCTCCTGGGTAACTGCCCTCTCGCCAGCCAGCTCAACAGCCGGCTAGGAAAGTCACGTCTGTGGCTCTTTAACGGGCGCAGAAGACCAGGCGCAGAGGGAAGTGGAGAGGCTGGCTTCAGGAGAGTCGGGGAGCACACAGGACGGAGCCGGATCCAACCTCATGGCGCCTTTTATTTTCAGGAGAGCATCTGCACCGTGAGCAGCAGGTCGGGCTTCAGCACGCTTCCCATGTGCTCGCCCCGGGAGGCTTGGATATCCGCCATAACCTCGGCGTCCCAGACGAAGGTCAGCAGCGCGGAGGGCACCTTGGGAAGGAAGAAGGGAGGGAAAAAAAGAGAAAAAACTTAGCAGGGGTTTTTCAAGGCACCAGCAGGGAACCAGGGAGAGTTAGACCACGGCCGAAAAAGTCATAAAATGGAGCAAGACCCAAGAAATGGAAAAATTTGGCCTCGGTTGTTAAGTCCAGAACAACCTATTATACAGCCTTCGGTGGAAAGCGTCTTAAACCAGGGAGATATTCAGAGATGTATCTGCCTTGAAAGTAACCCGTATGCTTATTATAAAGATGATCACAGAACTTTGTAGGACATAATACAAAATGTCCTATAAAATTTAGAGCAGGGGTCTTCAAACTTGGCCCTTTGATGACTTGTGGACTTCAACTCCCAGAATTCCTCAGCCAGGCACGCTGGCTGAGGAATTCTGGAAGTTGAAGTCCACAAATCACGAAGGGGCCATAGTTTCCCCCATGCTGGCTGAGGAATTCTGGGAGTTGAAGTCCACAAGTCATCAAAAGGGCCAAGTTTGAAGACCCCTGTTTTAGAACATCTGGAAAGAGTGCAGAGAAGAGCAATCAAGATAATCAGGGGACTGGAGGCTAAAACATACGAAGAACGGCTGCTGGAATTGGGTATGTCTAGTTTAAAGAAGAGAAGGACGAGGGGGGATATGATAGCAATGTTCCAATATCTCAGGGGCTGCCCCAAAGAAGAGGGAGTCAAGCTATTCTCCAAAGCGCCTGAAGGCAGGACAAGAAGCAACGGATGGAAACTAATCAAGGAGAGAAGAAACCTGGAACTGAAACTTCATGACAGTTAGAACAACTAACAAGTGGAACAACCTGCCTCCAGAAGTGGTGAATGCTCCAACATTGGAAGGTTTTAAGAAGAGACTGGACAGCCATTTGTCTGAAATGGTATAGGGTTTCCTGCCTGAGTGGCGGGGTTGGACTTGATGACCTCCAAGATCTCTTCCAATTTTATTATTATTTTGGATCATTGCACAGTCAGCCAGATGTTCAGACTGGATTTGGCATTTTGTCTACCTATCGAATCCTTACCCAGGACCTGGGATAGGCAGATGTGGATGTTTGATAGTATTACAGGTATCGTTGCAGGATGGAAGCAGTTCCTAGTAAGGCCACCTTTTGCAATTGACTAATAGCAAATTTGTCAGTGTCAATGGTGTTCAAGTGGTGCTCCAGTTGTTTTGGGATTGCACCCAAGCAGCCTATCACTATCGGTACTACCCTTGCTTGCTTTTGCTATAGTCTTTCTATTTCTATTTGTAGGTCTTTGTATTTTGTGATCTTCTCCAGTTCTTTCTCGTCTATTCTGCTGTCTCCAGGCACTGCCACGTCCACTATCCAGACTTTTTTGTCTTTCTTATCGACAATTGTTAGGTCTGGGGTGTTATGTATTATTATTATTATTATTATTATCATCATCATCATCATCATTATGGATCATCGCACAGTCAGCCAGATGTTCAGACTGGATTTGGCATTTTGTCTACCTATCGAGTCCTTACCCAGGACCTGGGATAGGCAGATGTGGATGTTTGATGGTATTACAGGTATCGTTGCAGGATGGAAGCAGTTCCTAGTAAGGCCGCCTTTTGCAATTGACTAATCGCGAATTTGTCAATGCCAATGGTGTTCAAGTGGTGCTCCAGTTGTTTTGGGATTGCACCCAAGGCGCCTATTACTATTGGTACTACCCTTGCTTGCTTTTGCCACAGTCTTTCTATTTCTATTTGTAGGTCTTTGTATTTTGTGATCTTCTCCAGTTCTTTCTTGTCTATTTTGCTGTCTCCATAAAAAATATGGTGAGACGTAAATAATAATAATAATAATAATAATAATAATAATAATAATAATAATAATAATAATAATAATAATTGCAAAAGGCAGCCTTACTAGGAACAGCTTCCATCCTGTGACGATACCTTGGTGGGCGTGGAATGCTACAAGTACATCAGATGGTTGAAGAAAAAATGGCTTTGGAAGAATATCTGAAGAACAATGATGAAGATGCACTGAAATTAGTATATCAGGAAGGCTTACTAACCACTGGAGAGACCAAACTGGCCTACAAGAAAGACCAAATGAAGAACAGAATAGAGGCATGGGAAGACAAAGCACTACATGGCCAATACATTAAAAAAATAGCTGGGAAAGCAGATAATAACAAGACCTGGCAATGGCTAAGAGCAAGAAAATTGAAGAAAGAGACCGAGGGACTAATTCTGGCTGCACAAGACCAAGCCTTAAGGACAAATCCATACAAAGTCAAAATTGAGAAGACAGCAACAGACAGTAAGTGCTGCCTGTGCAAAGAAGTTGAAGAAACAGTGGACCACTTGGTAAGCTGTTGCAAGAAGATTGCACAAACTGATTACAAGCAGCGACATGACAAAGTAGCAACAATGGTGCATTGGAAGATCTGCAAAAAATATCATTTGCCTGTAAGCAAAAACTGGTGGGATCATAAAATAGAGAAAGTCATAGAAAATGATAAAATTAAACTGCTCTGGGACTTCAGAATTCAAACAGACAAGCACCTGCAACATAACACCCCAGACTTAACAATTGTCGATAAGAAAGACAAAAAAGTCTGGATAGTGGACGTGGCAGTGCCTGGAGATAGCAGAATAGAAGAGAAAAAACTGGAGAAGATAACAAAATACAAAGATCTACAAATAGAAATAGAAAGACTGTGGCAAAAGCAAGCAAGGGTAGTACCAATAGTCATAGGCTCCTTGGGTGCAATCCCAAAACAACTGGAGCACCACTTGAACACAATTGGCATTGACAAATTCGCTATTAGTCAGTTGCAAAAGGCGGCCTTATTAGGAACTGCTTCCACCCTGCGACGATATCTGTAATACCCTCAAACATCCACATCTGCCTATCCCAGGTCCTGGGTAAGGACTCGATAGGTAGACAAAATGCTAAATCCAGTCTGAACATCTGGCTGACTATGCGATGATCCATAATAATAATAATAATACTTATTATTATTATTATTAATAATAATAATAATTAATCTAATCAGAGACCTCCCCCTCCCTCCAAGGCAGTGGTTCTCAACCTTTTTAATGCCGCGACCCCCAACCAGTCGTAAGTCGAGGACTACTCAACCGGTCGTAAGTCGAGGACTACTCAACTGGTGCAGCACCGTTTGCAGAATGGGACTTTTGGTGGGCTCAGCAGGGCAGAGACAGCCTGGACAATTCCTATTGGCTTTTGAAAGCCAATAGAATTAGACTCTATTCAAGAGAGTCTATTCTATTGGCTTTCAAAAGCCAATAGAATAAAAGGGAGTAGCACAGCTAAGGAAAAGGGGGGGAAAAATGGCAGACTGCGTTGTTTGGCGACCCCTGTGAAATGGTCGTTCGACCCCAAATGGGGTCCCGACCCACAGGTTGAGAACCGCTGCTCCAAGGAACCTGGATACTTACCAGTCCACATTCGTTGAGGGCCAGGCCCTCGTCGGTCAGCTTGTGGCCCCCGGGGGCCAGCAGCTCAAAGGGCAGCCAGTCGTTCTGCAGAGTCTCCCGCACAAACTGGAACAGAGCGGAAACCGGCTCTCGGGCGTAAAACGTCCCTGCAGGGGCGGGAAAAAAAAAAAAGACTTTTCATCTCCAGCTGCCTTTCGTAGCTTGGATAGGAGCTGTGTTCATTTAACGACTGCAACATCTGCTTAAGGACATCCTAAACAAAAAAACCTCGCAAAGTTAGGCACAGGCCCACGGCAAGGACAGATAGTCCCCGGCTTACAACGGTTTGCTTAGCGACCGTTCGAACCTACGATGACCCTGAAAAAAAGTGACTTACGGCCATTTTTCACACTTACGACCTTGGCAGCATCCCCCCCCCCCATAATCATGTGATTTACATTCCGGAGGGTGGAAAACGGATTCATATTTATGAAGGGGGTCACGTGATTCCCCTTTTACGACCTTCTGACAATGGGGAAAACAGATTGACTTAACGACCATCTTACTAATTTAACCTCTGCAGTGATTCACTTAATAATCGTGACAAGGGAAGCCGTAAAACGGGGCAAAACCCGCTTAACAAATGTCTCACTTAGCTGCATAATTTTTGGCCTCAGTCGTGGTCATAAGTCTAGGACAGTGGTTCTCATTCTGTGGGTCAGGACCCCATTTGGGGTCGAACGACCATTTCACGGGGGTCGCCAAACAAGGCTGTCTGCCATTTTTTCCCCCTTTTCTTTGGCCACGCCCCTGGCACCCGGTGATGTATAAGTGGTTGGGGGTCACCACAACATGGGGAACTGTATTATGGGGTCGCAGCATTAGAAAGGTTGAGAACCACTGGTCTAGGACTAACTGTAGCTTAACAATCGGCATGACTTAACGACCGTAATTGTGGACCTTAATTACGGTTGTTAAGTCGAGGACCATCAGTTAAGTAAGGACCAGACCGTAGAGACCAGCTGTGGTTCTTGTTCTGTCCCAGCCTACACACGTCCTCGTTACTTCACAAAGACAACCCCTCTTTTAACAGTAGACTGGAAAATAAACCCTTTTTATTTGAGTTACAGACCTGATAATTGTCCCAGAAAACGAAAACAACACAACACTTTTCCAACATTTTTTCCAAAAGTAAAACGGAGCATGAGTCAAAGACAAGTCACAAGCAAAATAAACAGACCACGGTCTCTTGCAACCAGTTGCCTCCAGCAACCAGCCCTGCCCACACATTCCCTTTGTTACGCAGCCCCCAAGGCGTGGCTTCTCACTGCTTTCTCCTCTTCCCTTGGAGTCGCCCCATTGCCTCCCTCTGTCCTACTCGTGTGACCTGTCCACGTTTACAAGTGTCTCTGAGGTCTTCCAGCTGTGCTTCCTCCGAGTCCGACTCAGCTTCCCAGCACAGCTGGCTCTCAGCTTGATCACGAGTGGACGGACCAGCCTCTTCATTAGTTTGTAAGTCCTGCACCTCATCAGAGCCTCCCTCCGACTCTGATGGCTCTCCTCCTCTTCCTCCTCCTCCTCCTCCGATTCCCCAGACTCAACTACCGGTATCACAGGCTGGCACGGAATCACAACGGTTCTTCAGGATTTCACGTTGGACAGGGGTTTCCAAACTTGGCAACTTTTAAAACTTGTGGACTTCAACTCCCACAATTCCTGGGTGCTCCCGGACTAGGTGCATGGAACACCTGACTCCAGTAAGCCTTTACTCACTGGGGACTGACTGCAGATAATCCTCGACTTATAACTGTTTATTTCGGGACCGATCAAAGTTACAACTACGCAGAAAAAAGTGATTTATGACAGGTTTTCACACTTAACGGCCGTTGCAGCATCTCAGGATCGCATGATCAAAATTCAGAGGCTTGACAACTGGCTCCTATTTAGGACAGTCGCAGTGACCCAGATCACCTTTTGTGAACTTCTGACAAGCAAAGTCAATGGGGAAGCCGGATTCACTAACAATTGTTAAGAACTGGGATGGCCCAGTGGTTAGAATGCAGTCTTGCAGGCTAACTCTGCATTCCCACAGCCTGGGGTTCGATCCTAACTGACTCAAGGTGGACTCAGCCTTCTGTCCTTCTGAGGTTTGTAAAATGAGGACCCAGATTGTTGGGGGGCCATAGGCTGACTCTGTAAACCGCTTAGACAGGGCTGTAAAGCACTGTGAAGCGGTATATAAGTCTACTGCTATTGCCCTTCCTTCTTTCCTTCCTTCAAATGTAGTACTGCAGGCTGATTCTGCCGACTGCCAGCAGTTCAATCCTGACCAGCTCGTGGTTGATTCACCCTTCCGAGGTCGGTAATATGAGGACCCAGATTGTTGGAGGCCATAGACTGACTCTGTAAACCGCTTAGACAGGGCTGTAAAGCACTGTGAAGTGATATATAAGTCTACTGCTATTGCCCTTCCTTCCTTCCTTCCTTCCTTCCTTCCTTCCTTCCTTCCTTCCTTCCTTCCTTCCTTCCTTCCTTCCTTCCTTCCTTCCTTCCTTCCTTCAAATGTAGTACTGCAGGCTGATTCTGCCGACTGCCAGAAGTTCAATCCTGACCAGCTCGCGGTTGATTCAGCCTTCCGAGGTCGGTAAAATGAGGACCCAGATAACCTGTAAACCGCTTAGAAAGGGCTGTCTAAAGCACTGTGAAGCGGTATATAAATCTAAGTGCTACTGCCATCTATCTGTCTGTCTGTCCTCTGCCTATCTACAATATCTGCCTAACAATGCCTATCTATCTGTCTTTCTGTCTATATTCTCTCTCTCTTGACAGCCCTGGTGGCGCAGTGGTTAGGATGTAGTCTTTGCAGGCTTACTCTGAGTTCCCACTGCCAGCGGTTCAATCCTGACGGGGTCAAAGTTGACTCAGCCTTCCGTGCTTCCGAGGTCGGTAAAATGAGGACCCAGATTGTTGGGGGACAATAGGCTGACTCTGTAAACCACTTAGGGAGGGCTGTAAAGCACTGTGAAGCGGTATATAAGTCTGAGTCCTGTTGCTATTGCTAATTGTGACAAGAAAAGTCATAAAAGGGGGCCAAGCTCACTTAAGAACTGCCTTGCTTAGCAGGGATGGATGGATCTATCTATCTGTCTGTCTGTCTGTCTTTTATGTTCTGTCTATCTACAAATATCTATCTATCCATCTATCTGTCTCTGTCTCTCTCAAGAGCCCTGGTGGCGAAGTGGTTAGAATGCAGCATTGCAGGCAGACTCTGCTCTCCGCCAGCAGTTCGATCCTGACCGGCTCCAGGTTGACTCAGCCTTCTATCCTTCCGAGGTCAGTAAAATGAGGACCCAGATTGTTTGGGGGGGGGCATAGGGTGTCTCTGTAAACTGCTTAGGGAGGGCTGCAATGCAATGTGAAGCGGCATGTTGCTACTCTCTTATGAACGGCAGTGATTCGCTTAACAATGTTGGCCAGAAAGGGGGTTAGAATGGGGGCAAAATTCATTTCACACCTGTCCTGCTTAGCAACAGAAATTTTTTCGGGCTGGCTGGTGCTCCTACGTCGAGGACGACCTGTTCCACGCAGCCAACCGCCAGCCCGCCCCCCCTTTACCTTGCAGGATGTACCCGTCAGGGAAGCGAACGCGCAGGAGGGTGTAGTTGTATCTGCGCAGCTCCCGTTGCTCCTCCTTCTCTCGCATGGCCTTCGTCCTCAGCATGGAGGCCTTTTCAATCGCTTCTGTCCTTCAGAGAGAAGAGAAGAGGATCAAGAGGGGAAAGGGCAGGTAGGTCCTCGACTTAATAATAGTAATAATGAAGTTGGGAGGGACCACTGTCCAACTCAGACTCCCAGCACAGCTGCGTCTCAGCCTGAGCGTGAGTAGAGGGGCCAGGCTCCTCATCCGACTGTAAGTCTTGGAGCTCCGCAGCGCCTTCCTCTGACTCGGATGTCACTCCAGCCCCCCCCTCCTCTGATTCCCCAGACTCGGCTACCGGATCCACTGGCTGGCGAGGAATCACGACTCCCGCCGCCAGATCCCAACCGAGGTGGTCGCTCACCGCATCCTCTGCTCCCGTCTCAGCTCCTCCGCCGTGAGGTTGAAGAAGTCGTTCGGCAGCTCGAAGCGAGACGCCTGCGGAGACGGCTTGAACACTCGGAGTTGGCGGTCCAGCTGGGCCCTCACCGGCTCGCCGGTCAGCAGCTGCTCTCTGTGCTCTCTCAGGTCCTCCAGCTTCTCCAAGGCTTCGTCCTTCAGCACGTAGAAGTCCTCCGTGGCCTCTTCTGCAAGAAAAGCAGACGTTGTTTCAGCCTGATGCTACGACTTACGACCGCGGTGGAGCCCACAATTTCCATGGCTTAAGTGAGACAGTTGTTGCTATCTTTTTTTTTTAAAAGAAAGTATTTTATTAATTTTCCAATTTTACATTTAGGTATTTTAAAAAGCCACGTGGTGACCGGGTTACTCAGTCGTTCGATAACAAAATCTTTAGTACAAATCTCAAATGGCAACATCAAATATTTCTTCTCTTGTTCCCTTAACATTGACCGTCTTGTATTCAGGCTAGTCCAATTCTTATTATGTCAACTCAATCAAAACATCATTATTGCATTTATCAATAAATGTTTAGCTAATACGTGTCTTAATTACATTCCATCTCCATAGACAATCCATATCCTGTTATTAATTTCTACCCAATTTTTAGTTTCTCATCAATATTCCAATTTAATCTTTGATATTTATAATTTTCAAGCCTTAGGTAACCAAAATTTCCCTTATCTCCATAATAATAATAATAATAATAATAATAATAATAATAATAATAATAATATTAGTAGTAGTAATGAAAAGTTGGAAGGGACCTTGGAGGTCATCTACTCCAACCCCCTGCTCAGGCAGGAAACCCTATACCATTTCAGACAACTGACTGTCCAGTCTCTTCTTAAAAACGTCCAGTGTTGTCTAATATTCAAAATACATTTTATCTATTTGAATATAATCTTGTTCTATTTCCTAAAAGTTGTCTATTTCCCATATTAAATCATCTACTTAATAATACAATATCCCCTTTAATAAATCAAAACCATTATGTATATTACCTGGGTTAATCAATAAATCAAATACACATTCATAATAATTAATTTTCATTTTCCTTTTAGGTCTAATTTTTAAATATTAAACAGATAAAAGCCCTTATTTTCAACTAATTTCCAAGTATTTTAAATCTAACGACCAGAATTCCCCTTATCTCTAACCCTCTAATTAATAATGTGAAATCCCCTCTAACAAATCAAAACCCCAATTTTCTTCAGCCTTATTCTGGCTTTCTTCCTTTGCCAACTAGCCTTCCATGTCAGTGCTTTTAGATCACAGTTGTTGCTAACTTTATCCCCATAGACAAAACGCAATGCAAGGGACTTGTAACCACAAATGAGCCCAAAAGTTCCGTTGCTAATCAGGACAGTCAAGTGAGTTTTGCCCCCATTTTGCGACCTTTCTCGCCACACTTGTTAAGGGAATCCGGCTTTCCCCTCCATCCACTTGGCTTGTCCGAAGGTCGCCAAAGGGGATCGCGTGACCCCAAAGGGACCCTGCGACACGACGTCGTAAATGTGAGCGTCTGAATTTTGATCACGTGACCACGGGGATGCTGCAACGGTCGTGGGTATTTGTGACAGTTGTGGCATCCCAGGGTCGTTTGTGATCACCATCCGGAACTTCCCCAGCCGGCTTGCGACAAAGTAAAGTCCATGGTGGGAAGTCACATTCCCTTCATAACTACGTGATTCGCTTTACAACCGCAGCAATTCGCTTAACAGCCGTGGCAGGAAAAAGGTCACAAAATCAGGCACGATCCGCTCAACAACCGCCTTGCGTAGCAATGGAAATTGTGTGATTTTTAAGTTGAGGATTACTTGTACCCCGTGGCTGTTTATGAAAAGATACCCAAAAAGCAGAGAGAGGGGACCAAATGAAGCGCCCTGAAAGAGAGGATAGCCACAGCGATAGCACTTAAGACTTATATACTGCTTCACGGTGCTTTAGAGCCCTCCCTAAGTGGTTTATAGAGTCAGCCTTTTGTCCCCCCCAATTTTATTGACCTCGGAAGGATGGAAGGCTGAGTCAACCTTGAGCCGGTCAGGATCAAACTGCTGGCAGTGGGCAGAGTCGGCCTGCAATAACATGTTCTAACCACTGTGCCACCAGGGCTCTTGAAATAGATAGATAGATAGATAGATAGATAGATAGATAGATAGATAGATAGATAGATAGATAGATAGACAGACAGAGATAAGATATTGTACAGACAGAAGGTAGAGATAGACAGAGAGATGATAGATAGATAGATAGATAGATAGACAGAGATAAGATATTGTACAGACAGAAGGTAGAGATAGAGAGATGATAGATAGATAGATAGATGGGTAGACAGACAGATAAGATATTGTGCAGACAGAAGGTAGAGATAGACAGAGAGAGAGATGATAGATAGATAGATAGATAGATAGATAGATAGATAGATAGATAGATAGATAGATAGATAGATAGATGATAGTTAGCAATAGCAATACACTTAGACTTATATATCGCTTCACAGTGCTTTACAACCCTCTCTAATCGGTTTACAGAGTCAGCCTGTTGTCCCCAACAATCTGGGTCCTCATTTTACCGACCTCGGAAGGACGGAAAGCTGAGTCAACTCAGCCGGTCAGGATTGAACTCCTGGCGATCGGCACATTTAGCATGCAATACTGCATTATAACCACTGCGCCACCATAGATAAATGACAAATAAGATAGATAGATAGATAGACAGACAGACAGACAAATAAACAGACATAGATATTGTAGATAGAAGATAGATATATATGAAGATATAGTTATAAATAGCACTTAGACTTATACAGTGCTTTACAGCCCTTTCTACGTGGTTTACAGAGTCAGCCTATTGCACCCCCAACAATCTGGGTCCTCATTTTACCGACCTCGGAAGGACGAGTCAACCCTGAGCCAATCAGGATCAAACTCCTGGCAGTGGGCAGAGTCAGCCTGCACTACTGCATTCCAACCACTGGCCACCATGGATGATGGAACAGGCACAACAGCCGAAGGAACTTCATCAGGATTAAGGAACACTAGTCCACATGAAGCCTTACCTTGTCCTGCAACATCCAGAGTGACTTTTTCGAACCCAACCGCCTGGAAAAAACTGTCTGCTCCTTCCAGACAGTGGATCCTTTCCTGAAGGGAGAAGAAAACCCCAAACCTCAGAGAAGATTCATGAAGGCTAATTCTTCTTTTGGCTGAGCTTTTTTTTATTATTATTAAAAGTTTTACAAATTTATTACAATATAATCCCCCCCACCCCTTCCCCCCCTCTCCCACTTCCCAGAGCTGATTACAGGGTAACAAATAAACAAGCATAATCTAACTAACTTAAACCAACTATACTATCAATCAAAACCATAACACACTTTAACTCCTTCTCAAAACAAATATTAACAAATTAAAACAATAATAATAATATAATTAAAACTATTAATAGTTATCTAAGGCAATACTATTCAGTTTCATACTTCTTCTGAATATAATCAATCCATCTTCTCCAAACCATAATGTATCTTTCTTGTGAATGGTTCTTCAAGTAGGCGGAGATTTTCGCCATTTCTGCTAAATTGTTGTTGTTAATTGCGAAGTCGTGTCCGACCCATCGCGACCCCATGGACAACGTTCCTCCAGGTCTTCCTGTCCTCTACCATCTTCTGGAGTCCATTTAAGTTCACACCTACTGCTTCAGTGACTCCATCCAGCCATCTCATTCTCTGTCGTCCCCTTCTTCTTTTGCCCTCCATCTTTCCCAGCATTAGGCCCTTCTCCAGGGAGTCCTTCCTTCTCATTAGGTGGCCAAAGTATTTGAGTTTCAACTTCAGGATCTGGCCTTCTAAAAAGCAGTCGGGGTTAATCTCTTCTAGGACTGACCGGTTTGAACGCCTTGCAGTCCAGGGGACTCGCGGGAGTCTTCTCCAGCACCAGAGTTCAAAGGCCTCAATTCTTTGGCGCTCAGTCTTTCTTATGGTCCAACTTTCACAGCCATACATTGCAACTGGGAAAACCATGGCTTGGACTATACGCACTTTTGTTGGCAGGGTGATGTCTCTGCTAAATTAGACACCTTAAATATCCATTCTTCCAAAGTAGGCAGTGAGTTTTTCTTCCAATATTGCCCCACCAATTATAAAATTCAACATCAAATTGATTTCTTTAACATCAAAATCTACAATAATGCCCAACAAAAAAAATTGCTGAGCTTTATCCCAACTTCTACCAGGAAAATAAGAGCTTGAGAGACCAGGATCCTCTTATTTGCTGTGACATCTTTTTTGACCAACAGACAGCAAAAATACAAATTGTTTAGGAGAACCCACAACGACACCAAGCACGGATGGGGAAATACCTGGATGGCAGACACCTTTGGGCCAGGGGCAAGAGCCCTCATCCTGAATGTCTAATTTAAAAAAAAAAAAATCTCTGAAAACAGGTAGTCCTCGGCTTATGACCACAATGGACCCCAAAATTTCTGCCGTTAAGCGGAAACATTTCTTCAGCGACTTTTGCCCTGTTTTACGACCTTTCCCGCCACGGCGGTGAAGTGGATCACTTGCAGTGGTCGCAAAAGGGGAGGGGGTCTCACGACTCCTGGGACGGTCCTGCGACCGTCGTAAATACGAGTCAGTTGCAAAGCTTCTGAAGTTGGAACGCACCATCGTGGGGGTGCTTGAAAGGTCGTCACTGTGAAAAAGGGGTCCCTTTTTCTGTTCCGAGCGTTCACTCTGAACGGCCACTAAACGAACTGTTGTAAGTAGAGGACCACTCGTCCGTAAGAACGCGTCCTGCAGATTTTTTTTTTTTAATATATATAGAAAGAACTTTCATAGATGTTTCTAATTTCCTCCAGCCGAGAAGAGAATTTAAAGCTGTGTTTCTCAACCTTGGTGGCTTGACGATGGGTGGACTTCAACTCCCAGAATTCCCTGGCCGGGGAATTCTGGGAGTTGATGTCCACCCATCTTCAAGCTGCCATGGCTGAGAAAGACTGGTTTAAAGAACTAACATACAGTCTACCGGTTCAAAATTTTGCACTGTCTTTCTTAACGTGCATAGATACAGTTAAAAACATAAAGGTAACAAGAGTCCCGGCAGACTTTGCTCTGCTACTCGTTGGTGACTCTAGGGGGCGCTGCGCATCTCCGTTTCAGGACTATCGAGCTAGCACTGCCCGAAGATATTTCCGCGTTTCTGTGGCCAGCATGACGTCATGGAGGGCTGTTTGCCTTCCCACTGAAGTGGTACCCATTTATCTACTCATATTTGCCTGCTTTCGAACTGCTGGGTTAGCTGAGCCCAGAAGAAGTGCCGATCAGCTGGAATGTTGCAGCCTCTCCAGGGTCTTGTGATTTACATTCAGATGCTTGGCAACTGATTCATATTTATGACGGTCACAATGGCCCAGGGTCATGTGAAGTGACCAAAACCTGCTGCAACCACCCAGCAGACAGGGGGAATAAAAACAAACACCCTCCCACCCCACCCCCACTGACAATCCTCAACAGAAATGCTCACAACCATGAAAACCTCGGACAGGAGGAAGAACACCGCCGGGCGGGCAGGCAGGCGTCTTGCTCGGCTGTGGCTTGGGGGGCACTTTTTTCAGTGCCACTGTAACTTCGAACAGTCACTAAGAGAACTGTTGTAAGTCGAGGACTACCTGTACTTTATCACTTTTTTCTTTTTCTTTTGGTCATCTAGTTTTTGACACCTTGCTAGGCAACTGGTGGTACTCGGATGTTGCCGTATCCTAAAAGTGGTACAATGGGTGAAAAAGTTGAAAAGCCCTGCCTTAGATGACTCCGGTCAAAATGGAAGAAAGGAAGAACTGAAATGGTGGGCCTTTGACCTTTCACCCTCCTGGCTTCGCCCCCTGTCTCTTTTCGTTGGCCGTCGGCCAAAGTGCAACAATCTACTGCCCCTGTCACTCAAATGACTCTGGAAGGCTTGCCCCCACATCAAGTCGCAAAGGGCTAGCTTTGGGTTCTGGTCCTAAAGAGCAGAAGGTCTAAACTCCAGCCAGTTTGGGGTCTGCTCAATCCTTCCTTTGTTTTGCAAAACAGCCCTCCGTCAACACGAGAGGGAAAAACAGAACATCCAGAATTGACAGCCGTCGTTCTCCAGAGCAGCGGTTCTCAACCTGTGGGTCGGGACCCCATTTGGAGTCGAACGACCATTTCACGGAGGTCGCCAAACAACGCAGTCCGCCATTTTTTCCCCCCTTTTCCTTGACTGTGCTACTCCCTTTTATTCTATTGGCTTTTGAAAGCCAATAGAATAGACTCTCTTGAATAGAGTCTAATTCTATTGGCTTTCAAAAGCCAATAGGAATTGTCCAGGCTGTCTCTGCCCTGCTGAGCCCGCCAAAAGTCCCATTCTGCAAACGGTGCTGCAAGTTGTCTGCAGCGAAGGCGAGCTGTCTGGAAGTTTCCACCCCTCCCTGCTGAGCAACTACTAAACATGTAAGTAAAAGAGGGCCAGGGGTGGGAGGTGGGAGGCCGGCGGGCGCAGGGAGGGTTGCTGGCACGTGTGGGGCCCGGCGGGTGCCTTACCTCCCTTGGGCTGGGCCAGCTGGTGGCCCAGCCGGTGGTCGCCCTGTGCCATCGCTGCCCCTTGCCAGCTACGGCCGGCGCAGGGGGCAGCACCACGCATGCACGGCACTCCTGGGCAGGGAAAGTCCTTGACTTACAACCGCTTGGGTAGTCCTCGACTTACGACCGGTTCGGGGTCGCAGCATTAAAAAGGTTGAGAACCACTGCTCCAGAGGGAACTAGCCCCTGGAGTCCTGGTGCCAAAGGTTCAGCTTACCTGGAAAACTCTGTTCTGCACCTTGATTTTTCGATATTTCTCCTCCTCCGGGTGGAGGTGGATATTATCAAGATACCTGGGAAGGAAAAGTAATAAAGCAGTGTGTACGCTGACATTGGCGCATCCCTTGCTTTTAGTGGGGGGTTGGACTAGAACAGGGGTCCCCAACCTGTGGGCTGCAGTCCGGTAATGGGCCGTGGCCTGCTGGCTACTGGGCTGTGGGACAGCCTGGCCACGTATGTGCACCCCCCACACACACGTGCTAGTGTTGCAGCACACAAAAACAGGATGCTGTGCTACGGGGTGCAAAAATGGGACGCCGCTGCACCGCGGGGCACGAAAACAGCCCAGCGCCGCGCTGCGGGGTGTGAAAGTGGGCCGCCACTGCACCTCAGGGCGCAAAAACAGGTGCCACGACGCTGCAGGGCACGGAAACGGGGCACTGTGCCGTGCTGCCCCCTCCCTTTATCTCCGGTCCACGAACCGAGAAAAGTTGGTGACCTCTGGACTAGAAGACCTCCAAGGTCCCTTCCAACTCTTATTCCTCGGTCTCCCATTTCTAACCAGGATTGATTACATGATATATGATGGAATCCTTGGTCAGCGCGATTGAGGTTTATCAGAAAAGCAGACCAGACTTGGGGTGTCTTATAGAGCAGGGATCCCCAACCCCTGGGCCGTGGACCTGCCACGGGCCGCGGCATGGCAGAAACTGGGCCACGCAAACAAGTGAAGGTCCACCTGTATTTCCTGCCACCTTCCTTCGTCACAAAAAACCCTCCTGCACAACAGACTTATTTTTTTCCCACTGTGGTCTTGACGCCCCATAGAAATGGGCTGTCCTCTCACCCCATTCTGCAAACATTGGAATCAAGCCACAATGAAGAGCCAGGATGCCCTGCCAAGGAAGGAAGGAAGGAAGGAAGGAAAAGTGACAGGGAAGTTGGGAGGGAAAAAGGAAGGGAAGAAGGAAGGAGGATGTGGGGAGAGAGGAAAGAATTAAGGCAGGAAGTGAAAAAGAAGGAAGGAAGGAAGGAAGGAAGGAAGGAAGGAAGGAAGGAAGGAAGGAAGGAAGGAAGGAAAAGTGAGGTTCAGAGGGAAAAAGGAAGGGAGGAAGGGAGGAGAATGTGGGGAGAGAGGAAAGAATAAAGGCAGGAAATCAGGAAGGAAGAAAGGAAAAGTGACAGGGAGGTTGGGAGGGAAAAAGGAAGAGAAGAAGGGAGGAGGAGGGAAGAGAGGAAAGAATGAAGGCAGAAAGTCAAAAAGAAAGGAAGGAAGGAAGCAAGGAAGGAAGGGAGGAAGGAAGGAAAAGTGGCAGGAGGTTGGGAGGGAAAAAGGAAGGGAAGAAGGGAGGAGGAGGGAAGAGAGGAAAGGCAGGAAGTCAAAAAGGAAGGAAGGAAGGAAAAGTGGCAGGTTGGGAGGGAAAAAGGAAGGAAGGAAAAGTGGCAGGAGGTTGGGAGGGAAAAAGCAATGGAGGAAGGGAGGAGGATGTGGGGAGAGAGGAAAGAATGAAGGCAGGAAGTCAAACAGGAAGGAAGGAAGGAAGGAAGGAAGGAAGGAAGGAAGGAAGGAAGGAGACATTTTGGAAGGGAACAGACCCACAGCACCTACTTTGCGATCGTCTCCACACCGAGTTTGACCTTCTCCCGGTCCCTGTTGAACGTGTGGATCTGCATGATGGAGGCGGCGACGGGATCTCTGGCAGAGTACTAGAGGAAGAGGAAGAGCCGGTGAGACAAGCAGTCGACAGAGATCCCCCCCACAATCCTCAGAAGAACAAGCTTCACCTCCAGGATGGCGTTCTTGATCTGCGACTCCCTTCTGTCTTTTCGGACGGTGACACCGGTCAATGGGCAAGTGAAATAGACGCCCGAGACGGACAGAGAGGAAGGGTCTTCTTCTTCAACATCAAGTAAGGAATTCTAACCCAAAAAAAGGAATTAAAATTACAACGACGTCTCTCAAACCACTTCGAGATGGGTGCGACTCCCAGAATTCCCCAGCCAGCGATGCCAAAAAGAGGGGAGAATTCCTAGCTAAGAGAATTAGAAACCAAGACCGTGGAGAGAAAGGGTTGACTCTTTTGTCCAGTGGGACCACGAGGATGCTGCGACGATCATGAAGCGTGAAAAATAGTCATAAGTCCCTTTTCTTCACGGCTGTTGCAATTTCAAACACTCACTAAACCAGTGTTTCTCAACCTTGACAATTTTAAGGCATGTGGACTTCAACTCCCAGAATTCCACAGCCAGCAATGCTGGCTGTGGAATTCTGGAAGTTGAAGTCCACATGCCTTAAAATTATCAAGGTTGAGAAACACTGCACTAAATGAAGAGATGTAACACGGGAAGTGTTAGTACCACTTTACAAGGCCTTGGTAAGGCCACACTTGGAATTCTGCATCCAGTTTTGTCACCACAATGTAAAAAAGATGTTGAGACTCTAGAAAGAGGGCAGAGAAGAGCAACAAAGAGGATCAGGGGACTGGAGGCTAAAGGTTATAAGGAACGGTTGCTGGAATTGGGTATGTCTAGTTTAACGAAGAGAAGGATGAGGAGGAACATGATAGCAGTCTTCCAGTATCTCAGGGGCTGCCCCAAAGAAGAGGGAGTCAAGCTATTCTCCAAAGCGCCTAAAGGCAGGACAAGAAGCAACGGGTGGAAACTAATCAAGGAGAAAAGCAACCTGGAACTAAGGAGAAACTTCCTGACAATTAGAACAATTAGCCAGAGGAATAACCTGCCTCCAGAAGTAGTGAATGCTCCAACACTGGAAGTTTTTAAGAAGAGATTGGACAACCATTAGTCTGAAATGGGATAGGGTCTCCTGCTTCAGCAGGGGGTTGGACTAGATGACCTCCAAGGTCCCTTCCAGCTCGGTCATTCTGTTATTCTGTGGACTGCCTGTCTACAGCTTGCAAAACAGTCGTCATGGCCTGCCAGCCTTAATATAGTCCAGGGGTAGGCAACCTTGGCTCTTTTATGACTCGTGGACTTCAACTCCCAGAATTCCTGAGCCAGCATGGCTCAGCTTGGAAACCTCTCCCTTTCCCCTCAGCACGGCTGGCTCAGGAATTCTGGGAGTTGAAGTCCACGAGTCATAAAAGAGCTAAGGTTGCCTATCCCTGATATAGTTGCTTCGGATTCTCAGCAGTTGTGCCCACTGTGAGCTGAGGCATTAAGATGCAGGGTTTAAGGCCTGCAAGCTGGCTACCCCTGTCTTCCACTATTTGAGGGGCTGCCCCAAAGAAGAGGGAGTCAAGCTATTCTCCAAAGGGCCTGAAGGCAGAAGCAACGGATGGAAAATCAACCTGGAGCAGCAGCAGCTCTCTGCTGCTAGAGCAGAGAAGACCTAGCCTTTCCTTGCCACCTGGAGATCTTCCTGCGTGTAAAAGAGATGTGTCAACGCTGCTAAACGCATGTTTTTGCACTGACAACAGATGGAGATGCAGTCCTTTCCTTCTTTTTGCTTTTAGAATTAGATGATGCTAACTCACTGGTGGCGAACCTATGGCACGGGTGCCAGAGGCGGCACTCGGAGCCCTCTCTGTGGGCACGCGTGCTGTTGCCCCAGCCTCGCCTCCTCCATGACCCCCTCCTCTCCAATAGCCCCCCTGAAGGAGAGTCGCCTCCAAGCGTGGCCCACGCAGAGCAGCGCAGCCAAGGACATGGCAGCCAGGCAGTGTAGACAAGACTCTGCCCTCACCCCATCGCGCACAGTTGATGCTGCAGGGCGCAGGCAGAGGGCGTGACCGCCATCGCATTGCTGGGCTGCCTAGGCGATCTGCGGCAGGCCCTGGAGGCGGTGAGTGGCCCTGCGGGCAGGCGGGGCAAGGGATGGGGGGGGGCAGGGCAGCGGCGGGGCAGGGATGGAGTAGGGGCAGGGCCAGTTTTTGGGCACTCAGTCTCTAAAAGGTTCGCCATCACTGGTCTAGCTTGACATAACAACACTGGACCTTGTGTGAGAACCAAGGTTGTTGAAATAAGAGATGATAAGAATTGGCCTGCCCGGAGAGCAGTAAACTAATTGGGGAATGTGATTTATGACGGTTAATTGGAGGAGGGAATTGTGCTTTGATACTATGTGCTCAGGGGAGGGGAATTCAGTTTTTGGCTTGGACTATGTACCTGCCGACGCTATGCTACTCAAATAAAGATTCTTTAAGGTAAACAAGGCCTCAAAGTTCTTTGGAAGAGCTTCATCTGTCGGAACCATGACAAGATGTCTCTTCCCACCGTAGAAGACCTACTCCAGTGGTTCTTCACCTTTTTGAATGAATCGCCCCCTTGAGCCAATGAGGAAGTTGTCATCGCCCCCTCCCCCAACATAACCTCTCAATCATAACATAGGAAATAATTCTTCGATTTATGCAAACACTTTTTTTGTTTTCTTTAAAATTGTCGTCAGGACATATCGATGCAAATAATTTATTTCCAGTCTGTTCCCCATATCTCCCATATTCTGGCCAATGGCGCGCCACTGTATGGGTAGAGGCTGCTGCGCAACGCGCATGAAGGTAAGCGATGCGTATTCACATATGTACGGCGTTCTGTACTGAAGCTAGCTGGAGGAACATTTGAAAACACAATTCAATCCACTAAGAGCGAGCGATCTGATGTTTTTGTACGACAGATATACAGCCATTCACTGTACGAAAAAGTCTCAAAAGTGTCCCCAAAACCTCTCACTCCATCGCCCCCATATCGCCCCCTTTTCGTTCCTTTGCCCCCGCGTCACCTCTTTTCGTTCCATCGCCCCCCTGAAAAATGAAATCGCCCCCTGGGGGGGCGATATCACCCAGGTTAATAACCACTGTCCTACTCAACCAAGTTAGGCCGTTCTATGGCAGGGCCCATTAAAACCCAGGCATCTCTCAACAGTCTTTTCAAAGGCAGCCACTCCTCCCTCGTTTCCCATACCTTCTGATCCACAGGGATCCCCTTATCGCTCGCCGCCGCTTCAGCCATAAGCTCCTTTTTCACTGCAGCACAAAAAAAGAGAAACGGGCTGATGAGGAACAGATTCAGAACGGAGGAGGCAAAGGACAGGGAGTCCCCAAGTTACGACCAAATGGGGCGACTGTCAGGGAAGCCGTGTCGGAGTTTGTTAAGCAAATCACGGCGGCGACTGTTTGAGTGAATCCGGTGGTCGTGAAGAAAACCCGGCTTCCCCTGTTGACTTTGCCGGTCAGAAGACAATCGCAGGGCTACACAACACCGCAACCATTGTAAACACACGCCGGGTGCCCCGATTCCGATCACGCGATCGTGGGGACGCCACGACGAGGGTCGCAAGGGCGAGGACTGATCGCTGAGTCCCTTTTTTCAGCGCCGCTGTTCAACTCTAAACGGCCACTAAAGCGAATCGTTCTACGTCGAGGACTACCTGGACTGGGCAGACCCCGAATTATGACTGCAACCGAGCCCAAAAATTTGTCGTTAAGTGAAAACGTTGGCGAAGTGCGTTTCGCACCATTTTACGAGTTTTCTTGCCAGTTTTTTTATTAAAAGTTTTAAAGATTTTATACAATATATATCCCAAATCCCTCCCCCCCTCCCCCACTTCCCAGAGCTGATTACAGGGTTACAAATAAACAATCACAATCTAACTAACATTACCCAACTATACTAACAATCAAATCCATAACATACTTTAACTCCTTTTCAAGATAAATATTAACAAATTAAAAACAAAAATAATAATATAATTAAACCGTAATACTAAAACTAATATAAATTCAACCATATTAAACTATTAATAATAATCTAAAATTTACTCATAAGCTAGATAATACTTTTTAGTCTCATATTTATTCTGAATATAATCTATCCATCTTCTCCAAACCGAAAGATATCTTTCTTGTGAATGGTCCTTCAAATAAGCGGAGGTTTTTGCCATTTCTGCTAAATTAGACACCTTGAGTATCCATTCTTCCATAGTAGGCAAAGAATCTTTCTTCCAATATTGCCCCACCAATAATCTTGCAGCTGTTATAAGATTCAACATCAAATTAATTTCTTTAACATCAAAATCTACAATTAACACCTAACAAAAATAATTGTGGTGTAAACTTTATCTTTCTCTTAAAAATCTTTTGAATGTTCCACCAAATCTTAATCCAAAAAGCTTTTATATTTCTACAAGTCCACCAAATGTGAAAATAAGTTGCATCTAAGCTTCCACATGATTTTTACAAGTTTTCTTGCCACAGTTTTTAAGTTAGATCGCTGCGGCGGTTAACTTAGTGACACGGTTCTTATGTGAGTCTGGCTCCCCCCCCTCCATTGAGTTTGATTGTCAGAAGGTCGCAGAAGGGGATCACGTGAGACAGCAACCGTCTTAAAAACAGGATAGCGGGCCAGCCTCCGAATTTTGATCACGTGACTGTGGGGATGCTGTGAATGGTCACTAATTGAAATGTATTGTATTTTCTACACCCTTCCATCGCTACAGAGAAATGGCTTATAAAACAATCTGTACTTCCTTGTGTATGTGCATTTCCTACCACTCTCCATCGCTACAGAGAAATGGCTTAAAAAAACGATTTATTCCATCAACCAGGATGAAGGCAGACCAAGTTTTTTGCCCACGGCTTCAGAACCAGGTTGTGGAAAGATTTTGAGCGGCTGCCATCCTGCAGCAGCTGAAATCCTCCAGCTCCGCCGAACATTTTACCCTGATTCCGGATGGCGTCTTGGGACGAGGGAGGACGGGGTTTGGGCTTCTGTTCCAGCCGAGCCAAGGCAGCGGCCGCAGCCATCTGAGCCTCGTTGGTGGGGCCTTGCCGACATTTGGGAGCGTCCGGTTTGGGTTTTTCCTTGGTGGATTTTTCCCTGTTGGAAAACAAAGGGAGCGCGAAGGGAGTTAGAAGATTTGAGGAGCACCCAGAAAAAAGGCTGGGAAGCTCTAGCTCAGGGGGTCTTCAAACGTGGCCCCTTCATGACTTGTGGACTTCAACTCCCAGAATTCCTCAGCCAGGCACGCGTCATAAAAGGGCCAAGTTCGAAGACCCCTGCTCTAACTCTATGTATTAGTCTATTATTCTATCCCAGGGGGTCTTCAAACTTGGCCCCTTCATGACTTGCGGACTTCAACTCCCAGAATTCCTCAGCCAGCATGGGGGAACTATGGCCCCTTCATGACTTGCGGACTTCAACTCCCAGAATTCCTCAGCCAGCACGGGGGAACTATGGCCCCTTCATGATTTGTGGACTTCAACTCCCAGAATTCCTTAACCAGCATGGGGGAACTATGGCCCCTTCATGACTTGCGGACTTCAACTCCCAGAATTCCTCAGCCAGCATGGAGGAACTATGGCCCCTTCATGACTTGCAGACTTCAATTCTCAGAATTCCTCAACCAGAGGGCCTGGCTGAGGAATGCTGGAAGTTGAAGTCCCCAAGTCATAAAAGGGCCATGTTTGAAGACCCCTGTTCTATTCTAAAGAGAGAAAAAGACAAACCTATTCATATAGAGGGGGTAGTCCCAGGCAATTCACAGGACACTTTCCAGGAGCAAATACAAAGAAATGAACCGAAGAGAGGAAGTAACATGGGGGCCTGTGGCTCATTCTGACATACCCAGGCTGAGCAAACAAGCCAATGCAATGTGGCCCCTCTCCAAGCAGCTGTGTTTCCCCCCCCCCTCCCATGTCACACCTCTCCCAACAGCATCATAAAGGGTCTACTTTTAAATTGTGCAGTCTAGTTTTTAAATTGCTAGCAACCCAGCATGCCAGCTGGATTAAAGATCGACAGTGGTGAATGCTCCAACACTGGAAGTTTTTAAGAAGAGACTGGACAAACATTTGTCCGAAATGGTAGAGTTTCCTGCCTGAGCAGGGGGTTGGACTAGATGACCTCCAAGGTCCCTTCCAACTTTATCATTATTATTATTACTCCTGCTTGAGCAGGGGGTTGGACTAGTCCAGAGCTTTTCAACCTTTTCACCCATTGTACCACTTTTAGGATATGGCAACATCCAAGTACCCCTAGACGCCTAGCAAGGGGTCAAAAACTTGATGACCAAAAAAAAAAAAAAAAAAAAAGGAAAAAAGTGATAAAAGTACAGGTAGTCCTCAACTTACAACAGTTCGCTTAGTGTCTGTTCAAAGTTACAACGGCACTGAAAAAAGTGCCCCCCAAGCCACAGCCGAGCAAGACATCTGCCTGCCCGCCCGGCAGCGCTCTTCCTCCTGTCTGAGGTTTTCATTGTTGTGAGCATTTCTGTTGAGGATTGGCAGTGAGGGTGGGGTGGGGGGGTGTTTGGTTTTTATTCCCCCTGTCTGCTGGGTGGTTGCAGCAGGTTTTGGTCACTTCACATGACCCCGGGACACTGTGACCGTCATAAATATGAATCAGTTGCCAAGCATCTGTATGTAAATCACAAGACCCTGGAGAGGCTGCAACAGTCCAGCTGATCGGCGATTCTTCTGGGCTCAGCAGAAGCACCAGGATCAGTGCTGCTTTCCAGCTGATTGGTGCTTCTTCAGGGCTCAGCAGAAGCGCCAGGATCAGCGCCGAGCTCCAGCTGGAGCCTGGCGCTGATCCTGGTGCTTCCACTGAGCCCTGACAGCCCCAAAGAAGTGCCGATCAGCTGGAAAGCAGCACTGATCCTGGTGCTTCCGCTGAGCCCTGACAGCCCTGCAGCTCCAGCCATCTCTCGCTCAAGCTTGTGCGGTGCTGCCACTGGTTCAGCTCATTCCCCTCCCAGCTACCACTTTTCTAGGATGGTCACGTACCACCTGCCAGGTGCCAATGTACCACAGGGGGTATCCGTACCACTGGTTGAAAAGCCCTGGACTAGATGACCTCTAAAGTCCCTTCCAACTTTATTATTATTGTTATTATTATTAAAGCTCTGAAATTAAGACTTCTCCTTCATAAGAGACCACCACCGACATAGTTTGGGCTCCTGTATCCTAAAGAGGAAGAGAAGATCGCTCTCTTTTTAAACAATTGTATTAAAGGTTAGGAAGATAAAGCTACAAAGTTTAACACAAAACAAGGAAAACATAAAATAAGTGCAAAGAGAACGGACATAATACTTCTCCTTTTTTTCTGCACAACAAAATCCTCTGAGAGCAGAACTGGCTCAGAGTCCTTCACGTGGCTTTCATGCCTAAGGTGGGACTAGAACTCACCATCTCCTGGCAATTGGCCCAAAGTCACCCTGCTGGCTTTCATACCTAAGGTAGGACTAGAACTCACCATCTCCTGGCGATTGGCGCAAGGCCACCCAGCAGGCTTTCATGCCTAAGGCGGGACTAGAACTCACCATCTCCTGGCGATTGGCCCAAGGTCACCCAGCTGGCTTTTATGCCTAAGGCGGGACTAGAACTCACCACCTCCTGGTGATTGGCCCAAAGTCACCCAGCTGGCTTTCATGCCTAAGGCAGGACTAGAACTCACCGTCTCCTGGTGATTGTCCTGATAGAAGTAAAAGAAAGCTCTTCAAAATTTAATATTGAAAGAGAAATTTAAAATTGAACTTGCTGCAGTGGAAATGTATGGAGTAGAGAGAAAACCTATAATATATGGGAACCAGGAAAGGAGAGCATAAAGAGAGGAAGTAAGATAAACACACAGGCAAAATTAGCTGGGTCTTAGAGTGGGAAAGGAAGAAGCAGCTATAAAAAATATAGCTGTAAAAGGAAATGGCTAGTCAAAAGAAAGGCACACTGAATTGAAAATCAGGAAAGAACCTACTGTTCTAAAAGGGGGACATAAATATATACTGAGTTTAAAATAACCATTTAAATGTCTAATTTTTATTATTATTATTGTATATGTAAATATGATTTAATATGTGATCAGGAAATGTGTATAAGCGGACGGAAAGAGTGTAACCTCATAGTAGTACCTCAGCCAATGGGGAAAGAGGAGGGATGTAGCGGCCGATAATAGGGATGAATAAAAGAAGGAGATATTTTGGGTTAAAACTTTGGAGAGAACCAAGCTTTGATAGCTTCTCCCCCCCCCCCATTGCAATAAACAAAACAAAAGGCCTTCACTGTGTCTTGGCTGGTTATTGGTCAGGCGAGCTCGCCTCTGGTTAGGAAGGAAAGTGGCCAGGAGCACATAACAGCCTCAAAGTTTTTTGTATAATTTTTTTTGGGGGGGGGGGTTGAATACTGCATCCAGTTTTGGTTATAAAACACATTACAAAAAAGGTGTTGAGACTTTGGAAAAAGTGCAGAGAAGAGCAACTAAGACGATTAAAGGCCTGGAGACAAAAACATATGAAGAACGGTTGAAGGATTTGGGTTTGGCCAGTCCTAGAGAAAAGAAGGACGAGGGGGGGGACATGATAGCAGTCTTCTAGTATTTGAGGGGCTGCCCCAAAGAAGAGAGCAGTCAAGCTATTTTCCAAAGCACCAGAAGGCAGGACAGGAACTAATGGATGGAAACTGATCAAGGAGAGAAGCAACCTGGAATTAAGGAGAAACTTCCTAACAGTGAAAACAATTAACCAGCTTGGTTTGCCAACAGAGGTTGTGGGTGTTTCATCACTGGAGCTTTTTAAGAAGAGACTGGATAGCCACCTGTTTGAAATGGTATAGGATCTCCTGCTTGAGCAGGGGGCTGGACTAGAAGACCTCCAAAGTCCCTTCCAGCTCTATTCTGATTAAGTCCGCCAAACCATTTGCCTTCCTAAGGTGGGAACAGGCACCTGCTGCCCACGAGGAGTTCAAAAGTGAGAGCAGAGAAGCCCATTCAGAGTTGCAAGATTTGTTACTGTAACCCCATAATAAAAACAACCTGTAGTCCTCCACACTCATTTGCCCCACTCAGGTGACCCTGAGGACACAGACAAACCTCCAGGTGGCCTCAACGACTCTCTAAAAGAAAGCAAATGAGCAGCTGTCTGCAAGGAGTATAAATCCCTCCGTTCCCCACCATCCAGTCACAGCTGAAGAAGTATCCTGGATGAGTAGCGAAACGTCTTCAAAGAAAAACAAGAAAGTCCAATTGCCTCTTGAAAAAGCATCTTTGGGACTCTTCTTGAACTATTCCCCTTTCCCAAATTCTGTTTTCCCCTCCCTTCTCTGTTGCTTTGATGGCAGCATGCCAGCAAGTCGGCAAGCTGAAGACGGTGGTTCTGACACATATATGTAAAAAGACACGTGTATATAGCCAGGGTGCATCAAAAAACACTCAAGACATATCTCCTCCCCTGTTTCTTCCCTCCCTGATACAGCTGACAAAGTGAGAAAGAACTTGTGGCCTAGGGGTCAACACAGCTGCCTAACCGGCAAGCAGCCCAGGTTCAAACCTCAGAAGGATATGGCTGGCTGATGAGAGCTAATCACCTTGAAACAGCTATCCCAGTCCCCCTTTAACTCTTTGTTAGCAATCCCAAAAATTTTTGCGCATACACACACACACACACACACACACCTCTGTAAATTTAGATTTTGCTGACAAGGAGTTAAAAGGGGGACTAGTATAGCTATTTTGAGCTATTTAGCTCTCATCAGCTAGCCATACCCTTCTGAGATTCGAACCTGGGCTGCTTGCATGTTAGGCAGCTGTATTAACCTCTAGGCCACAGGTTCTCACTTTTGTCACCTGAAACCAGGGAGGATACATAGTAAGTTTCTAATAGAACACCTGGTCTACTGTTATGATTACTATATATATATACATACATACACACACACACACACACACACACACACAGACACTTACATTAATCTATGTTATCTATTAGCATTGGGGAGGGAGGGAGATTGTATTTTAATATTTCAAACTTTTCCTTCTAAGGTCTCAGAGATTATCCATCATCCAGGTCATGGTTGTCCCAAAGGTGCTTTTTCCAAAAGGAAATTGGACTTTTTTGGGATGATGATGATATTATTATTATTATTTGAAAACATTTCTCTTCACATCCAAGAGGCTTCCTGGATTCAGTTACTTCTCATATTAGCCAGATTAAAGTGTGAGTCATGGGGGAAAAAAACACAAATGAGGTCAGGAGCAGAATGAGTGGCAGCTTCCCTTCCTCAGATGCATTTCAAAAAGGGGCCACACAGCCCAATCTGGGTTGCTTCACTAGGTGGTGGAGGGCTGGACTGGATGACCTCAAGGGGAGTCTTCCACTCTGCCCTATAAATCCCTCCCCTCCCCTAATCCTTTCTACTCAGTTTCCCCTCCACACCTGTGGTTGGAGGAACCCCAACTCCCAGGGCTGGGAAAGGAGCAGGGGGGGATCTCTATAGAACAGGGGGGCGTGCCTGGCTGAGGAATTCTGGGAGTTGAAGTCCACAAGTCATAAAAGGGCCAAGTCCGATGACCCCTGATATAGACTTTAAGAGTGGACTTCAACTCCCAGAATTCCTCAGCCAGCATGCCTGGCTGAGGAATTCTGGGAGTTGAAGTCCACAAGTCATAAAAGGGCCAAGTCGGAAGACCCCTGATATAGACTTTAAGAGTGGACTTCAACTCCCAGAATTCCTCAGCCAGCATGCCTGGAGGAGGAATTCTGGGAGTTGAAGTCCACAAGTGATAAAAGGGCCAAGTCTGAAGACCCCTGCTATAGAAATCAACCCCCCCGAGGGCGCCAGGTTGGGGAACCGACCGGGACCTTCCCTCTCTTTAGAATGGGCGTTACCTAGGCGACTCGGCGAGTTTCTGGCCTGGGCCGGCCGTCTTAAACTTCAAATCCGCTTTGATTTCCTGGAAGAACTTCTTCATGGCCGCCTCCCGCCCGCGGCCTCCGAAGCCCACCCGAAACGAGCACAGCTGACCCGGCAAAGGCAAAAGGCGGGCGGGCGGACGGAGAAGTAAATAGCAGCAGCGAAAACAGGAAGCGGAAGCCCGAGAAGAAAAACAAACAATCTAGCTTCCGGTCACGTGCCGACGCCGCATCTGACGCCATCTTGACTCGGAGCGGCGATAGGGGGAATGGAAGGGAACCCTCGCGGCGCGTGCGGCATGCTCTGTAAGGCGGAAGTCGCCGACCGAGGGGCGGGGCGGGGTTGTCGATGGACAGGAAGCTGCGCTGATTGGATGGCCTAGAGGCGAATGCGCGGCCGATCACAGATCTAGGGTGACGCTCTAGGCAAGAGGAGGTCCTTCTCTAAGGGTTCCCTCAAGAGCTCATTAAAGAACAGCAAATAAAACGCCGGGCGTGGGTTTTTGTTTTTCACTCGTTTCCTTTTTCGTTCTACTTTTATTTGGTAAAATGTCGTTAACGAGTGATGCTAAAATTTAATGAATAATATTAAATAACGTTTGGTATTATGTATTTATGAATGCTTTGCTTCCTAGTTCCCTTTAAATACAACCTTTGGAGCAGGGGAATAAGATTGTGACTGTATATCTATCTATCTAATCTATATCTATACATTTATATGTGTACGTTTATGTTTATGTATTTTAGATAGATAAATAGATAGATTATAGGTAGATAGGGGGATGGATGGACGGATGGATAGATAATATAGGTAGGTAGATGGATGGATAGAGATTATTGGTAGATAGATAGACCACATGATATATAGATAGATAGATTGATTGATTGGTTATAGGTAGGTAGGTGGATGGCTGGATGGATAGATAGATTATAGATAGGTAGATGGATAGGTGGATCGATAGATTATAGGTAGGTGGATGGATGGATGGATGGATGGATAGAGATTATTGGTAGATAGATAGATAGATAGATAGATAGATAGATAGATAGATAGATAGATAGATTATAGGTAGGTGGATGGATGGATGGATATAGATGGATTATAGGTAGGTAGGTAGATGGATTGTTGGATGGATGGATAGATAGATTATAGGTAGGTAGATGGAGGGAGGGAGGAAGGGTAGAGATAGATGATAAATAGGGAGACATAGACAGATGATAGATGATAGGTATAGAGGTCAGAAACTTAAAATATTTAAAATAAAATTGTATGTTGGTAGATACGTGTAAGATAGATAGATTATAGGTAGGTAGATGGATGGATGGATAGGTAGGTAGTTGGATGGATAGATAGATTATAGATAGGTAGATGGATAGATAAGTAGGTGGATGGATAGATTATAGGTAGGTGGATGGATGGAGAGAGATTATTGATAGATGATAGATTTTAGGTAGGTGGATGGATGGATAGAGATTATTGGTAGATAGATGATAGATTATAGGTAGGTGGATGGATGGATGGATAGAGATTATTGGTAGATAGATAGATGATAGATTATAGGTAGGTGGATGGATGGATGGATAGAGATTATTGGTAAATAAATGATAGATTATAGATAGGTGGATGGATGGATGGAGATTATTGGTAGATAGATGATAGATAGATTATAGGTAGGTAGGTAGATGGATGGATGGAGATTATTGGTAGATAGATAGATGATAGATTATAGGTAGGTAGGTGGATGGATGGATGGATGGATGGATAGAGATTATTGGTAGATAGATGATAGATTATAGGTAGGTAGGTGGATGGATGGATGGATAATTATTGGTAGATAGATTATAGGTAGATAGGTGGATGGATGGATAGAGATTATTGATAGATGATAGATAGATTATAGGTAGGTAGGTGGATGGATGGATGGATAGATCTAGATAGATAAATGAAGGGAGGGAGGGATGAAGGGTAGAGATAGGGAGACATAGACAGATGATAGATGATAGGTATAGAGATCAGAAACTTAAAATATTTAAAATAAAATTGTATGTTGGTAGATATGTGTAAGATAGATAGATAGATATAGATAAGATAGATAGATATGATTGGGGTAGAAAATAAATTTATTTTATATATTTGATCCATGATGCAGGTCTAATTGGTTTATGTCTTTGCACTAGTCATCACATTACAAAAAAGATGTTGAGACTTTGGAAAAAGTGCACTCATTCTGTTCAAAGGTGGGAAGCTCAAAATCCTCCCTATGATTAAAAATTCAGGTAATCCTCGACTTACAACAGTCCGTTTAATGACCGTTCAAAGTTACAACAGCAATGAAAAAAATTTGACTTACAGTTTTTCACACTTAGGATTGTTGCAGCATCCTCTTGGTCCCGTGATCAAAATTGGGATGCTTGGCAACTGGTTCTTATTTACGACGGTCGCAGCACCTCGGGGGGGGGGTCACGTGATCCCCTTTTGCGACCTTCAGAAAAGCAAAGTCAATGGGGGAAGCCAGATTCACTTAACAACCGTGTGACTGACTTAACGATTGCAGTGCTTCTCTTCACAACTGTGGCAAGGAAGGTCGTAAAATGGGGGGCAAAACTCATTTATCCAGTGTCTCACTTAGCAGCAGAAACTTTGAGCTCACTTGTGGTCGTAGGTTGAGGACTACCTGTACAACCATTTTCTTTTTTTTATTTTCCCAGTTGAGTTGCTGTTTTTCTTCTTAGTTTTAAAGAGGCACAAATAGGAAGAAGGGTAACAGGAGGCTATGTGCCCAGATGCCAGTCTCCCAATGTGGCTTGTTTGATGCCTGCCTGGCATGTGATCCGAGGTTGGCTGTTCCAATTTGCGTGCCAGGGAGACGGGCTCAGCCTGGAAACAGCAGTTTATTTAATTAGGTCAATCCCATCCGGAGGGAAGAGGGAAGGAAGCTGGAAAACCGGTTGGGCAATGCCAAAGTCAATTATTTCCTGGGCTTTGTTTTTCCTCTCCTTTGCCAACTCCTGGGTAAGCAAAGGAAAACATCCTTTTCATAGCCGGGAGCAAGTTTGCAGTGGGTGTGGAGGCCACCAGGAGAAGCCATTATCAATTTTGCACCCTTGGGGTCCGTGAGCAGCAAGGCAGCTCTCGCTACAGACATTGGTCGGGCCTAGATCGCTCATGGGCCAGGATTACCAGGAGGCTGGACTGCATCTCCCATAATCTGCCAAATTAAAAAATGATTAGGGGACTGGAGGCTAAAGCATAGAAGGAACGACTGCTGGAATTGGGGATGTCTAGTTTAATGAAGAGAAGTATTGGGGGGGGGACATGATAGCAGTGTTCCAATATCACAGGGGCTGCCCCAAATAAGAGGGAGTCAAGCTATTCTCCAAAGCGCCTGAAGGCAGGAAAAGAAGCAATGGATGGAAACTAACCAAGGAGAGAACCAACCTAGAACTAAGGAGAAACTTCTGACAGTTAGAACAATTAACCAGTGGAACAACCTGCCTCCAGAAGCGGTGAATGCTCCAACACTGGAAGTTTTTAAGAAGAGACTGGACAGCCATTTGTCTGAAATGGTATAGGGTTTCCTGCCTGAGTAGGGGATTGGACTTGACCTCCAAGATCCCTTCCAATTTTATTATTATTTTGGATCATTGCACAGTCAGCCAGATGTTCAGACTGGATTTGGCATTTTGTCTACCTATCAAGTCCTTACCCAGGACCTGGGATAGGCAGATGTGGATGTTTGATGGTATTACAGATATCGTCACAGGATGGAAGCAGTTCCTAGTAAGGCCACCTTTTGCAATTGACTAATAGCGAATTTGTCAATGCCAATGGTGTTCAAGTGGTGCTCCAGTTGTTTTGGGATTGCACCCAAGGAGCCTATGACTATTGGTACTACCCTTGCTTGCTTTTGCCACAGTCTTTCTATTTCTATTCGTAGGTCTTTGTATTTTGTTATCTTCTCCAGTTCTTTCTCTTCTATTCTGCTATCTCCAGGCACTGCCACGTCCACTATCCAGACTTTTTTGTCTTTCTTATCGACAATTGTTAAGTCTGGGGTGTTATATTGCAGGTGCTTGTCTGTTTGAATTCTGAAGTCCCAGAGCAGTTTAATTTTATCATTTTCTATGACTTTCTCTATTTTATGATCCCACCAGTTTTGGCTTACAGGCAAATGATATTTTTTGCAGATCTTCCAATGCACCATTGTTGCTACTTTGTCATGTCGCTGCTTGTAATCAGTTTGTGCAATCTTCTTGCAACAGCTTACCAAGTGGTCCACTGTTTCTTCAGCTTCTTTGCATAGGCGGCACTTACTGTCTGTTGCTGTCTTCTCAATTTTGACTTTGTATGCATTTGTCCTTAAGGCTTGGTCTTGTGCAGCCAGAATTAGTCCCTCGGTCTCTTTCTTCAATTTTCCTGCTCTTAGCCATTGCCAGGTCTTGTTATTATCTGCTTTCCCAGCTATTTTTTTCATGTATTGGCCATGTAGTGCTTTGTCTTCCCATGCCTCTATTCTGTTCTTCATTTGGTCAGTGTTGAGCAGCGATTCTATTATTATTATTATTATTATTATTATTATTATTATTATTATTATTATTATTATTATAGATTCAACCTAAGCACTAGGGGGGGGGATCCAATCTTCTTGAGGCTACCAGGTTGGGAAAGGCAAGGCCTACATACCCCACTTGGGGCAGAAAGGGTAGGCTTCTCTGACTGGCCTCCCTCACAGGGGTGTTGTGCACCAGGGGCAGAGAGAGCCTGCTCTTCTGCCTGCATGGGGTGCACCCCTTCCTTATAATTACACGCCATAAGGTTGGGGTCAACTTTTAGCAGCCACTCAGATAGTCCTCAACTTATGACCACAACTAAGCCCAAGGATTTGTTCCTAAGTGAGGCATTTGAGTGACTTTTGCCCCTTTTACGACGTTCCTTGCCAGTTATTGCGTGAATTATTGCAGTTGTTGTTAGTAATACCGTTGTTAAGTGAATCTGGCTTCCCCCATTGACTTTGTTTGTCAGAAGGTTGCAAAAGGGGATCACGTGACCCCGTCATAAATATGAATCAGGGGCCGAGCATCCAAATGTAAATCACCTGACCACAGGGACGTTGCAACGGTCATAAGTGTGAAAAAAAATGTCACTTTTTCCAGTGCCGTTGTAACTTTGAACACTAAACAAACTGTTATAAGTCTGGGACCACCTGTAGATTTTACTGCCCCCTGAAAATGCTGCTTTGCAAAACCAGGGCTTCCAAGCATGTGCAGAGTTTCCCCCAAGACGCTCCGCCCCCTCCGCCTCTCCTTCAGCCCCGCCCTTTCCCCACCCTGCCGCTCTCCCCCTCCACCCCCGCCGCTTCTGCCCAATCCCGTCCTCTTTCGGCGCAACCGCTCCCGCCCCCTTCTTCCCTCCGCGGGCTCCGATTGGTCGGCGGTCAGGGAGCGCGAGTCGCGCGTGCCGACCCGCCGCCAGCCAATCAGCCGCTCCGGCCGGGCGGCGGCGGCGCCGAAACGGCAGCGGCGCGGACCAATGAGGCGCCGCCAAGCGCGGATCCCGCCCTCCTTCCCCTTCAGGCCGGCGGCCACGCCCCTCCCGGGTTGCCTGGCGAAGCCTGAGGCCTGGCCGGGGCCTTGCTCGCCCGTCGCCGCGATGCCGCACGGCTTCAAGGCTGGAGACCTGGTGTTCGCCAAGATGAAGGGCTACCCGCACTGGCCGGCCCGGGTGGGTGAGAAAGCCGCGAGGGAAACGCGGACCGGTGGACGGGCGGGCGGGCGGGCGAGCGGGCGGGGGTGGAATGGGAAGAGCCGTCGCCTAGCAACCGCGCCCTCCCCCTCCCTCGTGGCGGGGGGCGTCTCCCCTCTCCCTCCCTCGGAGCGAGCCCTCCACGTGACTCCTTCGCGGGGGGGGGCAACCCCCTCTGCTCCATGGGGAGCTCTGATAAAAGTGGGAGGGGGGAGCTTTGGGGCTCTGCCCCCCCCGTTGGCAGCAGGAGGGGAGGGGTGGGTGCAGCAGGAGGGGAGGGGCGGGTGCCCCCCCCTTTTTTGCAAACCTGCAGGCTGTTCTGCAAACCCCGTGAAGAGCCTGCACGCTTCGTGCGGGGGTGCAGTAAGGGAAGGCGTGGGAACGCGTCTCTTCGGCGTGCATTCTCGGCCACTCGTGTTTTCCGTGCGAGGATGCAAAGATCCGCCCCCCCCCCGTGGATGTGCGTGCAGGTGCCGGATGCGGTTGCTCGCTCTTGTGCCCTGTGGTTGTGTCCATGTTTGTGCAGTTTTTAGGGGGGGGGTTGCACGTATACTAGTATATGGAGTTCTTTATATGGGTGCAGGTGTGGGTGTTACAGCCCGTTATTTGGTGTAGTGGTTAGGATGCTGGCCTAGAAGCCAGGAGATGGTGAGTTCTAGTTCTACCTAATTCTAGTTGCGTGGAAGGCAACTGGGTGACTTTGGGCCAGTCACCAGGAGATGGTGAATTCTAGTTCCAGTTGTGGCATGAAAGCCAACTAGATGACTTTGGTCCATTCACCAGGAGACGGTGAGTTCTAGTTCCAGTTGTGGCATGAAAGCCAACTAGATGACTTTGGTCCATTCACCAGGAGACGGTGAGTTCTAGTTCCAGCTGTGGCATGAAAGCCAACTGGGTGACTTTGGGCCAATCACCAGGAGGTGGTGAGTTCTAGGTCTGCCTTAGGCGTGGAAGGCAACTGGGTGACTTTGGGCCAGTCACCAGGAAATGGTGAGTTCTAGTTCCAGCTGTGGCATGAAAGCCAACTAGATAACTTCGGGCCAGTCACCAGGAGACGGTGAGTTCTAGTTCTGCCTTAGGCATGAAAGCCAGCTGGGTGACTTTGGACCAATCACCAGGAGACGGTGAATTCTAGTTCCAGTTGTGGCATGAAAGCCAACTAGATGACTTTGGTCCATTCACCAGGAGACGGTGAGTTCTGGTTCCAGCTGTGGCATGAAAGCCAACTGGGTGACTTTGGGCCATTCACCAGGAGATGGTGAATTATAGTTCTGCATTAGTCATGAAAGTCAACTGGGTGACTTTGGGCCAATCGCCAGGAGACGGTGAGTTCTAGTTCCGCCTTAGGCATGAAAGGCAACTGGCTGTGCATGTTTGTGCAGTTTATAGGTAGTTTGCACATATAGTATATAAAGAGTTGGGCCAATCACCAGGAGATGGTGAATTCTAGTTCTGCCTTAGGCACGAGAGCAATTGTGTGACTTTGGGCCAATCACCAAGAGACTGAGTTCTCGTCCTGCCTTAAGCATGAAAGCCAATTGGCTGACTTTGGGCCAATCACCTGGAAATTGTGAGTTCTAGTTCTACCTTAGTCACAAAAGTCACCCAGGCAGATTTTGGTCAGTCACCAGGAGATGGTGAATTCTAGTGCTTCCTTAGGCATCAAAAGCAGCTGGGTGACTTTGAGCCAGTCCTTCAGCCCAACCCACCTCACAGGGTTGTTATGGGGAGAAATAAGAGGAAGGACTATTATGTATATTTGCCATCTTGAGTTACTTATAAAGTCATAATGGCAGGATAAACATTATATACTATATACATTATACTGTGTATTGATTGACGCACACAAAATATATACAGTATATGTGTCTGTATATACAAAGAGAATATATATGATGCCCAGCATTTCATAAAAGCTACAGGCTGCTCTTGGCCCAAGCATCAGGCCAGCGTTGACCCCCACGAAGACAGTCAGCGGCTCCTGCTTGACCGTGGAAGAGTCATCTGCTTCTATGTCCAGGAGTAGCATAGTCCATAGTCTTGTTATCAAAGAATTGTTGACTTTCTCTTGCGTTACCCCATGATTTAATCAAGAGGAGTTAGGCTTGAGCGTTTGGGAGCACTTTAGGCTTTTGTCAGTCTTCTGGAAGTTACATCTGAATACAGAATAACAGAATTGGAAGGGAGCTTGGGAAGTCTTCTAGTCTAACCCCTGCTCAGGTAGGAGATCCTTTACCATTCCGGATAAATGGCTGCCCAATCTCGTTTCTGTTTAACAATGTGCCAAAGAACGACAACAAGCCATCTTAGCTATTCTCTTCTTTTGCCCAAGGAAGTAGAAAGCTATAAAAGGATGTTTTTAATCCAGTGGGCTCCTCTGTTTGCTATCATTGGAACTGTTTCTTATCACAATCTTCTGTTTGGGTTTTATTTACGATTGTTCCTGCCGTCACACTCCATGAGATTTTCACAGGTTGTGAGTTTTAAATGCACACACGCACACGCTGTGTCTGCCCCACTTCTCTTCCCAAAGTCTTAGGCCAAACAATCAATACGGTAATAAAAGCATCTTGCTAACAAATGCTGCAATGAATTAGCACACCTCTTCCCTGAAATAACCATAGTTGTCTGAGGTTTAATGTTTCCCAGTTCATGGCAGAGGCTTTGAGCAAGGAATAGCTGGCTTTAGGGCAGTGTTTCTCAACCTTGACAATTTTAAGGCATGTGGACTTCAACTCCCAGAATTCCACAGCCAGCAATGCTGGCTATGGAATTCTGGGAGTTGAAGTCCACATGCCTTAAAATTGTCAAGGTTGAGAAACACTACTTTAGGGGGAAAAAAAATCTGTCTTCCTCTTGCATCCCCAGTTTTGTATAAAATTGGCCCTGTAGGCTGGTTGTTATTTTAAGTTTGATTATTTCAAATTCCCACTCCTAGCACTGACGATGTTACCTAATTTGGTAATGAAATGTCTGCAAGAAAACCATGAAGCTCTGAGCGCATCAACAATTGCACCCAATGTTGAAAGCTCTTTTTAAATTTGTTTTAAAAGTTGTATTGGGAACTGCCTTAGGTTGTTATTTAGAATAAAGAATCACAGTTGGAAGGGACCTTGGAGTCTTCTAGTGAAGGGCTTTTCAACCAGTGGTACGGGTACCACCTGTGGTACATGGGCACCTGGCAGGTGGTACGCGAGAATCCTAGAAAAGTGGTAGTGGAGGAGGGGAATGAGCCGAACCGGTGGCAGCACCGCACAAGCCTGAGCGAGAGACGGCTGGAGCTGCAGGGCTGTCGGGGCTCAGCAAAAGCACCAGGATCAGTGCCGCTTTCCAGCTGATTGGCGCTTCTTCGGGGCTCTCAGAGCTCAGTGGAAGCGCCAGGATCAGCGCCAGGCTCCAGCTGGAGCTTGGCGCTGATCCTGGCATTTCTGAGCCCAGAAGAAGCACCAATCAGCTGGAATGTTGCAGCCTCTCCAGGGTCTTGTGATTTACATTCAGATGCTTGGCAACTGATTCCTATTTATGACGGTCACAGTGTCCCAGGGTCATGTGAAGTGACCAAAACCTGCTGCAACCACCCAGCAGACGGGGGGAATAAAGACCAAACACCCCCCACCCCACCCCCACTGCCAATCCTCAACAGAAATGCTCACAACAATGAAAACCTCGGACAGGAGGAAGAGCGCCGCCGAGTGGGCAGGCAAGTGTCTTGCTCGGCTGTGGCTTGGGGGGCACTTTTTTCAGTGCCGTTGTAACTTCGAACAGTCATTAAGCGAACTGTTGTAAGTCGAGGACTACCTGTACTTTTGTCACTTTTTTCCTTTTATTTTTTTGGGTCATCAAGTTTTTGACCCCTTGCTAGGCGACTGGTGGTCCTCGGATGTTGCCATACCCTAAAAGTGGTACAATGGGTGAAAAGCCTGAAAAACCCTGTTCTAGTCCAACCCCTTGCTCAAGCAGGCGACCCGATGCCATTCCAGACAAACGCTTGTCCAATTTCTTAAAAGCCTCCAGAAGCACCCGCAACTTCTGGAGGCAAGTCGTTCCACTGATTAATTGAATGATTGATTGAGGGCGTTTTAAGTTAAATCCATCTCGCACACCTTGCAACGCACCCAGAGCTGTCTCTTGCACCCAGGACTGGTCCTTTGCAGGGGCCCTGCTAGCTACCTCTCGCGTTTGAAATGAGTAGCCTTTAAACACACATCTCATCACAATTACTTATCCGCTTAATTGTAAAGCCGTATGCTCCCCACTTAATTAGTCTGCTAATCATCCTGTCAAATGCTCCATCGCAGGCTAAGTATCCATCACAAGTTTACAGCGTTTCCCTCACAGTAGTGAGAAAAAAGAGTAATTCTTGGACATTTGGGCTGGCTTGGGGTAATTACTAGGCTGATCTCAGGATTTCTGCTCCGGAATCTCGTTGAGGATTTTTTCTCAGCTAGTTCTCCGGATTTTTGCTTTCCTCCTTTTGAAAAAAAATAGGGACAATAGGCACCACTTTTTCCAGGAGGTTTCAAATGCTGGACCGGCGTTTCCTCAAAACTTGATGGTTTGGAGATGAGTGGACTTCAACTCCCAGAATTCCCCAGCCAGCAAAACTGGGAATGGAAGTTCCCCCCCCCCCCCAGCTTCAACCCGTCAAGGTTGAGAAACAGTGTGCTAGACCAGTGGTTCTTAACCTGGGCGATATCGCCCCCCAGGCGCCGATTTCATTTTTCAGGGGGGCGATGGAACGAAAAGGGGCAACGGAACGAAAAGGGGGGTGATATGGGGGCGATGGAGCGAGAAGTTTTGGGGACACTTTTGAGACTTTTTCGTACAGTGAATCGCTGTATATCTGTCGTACAAAAACATCAGATCGCTCGCTGTTAGTGGATTGAATTGTGTTTTCAAAGGTTCCTCCAGCTAGCTTCAGTACAGAACGCCGTACGTATGTGAAGACGCATCGCTTATCTTCATGCGCGTTGCGCAGCAGCCTCTACCCATACAGTGGCGCGCCATTGGCCAGAATATGGGAGATATGGGGAAAAGACTGGAAATAAATTAATTGCCTCGATATGGCCTGAGGACAATTTTAAAGAAAACAAAAAAAGTGTTCGCATAAATCGAAGAATTATTTCCTATGTTGTGATTGAGAGGTTATGTTGGGGGAGGGGGGCAATGACAACTTCCTCATTGGCTCAAGGGGGCGATTCCTTCAAAAAGGTGAAGAACCACTGTGCTAGACAATCAGAAGGTCACCAAAGGGGATCCCCGTGACCCCAGGACACAGCAGAAGTCATCAATATGAACTAGTTGCCAAGAAACCGAATTTTGATCACACGATCCTGGGGATGCTAGAAAAGTCGTAACTGTGAAAAACGGTCATAAGTGCCATTGTGACTTGAATGGTCACTAAATGAACTCTTGTAAGTCGAGGATTACCCGTATTCTACACCAGAGGTCACCAACCTTTGTCAGTTGGCAGACCGGAGGAAAAGGGAGGGGGAACCCATTTTACGTGTGTGCGTGTGCGCGCATGGGGCCCTAAGCATGCGTGCGCCACAACGGGGTGGGGCTACTGCCCACATGATACTCGCTAGCCCTGCCCGTTCTTGCGTGGCGCAGTGCCTTGTTTCTGCGTCCTGCGGCACTACGGCGGCTGTTTTTGCACCTTGCAGCGCGGCGGTGGCCCGTTTTTGTGCCCCGTGGCACAGCGCCCAATTTTGCGCCCCGCAGTGCGACATTGGCCCATTTCTGCACGGCAGGGCAGCATCCATTTTTGCTCCTTGCACTTTGGCAGCGGCCCGCTTTTGCGCCCCACAGCGAGGTGGCGGCTCATTTTGGCATCCTGAGGCACGACGTTGCCCCATTTTCGTGCCCCGAGGCACAGCGGCAGCCCGTTTTTGCACCCTGTGGTGCGTCCTGATTTTGCGCCCCGTGGCTGTGGCACTAGCCCGGGGGTAGGCAACCTTGTCTCTTTTATGACTCGTGGGCTTCAACTCCCAGAATTCCTGAGCCAGCCACGCTGAGGGGAAAGGGAGAGGTTTCCAAGCTGAGCCATGCTGGCTCAGGAATTCTGGGAGCTGAAGTCCACCAGTCATAAAAGAGCCAAGGTTGTCTATCCCTGACCTAGATGATAGATAGATAGATAGATAGATAGATAGACAGACAGACAGACAGACAGACAGACAGACAGACGATAGATAGATACACCTAGATCAGGGGTAGGCAACCTTGGCTCTTTTATGACTCCTGGATTTCAACTCCCAGAATTCCTGAGCCAGCCATGCTGAGGGGAAAGGGAGAGGTTTCCAAGCTGAGCCATGCTAGCTCAGGAATTCTGGGAGTTGAAGTCCACGAGTCATAAAAGAGCCAAGTTTGAAGACCCCTGATCTAGGTGTATCAATCTGTCTATCTATCTATCTATCTATCTATCTATCTATCTATCTATCTATCTATCTATCTATCTATCTATCTATCTATCTATCTATCTATCTATCTATCTATCTATCTATCTATCTATCTATCTATCTATCCATCCATCCATCCATCCATCCATCCATCCATCCATCCATCCATCCATCTATCTATCATCTAGGGCAGGGGTAGGCAACCTTGGCTCTTTTATGACTGGTGGACTTCAACTCCCAGAATTCCTGAGCCAGCATGGGGGAAACTATGGCCCCTTCAGGACTCGTGGACTTCAACTCCCAGAATTCCTCAGCCAGCATGGCTCAGCTTGGAAACCTCTCCCTTTCCCCTCAGCGTGGCTGGCTCAGGAATTCTGGGAGTTGAAGTCCACAAGTCATAAAAGAGCCAAGGCTGTCTACCCCTGCACTAGCACAAGCGAGGGTGTGCGCACACACTGGCCAGCCTGTCCCGCAGCCCAGTGGCCAGTAGACCACGGCCCACTCCCGGGCCATTGCCCAAAGGTTGGGGATCCCTGTTGTACACTGCAATGTCTAAAAAAAGTCATCCTTGATATTTTTAGCACTCCTCACACACCTCTCGGCTCAATCTGAGTTTTCTCTTCATGATATCAGCCTACAGTTCAGGCTTTTGCTCCTGTTTGCGAATGGACCCTTAGCAGTTCTGACCTTGACTAAGTTCTTGTAAGGGCATATTGAAGGTTTTCCGGCTTTCTCTCCCCTTTTCCCCCTTCACAGGACCTCCTTGCCATGTATACTTTGGGCAATTTTCTTTAGAAGTTCCCGCCTGTTCAGAGTGTCTTATTTCCATCAACTTTCCTTCCTGTGGATTTATTTTGGGGATATTTAGAGCTGTCCAAACAGACTCCGATGATGGAAAATATGTGCCTTTTGGAGCTGAAATGAGGGGCCCTTAGTGTTCTCTGAGAATAACAACAACAACAACAACAAAAAGTTGGAAGGGACCTTGGAGGTCATCTAGTCCAACCCCCTGCTCAGGCAGGAAACCCTACACCATTTCAGACAAATGGCTGTCCAGTCTCTTCTTAAAGACTTCCAGTGTTGGAGCATTCACCGCTTCTGGAGGCAGGTTGTTCCATTGGTTAATTGTCGTCACTGTCAGGAAGTTTCTCCTTAGTTCTAGGTTACTTCTCTCCTTGGTTAGTTTCCATCCCTTGCTTCTTGTCCTGCCTTCAGCTGCTTTGGGGAATAGCTTGACTCCCTCTTCTTTGGGGCAGCCCCTGAGATATTGGAAGACTGCTATCATGTCCCCCCTCATCCTTCTCTTTGTTAAGCTAGACATATCCAATTCCAGCAGCCGTTCCTTATATGCTTTAGCCTCCAGTCCCCTGATCCTCTTTGTTGCTCTTCTCTGCCCTCTTTCTAGAGTTTCAACATCTTTTTTACATCGTGGTGACCAAAACTGGATGCAGTATTCCAAGTGTGGCCTTACCAAGGTCTTGTAAAGTGGTATTAACACTTCACGTGATCTTGATTCTCTCCCTCTGCTAATGCAGCCTAGCACTGTGTTGGCCTTTTTGGCAGCTGCAGCACACAGCTGGCTCATCTTTAAGGGATTGTCCACTAGGACTCCGAGATCCCTCTCACAGTTGCTACTATTGAGCCAGGTACTACCTATACCAGGCAACCTTGGCTCTTTTATGACTCATGGACTTCAACTCCCAGAATTCCTGAGCCAGCCATGCTGAGGGGAAAGGGAGAAGTTTCCATGCTGAGCCATGTCGGTGTAGGAATTCTGGGAGTTGAAGTCCACGAGTCATAAAAGAGCCAAGGTTGCCTATCCCTGCCCTATACTATATCTGTATCTTCCAGTGCTTAAGGGGCTGCCACAGAGAAGAGGGGGGGGTCCACCTATTCTCCAAAGCCCCGGAAGGCAGGACAAGAAGCAACGGATGGAAACTAATCAAGGAGAGAAGCAACTTAGACCTAAAGAGCAAAAAAAAAAGAAGTACTTTTTTCACACTGAATGACCATTGTATTATTTCCCCATGATCACACGATCAAAATTCGGACGCTTGGCAACTGACTCATATTTATGACGGTTGTAGCATCCTAGGGTCACGTGATCCCCTTTTGCCACCGGTTGACAAGCAAAGTCGGGGGGGGGAGGCCAGATTTCACTTTACAGCTGTGCTACTAACTTAACAACTACAGTGATTCATGTAACAACTGTGACCCCCCCCCCCAAAAAGGTCATACAATCAGACACAACTCACTCAGTAGCTACTTTGCTTAGCAGTGAACTGCCGTAAGTGGAGGACCGGAGAAGCCTTTATCCCCACATCTAGCTAAGTGCCATTTTTGGCAACTTTGCCTGCTTGCTGCCAAACTGCTCGGAGGTTTTCATGCAGGGATGGTAACCCCAGGCGCTTTTTTTTTCTTCCAAGAACTTCTGGGGGAATGGGAAAAGGTTATCCTGTTCCTACGTTGGATAATGTCCTTGCCTAAACTAAAAACAGCGAAACAGGAGCTACGCAATCCTTTGTGTTCCTGTCCTGACAAACCTGTTCTTAATCTGTACATTCTGTAAAAAACAAAACGAAACATATGTTTTTGTATTAGGGATTCCAGTCTGGAGAATTATATGTGCTGTTTGTATCGGAACCGTTGTTCTGACTTGACTCATCCCAAAGAAAGTTTTGTTTCTAAGGCCAAATTCTGCTCAGTTCTGGATACCCCATTTTAACAGGAATATGTATGTATGTGTGTATGTATGTATGTAGTGCAACACTGAAGTGCACTATTAGGGGCAGCGCAATGGTGAATAGAATGTGAAGGATGTGTGTATATCATGTGTGTTCTTATTTGTGGTTTTTACTTGTGTGTAGTGTGCAATGTGGACAGCACTTAATTTCGTTGTGAGTTACACAATGACAATACAGATATTTTATTCTATTCTAGTCTGTATTCTGCTCTATTCTGTTCTGTTCTGTTCTATTCAATTCTAGTCTAGTCTTCCAGTCCTTATTCTTTCTATTCTATTCTGTTCTCAATAAAGATTCTACTCTGCTCTACTCTACTCTACTCTACTCTGCTCTACCCTACTCTACTCTACTCTACTCTACTCTACTCTACTCTACTCTACTCTACTCTACTCTACTCTACTCTACTCTACTGTATTCCGTTCCATTCCATTCTATTCTATTCTCAATAAAGTTTCTATTCTATTCTATTCTACTCTACTCTACTCCACTCCACTCCACTCCACCATTCTCTTATGTTCTGCTCTATTCTATTCTATTATTCTATTCTATTCTGTTCTGTTCTATTCTATTCTCAATAAAGATTCTATTCTATTCTATTCTATTCTATTCTATTCTATTCTATTCTATTCTATTCTATTCTATTCTATTCTATTCTATTCTATTCTATTCTATTCTTATTTATCTTTTATGATTGTAAGCCAATTTTGAGATGGATAACCAATACATTTTATAAATAAATATACAGGTAGTCCTTAGGGGATCACGTGACCCCCCCAGGATACTGCAGCTGTCATAAATATGAACCAATTGCCAAAGATCTGATGTCATCTCATGACGACCAAAACTGGATGCAATATTCCAAGTATAGTCTTGCTTATTGGAAGCCAGCTGAGACGGTCACACCGCTTAGCAACAGAGTTTCCGGTCCCAATTATGGCAAGCAAGGTCTACCTGCAGACTGTCCACTGCCCTTTTCAGCTCTCAGGCAGGTATAATACCTGTATGATTCTCGAGTGACACCATTAGCCGTGATATTGGGCTGGTTGCTGCTCGAATACGGCCGATCTTTCGTTCAGCCTCCAATTTTTTTTATTGATTTTGTCTCCCTCTTTTTTTTTTCCAGATTGACGACATCGTTGATGGGGCTGTAAAGCCTCCCCCCAACAAATACCCCATATTCTTTTTCGGCACCCACGAGACGTAAGTGCCCACTTTGGGAGGTTCTGTGGGTGAGTCGGGGGGCGTAAGCAGTGTGGGATCACCATCCCTTTCTCTCCAAACCCTCCCGTTTCTTCTTTGCTCTGTCTGTATCCTGCAGGGCATTTTTGGGCCCCAAGGACCTCTTCCCTTATGAGAAGTACAAGGACAAATACGGGAAGCCCAACAAAAGGAAAGGTTTCAATGAAGGATTGTGGGAAATCCAGAACAACCCTCACGCCAGCTACAGCGCACCTCCAGTGAGTCTGACGTCAGGTGGCCTGTTCTTGCAGCAGAAGAGGATCTTTGTAGCCAAGGGCTGAACGGCTGGATATTCTGGCTGGGGAATTCTGGGAACTGATATCCACTTCCTAGCCAGGGAATTCTGGGAATTGAAGCCCACTTCCGAGCCAGGGAATTCTGGGAGTTGACAGTCTAAACACCCCAGCTAGAGAATTCTGGAGGTTGAAGCCCACTTCCTAGCCAGGGAATAATGGGAGGTGAAGTCCACTTCCGAGCCAGGGAATTCTGGGGAGTTGAATTCCAAACATCCCAGCTAGAGAATCCCGGGAGTTGAAGGTCACTTTCTAGCTGGGGAATTCTGGGAGTCGAAGGCCACACATGCTGCTTGAGGAATTCTGGGAGTAGAAGTCCGCACACTTTGCATTTGCCAAGTTTGAAAAACTTTGCACGAGACTTCCAGCTGCTGTCATGAATCTGCTTCTCATTTGCCAGGCTCTTGACTCTGCATTCCTCAATTAAATTGAGTCATGTTCAGAGACCTCCCCACTTTTTCAACCACTGCTCTCGTTTTGTCCCTTTCTCTCCTTCCCTACCCCAATAGCCACTGAGCTCCTCCGACAGCGAAGTTGGCGATGTCGACCCCGTCAGTGGAGGAGGGGGAGGAGGAAGCGACGTTCCCGGGGAGGAAGGCTCGACCCCAACCACAGGGGTCGGCGCAGCAGGGATGACCGTGGAGAAGGCGGAGAGCGACGAGTCGGACAAAGGAAGCGATCACAGCAGCATGAAAAGGAAACCGTTAGCCATGAAAGTGAGCAATTTCTGGACGGTGCCAATTGGGAGCAGCACTGCTGTTGGTTCTCGGCTTTTTTAACCTCTTGACCCCAGGCCAAACCTGAATTGTGGTTGAGAACTTGGAAGCTAGTCAGGTCTGGATGGGGATGAACGAGAGCTTCATCCTGGCAACACAAAGAGCAGGTAGTCTTTAACTTACAACCATTTGTTTAACAACCAATTGAAATTACTGTGGCACTGAAAAAAGCGTTTTGCCACAGGTCCTCGCACTTATGACCGTTGCAGTGTCCCCACAGTCATGTGGTCAAAACCTGGCATTCCTCATGTAGCCTCCTCCTCACACTCTCGCCCTTTGCAACTTTCCCAGCCAGCTTCGAACAAGCAAAGTCAATGGGGGGAAACAATCATCAAATTACGAGCGACTCACTTAACAAGCAGCGATGGGTGTTCCGATCCCAATTGCAGTCGTAAGTTGACGACTCCTTGTCGCTCCTTGTCTTTAAAAACGTCCGCATTCAGGGAAGGTCCGTTTTGAATTCTGGAGGGAAGAGGCTCATTTTATAATGGGGGGGGGGGAGCTGGTATTAGGCCAGGGGTCTTCAACCTTGGCCTTTTTAGGACTCGTGGACTTCAACTCCCAGAATTCCTCAGCCAGGCACGCTGGCTGAGGAATTCTGGGAGTTGAAGTCCACGAGTCCTAAAAGGGCCAAGGTTGAAGACCCCTGTATTAGGCCTTTTGCTCATCTCCAACTTGGAACCAGGCATCTTGCTGGCCATCCCCTCCCACCCTGGCCCTCTCTTGGATAGACTACTGTAAGGCACTCTACATGGGACGGTCCTTGAAGACCGGCTGGAAGCTTCAGCTGGTCCAGGAGGCCAAGCTTCTTAGGCTGTGATGGGTGCCAGCTGGTTCACCCTTTGGAATTCTTAATTGTTTATTTGCTTTCTCCGTCAACACAAAAAATGGCAAATTCAAACGAGCAAGATGACAAAAAGAAATTAAAAATCTGACGGGGACGATAGGCCCGTCAGTGCATTTACGCACCCCACCCCCCCTTAGGAACGTCTTAAATATGGGGCGAGGCCCGCAGAAGTTAAGTTAGATTTAAAACTCTGGAAGTTAATACCAGAGACAAGTGAATCGGGTAAGATATTCCAGACTTTGACAATTCCATTACAACAGTGGTTCTCAACCTGTGGGCCGGGACCCCATTTGGGGTCGAACGACCATTTCACGGGGGTCGCCAAACAACGCAGTCCGCCATTTTTTCCCCCTTTTCCTTAGCTGTGCTACTCCCTTTTATTCTATTGGCTTTTTTTTTTATTGAAGATTTTTATAAATTTTTACAAAAAAAAACAAAAGAATAACAATACAACAACATAGACAAGAAACTAAACAAAACAAAACAACCCTTCCCCTACCCCCCCCAAAACACCCACTCCCTCCCCCCCCCCGGAGCTTCCCAGAGCAGAATATAGGCTTAATTAAAAAAAATAGAAAAGTTATATGAAAAAAGAGTATAACTAAGATATATGTATGTATATAAAAATAAAAATTATAAAAAAGCTAAATAATATTTTTTTATATCCAATTTAAATTGTATAAACTTTATCCATTTATCCCAAACAGCAAAAAATTTCTCTTGCGATTGTTCTTTTAAGAAAGCCGAAATCTTTGCCATTTCCGCCAAATAAGACACTTTAAGGAACCATTCCTGCAAAGTAGGCAAAGATTCCTTCTTCCAATATTGTCCTACTAACAGCCTTGCGGCTGTAATCAAGTTTAACATCAATATAACCTCCTTTGTGTCACAATCAGTAACTATACCTAACAAAAATAATTGTGGAGTAAATTTTACCCTCCTTCTAAAAATTCTCTGAATATTCCACCATATCTTAATCCAAAAGGCTTTTATATTTCTACACGACCACCAGATGTGATAGTAGGTGGCATCCAAACAACCACATCTCCAACATTTAGGCTGTAGGTCAGGGTACATAAAAGACATTTTTTGTGGGTCAAGGTGCCATCTATAAAACATTTTGTAAAAATTCTCCCTTAAATTCTGTGCTTGTGTAAATTTAACATTTCTCACCCAAATGGTTTCCCAGGTATCCAGTAGGACTGGTTCACCAAAATTTTGCGCCCATCTAATCATACAATCTTTAATTAGTTCTGTTTCTGAATCCAATTCCACTAGAACCCCATAAATTCTCTTAATATGAGTTAGTCTTTGGTCTTTCACTTGCTTAATAAGATTTTCATCTTCTCTAAGAAAACCCACCTTACGATCCATCTTCCATCTGTCTACTAATTGCCTGTATTGAAACCAAGAATAAGTAATGTTTTCATGTACTAACTCTTCCAGTAATTTTAACTGCCAATTTTGTCCATCCCATCTAAGTAACTGTGTATAAGACACCATGTCCATTTTAACGCCTCTTTTATTCTATTGGCTTTTGAAAGCCAATAGAATAGACTCTCTTGAATAGAGTCTAATTCTATTGGCTTTCAAAAGCCAATAGGAATTGTCCTGGCTGTCTCTGCCCTGCTGAGCCCGCCAAAGGTCCCATTCTGCAAACGGTGCTGCACCAGTTGAGTAGTCCTCGACTTACGACAGGTTGAGTAGTCCTCGACTTACGACCAGTTGGGGGTCGCGACATTAAAAAGGTTGAGAACCACTGTGTTACAAAAGTAGGATTTTTTTTTTTAAATCACGTTTAAAGCTGCTTAATTCCTCTGGGTGCAATTCGAGATGCTGGTTTATCACCTTGAATGCCCTGGGCATTTGGGAGGGGGGTTGTTCCTCCTTCCAGAGGTCCCAAATGTGCTTTTTCACGAGGCAGCTGGACTTTTTTTCTCTTTGAAGACATTTCACTTCTCCTCCCAGAAGCTTCTTCAGCTCTGACTGGATGGTGGGGGAATAGAAGGATTTATACTCCTGGCAGACAACTGGTCATTTGCCTCCTTTTAGAGAGTCCTTGATGCCCACCTGGAGGCTTATCTGTGTCGTCAGGATCACCTGAGCGGTGCAAATGGGTGTGGAACCTTTTTGGAGCTGTAAAACAGAATTTCTCAAAGGAGGCAAATGACCGGCTGTCAGCAAGGAGTACAAATCCTTCCATTTTCCCCCACCATCCAGTCAGAGCTGAAGAAGCTTCTTGGATGAGAAGCGAAACTTCTTCAAAGGAAAAACAAGAAAGTCCAGTTGCTTCCTGAAAAAAAGCAGCTTTGGGACAACCAGGACCTGGATGACTAAGAATTGCCTCCATTGGTTTTGCCCATCTGTTAAAATTTTGGAGCAGGGGTCTTCAAACGTGTCAACTTTAAGACTTGTGGACTTCAATTCCCAGAATTCCTCAGCCAGCCCTGAGGGCTGGCTGAGGAATTCTGGGAGTTGAAGGCCACAAGTCTTAAAGTTGACACGTTTGAAGACCCCTGATTTGGAAAAGGAGATTTCCTTCACCCACGGAAGCCTCAAATCATCTCTAGCCCCACAAGTAAGGCCTCCCCAGATGCTGAATGCCCTTTTCTGGAATACATTTCCCTGGAGATTGGCCGAGCCTCTGGACTCCTTGAGTTTTCCAAAACACGAACATCTTTGCTTTGGGAATTGCGATGCCTTTTTGATCCTCCCGTGGTGGGAATATTTGTTTGGGACTGACTGTCCCCAGTGGTGCCTTGGAGGAATTTTAATTATGTATTATGTTTCAAGCCGATTCCTGCACGGAGTTAAGTACATCACGCAGAATCGATCGCGATTGGACTGGCATATACCGAGAGTCCTCCACTTCACAGCTGCTCGTTTAGTGAACAAACCGACTAATGATCATTTTTTCCACACTTAACGACCGTTGTTGCATCCCCACGGTCAGGTAATCAAAATTCGGACGCTTGGCCACCGGTTCCTATTTACGACGGTTGCTGTATCCCGGGGTCACGTAATGACCCCTTTGGCGACCTTCTGACCAGCAAAGCCAATGGGGGAAGCCAGATTCACTTAACAACCATGTTGCTAACTTAACAGTGATGCTCTTAACAACTGCGGATAGGTCGTTAAATGGAAGGTCGTTAAATGGGGCAAAATTCACATCTCTCTTGCTTAGCCGTGGAAATGTTGGGCTCCATTGTGGTCGTAAGTTGAGGACTACGAGTATGCCATATCATTAGCACTTCTGTCTTGGCCCCTGCTGGGACTAGGCGATCCACTTAGTAACGGGTAGTCCTCAACTTACGACCCCAATGTAAAAAGTCTCAAGTGGGGATCGTATGACTCTTTTGCAAATTCATGCCAAGCGCCCTAATTTTGATCACATGGCTGTGGGGATGCCGCAAAGGTCATCGGCGCGAGGGCCGACGATCATTCACTTTGTCCGGTGCATTTGTAACTTTGGGTGGTCGCTAAACGAAGGATTGCAATCGTGGACTACCTATAAATCTTTCATCCTTACCACTTGCTGTAGAGCAGGGGTTCTCAACCTTGGCAACTTTAAGACTGGTGGACTTTAACTCCCTTTGCTGGCTGAGGAATTCTGGGAGTTGAAGTCCACAAGTCTTAAAGTTGCCAGGGTTGAGAACCCCTGCTGTAGAGGGACGATGGAGAGCATCCTGTCATACGGCATCACTGTCTGGTTTGAAAGCATCCCTGCTTCGGACAGGAAGGCGGTGCCGAGAGTGGTGAGGACAGCAGAAAAGATTATTGGCAGTTTACTCCCTTCTATCCAGGACGTGGCATAGAAGCTTGAGCAGGGTCCGCAGGATTGTCTGGGACACTACACATCCTCTCCACAACCTGTTGTTACCTTCTGGGAGGAGGGGGCTCTGTTGCCATCCGAAACCGAACTTCCAGATTCTGTAATAGCTTTGTATCATATACAGGAAGCCCTTGATTTCTTGTTGTTAGTTGCGAAGTCGTGTCCGACCCATCGCGACCCCATGGACAACGTTCCTCCAGGCCTTCCTGTCCTCTACCATCTTCTGGAGTCCATTTAAGCTCACATCTTCAGTGACTTCATCCAGCCACCTCGTTCTCTGTCGTCCTCTTCTTCTCTTGCCCTCCATCTTTTCCAGCATGAGGCTCTTCTCCAGTGAGTCCTTCCTTCTCATTAGGTGGCCAAAATACTTGAATTTCAACTTCAGGATCTGGCCTTCTAAAGAGCAGTCGGGGTTGATCTCTTCTAGGACTGACCGGTTTGAACGCCTTGCAGTCCAGGAGACTCGCAGGAGTCTTCTCCAGCACCATAGTTCAAAAGCCTCCATTCTTTGGCGCTCAGCCTTTCTTATGGTCCACCTTTCACAGCCATACATTGCAACTGGGGAAACCACAGCCACGACTTAGGTCCACACAATTGAGCTCACAATCTGCTCCTAAATCAGACATGTCAAACACAAGGCCCGGGGGCCGGATGCGGCCCGCGAAGTGGTTTCATGTGCCCCGCAAAGCCATCTTGGAAACAGTGAGAGAACGGCCCCCGCTGTCTTGGCCCTGACCCAGGCCAGCCGGGAGCCAATGTACAATTTTGTGGTGGCCATCTTGGCACTTGCCCTGGTGGACCATGCCTTGGCGCTTGCCCCGGTCCCACCCCCTTCTGCCAGAGACCCTCAGACCTGTCCCACTCCTGCCCAGGCTCCCACAGGCACCCTTGACGCAGACGATGTAGAGCTGGCCACGCCCACCCAGTAGGCCACACCCACTCTATCCACGCCCACCCAGTAGGCTGCACCCACATTGCCTCCCCCCCCAGGGCAACCACAATGCTGATGCGGCCCTCAATGAAATTGAGTTTGACACCCCTGTCCTAAATGAAACATTCGCCCCATTTTACGACCTTTTCCTGCCACACACTTGTTCAGGGAGCCGCTCCAGTTGTTAACTCAGTCACACGGTTGTTAAGTGAATCCGGCTTCCCCAGTGACTTTGCTTGGCAAAAGGTCGCCTAAGGGGATCACATCTCACACGCACGCACACACACACACACACACACACACACACACACACACACACACACACACAGGCCCCCGGGACACTGTCACCGTCGTAAATATGAATCAGTTGCCAAGCATCTGAATGGAAAACACGGGGACCACGGGGATGATGCAAAGGTCGTAAGTGTGAAAAAAATGGTCGTCAGTTGCTTTTTTTCAGTGCCGTTGTAGCTTTGAACAGCCTCTACGCCAGTGTTTCTCAATCTTGACCATTTTAAGGCATGTGGACTTCAACTCCCAGAATTCCACAGCCAGCAATGCTGGCTGTGGAATTCTGGGAGTTGAAGTCCACATGCCTTAAAATGGTCAAGGTGAAGAAACACTGCTCTAAGTGAACTGTTGTAAGTCAAGGACTACATGTGTTTGTATGTGTGTGTGTGTGTGTGCGCACACACATGTATGTATTCTTTTGAGAGCAAACCTCAGAATTGCATTTTTTAATGTGTACCAGTGCGTTCCCAGAAAAACAGTGGCCTTAAAGCTTATCCTAAATAAAATAAAATAGAGGAAAGGGATAAATTAGGCCATCTCTGATGCAGCATCCAGATTTTATTCCTTTTCTCCTCTCTTAGATGCCGGTAGCGAAACGACCCAGGAAATCGTCAAGTGACCTTGAGCAGCCCAGCCCCTCTCCTTCGGAGGAGAATTCCGAAAGCTCATCTGAATCGGAAAAGTACAGTGACCAGGTGGGGTTTATGTGGATAGAGCAGTGGTTCTCAACCTTTTTAATGCCGCGACCCCCCCCCCAACCGGTCGTAAGTCGAGGACTACTCAACCGGTCGTAAGTCGAGGACTACTCAAACGGTGCAGCACCGTTTGCAGAATGGGACTTTTGGCGGGCTCAGCAGGGCAGAGACAGCCTGGACAATTCCTACTGGCTTTTGAAAGCCAATAGAATGAGACTCTATTGGAGAGAGTCTATTCTATTGGCTTTCAAAAGCCAATCGAATAAAAGGGAGGAGCACAGCTAAGGAAAAGGGGGGAAAAAAATGGCGGACTGCGTTGTTTGGCGACCCCCGTGAAATGGTCGTTCGACCCCAAATGGGGTCCCGACCCACAGGTTGAGAACCACTGGTATAGGGTTTCCTGTTTGAGCAGGGGATTGGACTAGAACAGTGGTTCTCAACCTTTTTAATGCCGCGACCCCCCCCCAACCGGTCGTAAGTCGAGGACTACTCAACCGGTCGTAAGTCGAGGACTACTCAAACGGTGCAGCACCGTTTGCAGAATGGGACTTTTGGCGGGCTCAGCAGGGCAGAGACAGCCTGGACAATTCCTACTGGCTTTTGAAAGCCAATAGAATGAGACTCTATTCAAGAGAGTCTATTCTATTGGCTTTCAAAAGCCAATCGAATAAAAGGGAGGAGCACAGCTAAGGAAAAGGGGGGGAAAAAATGGCGGACTGCGTTGTTTGGCGACCCCCGTGAAATGGTCGTTCGACCCCAAATGGGGTCCCGACCCACAGGTTGAGAACCACTGGTATAGGGTTTCCTGTTTGAGCAGGGGATTGGACTAGAACAGTGGTTCTCAACCTTTTTAATGTCGTGACCCCCCAACTGGTCGTAAGTCGAGGACTACTCAACCGGACGTAAGTCGAGGACTACTCAACCGGTTGTAAGTCGAGGACTACTCAACTGGTGCAGCACCGTTTGCAGAATGGGACTTTGGGCGGGCTCCGCAGGGCAGAGACAGCCTGGACAATTCCCATTGGCTTTTGAAAGCCAATAGAATTAGACTCTATTCAAGAGAGTCTATTCTATTGGCTTTCAAAAGCCAATAGAATAAAAGGAAGTAGCACAGCTAAGGAAAAGGGGGAAAAAATGGCGGACTGCGTTGTTTGGCGACCCCCGTGAAATGGTCGTTCGACCCCAAATGGGGTCCTGACCCACAGGTTGAGAACCACTGGGATAGAGCTTTCACTCTGTGACCTGTGGAGTTATTTTAGAGAAGGTGGAGGGACCATAATATGAGTGGGAGCTGTTGTATTTTCCCACCCACCCCCCACCCCCAAGCTTTGAGACACGTTTTTCCTCTCTCTTATATAAAAGTCATTCTACTCTCAGGAAAACTAAGGAGAAATTGCCTGACAGTGAGAACAATTCATCAGTGGAACAGCTTTGCTTCCAGAAGTTGTAAGTGCTCCAACACTGGAGAAACCAAGCTGGAGAAATTTTGGGGAGAAACCCCTGCAGTTGGAATTGGTACATTCCAACGTGACTAATTTTTTTTTTTTTTTAATTTTGACTGATTACTTGGATGAGTAACGAAACGTTTCTGATTAACAAACTTCGGTCCAGTTGCCAGGATTTTAACCTTTTTGAGATATCCATCATTGGAGGTTTTTAAGAAGAGACTGACGTTTGTCAGAAAGGGCATAGGGACCCCTGTCTGAACACTGGGTTGGACTAGATGACCTCCAAGGTCCCTTCCAGCCCTAAGAGTCTTATCATTTCGATTGCGTTCAGTACGAATCCATGCTGGTAATTATAATAATTGGAAGAAATTATTTAGTCATTTGAAAACAGTTTATAAGAGTGAAAGGAAGTCTGCAAACTTTTTATATCGGGGTGGGCGATTAATTTTCCAAAGAGGGTCCCATGACAAACTGGGACTGTTGGGGAAGGCCGAACCAACCAGGCTGTGCAATTGTGTAGGCACTCACACCTGCACATAACGTATATTGAAAATTAGCAGTCTCCTTCAAAATAAGAACAATGCAGTTGTATTGCGTGCGTGACGTATACTTCTTTATATTTGATTTCTAATTTCTGATGGACCTCATGCAGGCTGGACAGGGAGATCCAGAGGGATGGATATGGCCCAGAGGGAGGAGGGCATAAAATGCCCAGGTCTGTTTTAGATGGATCCATACAGTGATCTATAACATGTTTATCTTTTTAACAGATCAAAGTTCTGTGGTTAAACGAGGTCGAACAGTAGATGGTGCCATGTTCTTACGGAATGCATTAAGTCAATATTACATTTATTTGTTTGCTTGTTTTTTTTTTAATTCCCCTTTGATTATTTTTATAAATAACTCAAGGCAGCTATCATACCTAATAACAGGTACCGTGTTTCCCCAAACACAAGACATGGTCATTCATATATATATTAATATATATATCATCATCATCATCATCATCAATAATAATAATAATAATAATAATAATAATAATAATAATAATAATAATGTTGGAAAGGACCTTGGAGGTCATCATGTCCAATCCCCCCGCTCAGGTAGGAAACCCTATACCATTTTGGACAAATGGCTGTCCAGTCTCTTCTTAAAAACTTCCAGTGTTGGAGCATTCACCGCTTCTGGAGGCAGGTAGTTCCACTGGTTAATTGGTCTCACTATCAGGAAGTTTCTCCTTAGTTCTAGGTTGCTTCTCTCCTTGATGAGTTTCCATCCGTTGCTTCTTGTCCTGCCTTCGGGTGCTTTGGAGAATAGCTTGACTCCCTCTTTTTTGGGCAGCCCCTGAGATATTGGAACGTTGCTATCATGTCCCTCCTTGTCCTTCTCTTCATAAGACTAGACATTGACACAGCATCCCCACAGTTACGTGATCAGAATTTGGGCACTTGGCAACCGGCATGTATTTACAAGGGTTGCTGTGTCCGGGGTGTGTGTGTCATGTGATCACCTTTTGCAATCTCCCCAGCCGGCTTCCAACAAGCAGAATCAATTGGGGGGGGGGAGCCTGATTGGCTTAATGACCTCATGATTCAACAATTGCTGTGAGTGGCTTAACAACCATGATAAAATCGGGTGCAACACATTTAACCCCGGCCTTGCTTAGCAACAGAAATCCTGGCCTGCAGTTTGCCATTGTAAGTCGCGGACTATCTGTTAAGTTTGAAAGAGGGAACAAAGTCTCCTCTGCCCGTCCTTAATGTTGGGGAGAGGGGGAAATATTTAGGAAGCGAGGGGGCTTCAACGTCCTATTCCGTGTCTCCCGATGTAGGACTTCACTCCAGAGAAGAAACCGCCTCCGAGGGCTTCGCGACGGGCACCTGCCGGAGGATGGAAGAAAAAGGTAAGAGGGTTTTTTTTTCTTTCAAATCTCTTCCTTAGAGAAGTTTCATCAATTATCTCTGGAAATCCAGGGTCAATTTAGAACCTGCGACTGTGTAACCAACATCAGAAACAAAACTGTAGGAGGAGTAATACAAGCAGGTATCGGAGTCAAGAGAGGGCTTAGCCTAGAATCCCTCCGTAGCCACAAGTGAACGAAGTCCAAACCCCCTTTAATTCCATTGACCCGTATCTGACTCCTGCCAGGTTTTCCCAAAAGTCAGACCGACCCCGAAAATAAGCCCTAGCTTGATTTTGGATGGTGGGCCAAAAAGAGAGGCACCTGCGCTTCCTCTCTTTCTCTCTCTCTGTCTCTGACTCTCTCTCTGTGTGTGTGTATGTGTGTGTGTGTGTAAAAAACAGAGTGGCCTCACGCAGTTCTCCAACGAGCTGACAAGCTTATTGGGAGGGGCTCCTGCCTTGGCTGCATCTCTGCAGGAAGCAGAAGGGCAGGAGAGAGCCAGCCCAATAAGAATGTCTGTCAGCTTGTTGGAGAACAGCATGAAGCCAGCTTGCCAGAAGATCAGAGAGAGGGAGAGAGAGGAGGGGGGGAGAGAGAGAGTGAGAGAGAAAGGGAGAGGAAAGAGAGGGAGAGGGGAGAGAGAGAGAGAGAAAGAGAGGGAGAGAAAAATAGGGAGAGAAAAATAGGGAGAGGAAAGAGAAAGAGAGGGAGAGAAAAAAGAGGGAGAGGAAAGAGAGAGGAAGAGGAAAGTGGGATAGAGGAAAGAGAGAGAGAGAAACAGAGAGAGAACTCATGCACAGCAGCCTCTATTTCTTTTTAGTTAAACTCTTCAATCAAGCTCCCATCCCTTGTGTGTATGCGTGCGCACGCAGGTTTTGCGCCTCCCAGTGTTTTCTTTTCTCTGGGAAACGGGTCCAAGTGGCTCTTTGAGTGTTTAAGGTTGCAGACCCCTGCCCTACCCCAAAAATAAGCCCTAGTTTTGCGGCGAGGTGCACGCCTAAACAACAAGCTAGTGTGGCCGGGTGCTACCCCACGCGTCCCGCACCCACTACCCGTTGCAGCCTGCCTCTCCTCGCCGGCCTGCTTCTTCTGCGGCATCCCCCGGCCGGCATTTCGCAGTCAGAGGCCTTTCCGGAAGGCCGGGGGATGTCGCAGAAGTGGGCCGGCTGGGCGGGGCTGTCGTTGCTGGATGTGAGTGGAAAAGACCCTAACCATCACCACCACCCCTGAAAATAAGACCTGGTGCCTGTTTTGGAGGCAAAAAAAAAATAAGATGGTCTTAGGGAAACACAGTAGCAGGTGCTAATGATGAATTGAGAAGATTCGGGGGGGGGGGGCGATAGATATTTTAGCAATAAATCAGTTTAATGGGAGTTTCACTTGTGGACCTGAACTTTGGCGCCTGGTGACAACCATCTGGCTGCTTAGTCTCCCACTCAATATGTTGGCCTTATGTTGGATTCAGGTTGCCAAAGGTGAGGAACATTGGCCTGGACAAGGCCCAACTCTTTAGAATCCCCTAGGCCAGGGGTAGGCAACCTTGGCTCTTTTACGATGCGTGGACTTCAACTCCCAGAATTCCTGAGCCACCATGACTCAGCTTGGAAACCTCTCCCTTTCCCCTCAGCCTGGCTGGCTCAGGAATTCTGGGAGTTGAAGTCCACGAGTCATAAAAGAGCCAAGGTTGCCTACCCCTGATCTAAAGTACAAACCAGTAGTTCCACCTGATGTAGAGTTGGTCTATAGCAGGGGTAGGCAACCTTGGCTCTTTTATGACTTGTGGACTTCAACTCCCAGAATTCCTGAGCCAGCATGGGGGAACTATGGCCCCTTCATGACTTGAGGACTTTAACTCCCAGAATTCCTGAGCTGGCATGGGGGAAACTTTGGCCCCCTCATGACTCGTGGACTTCAACTCCCAGAATTCCTGAGCCGGCATGGGGGAAACTTTGGCCCCCTCATGACTCGTGGACTTCAACTCCCAGAATTCCTGAGCCAGCATGGCTCAGCTTGGAAATCTCTCCCTTTCCCCTCAGCATGGCTGGCTCAGGAATTCTGGGAGTTGAAGTCCGCCAGTCATAAAAGAGCCAAGGTTGTCTACCCCTGGCCTAGGTTCACCTCCAATAGCTTCAATTCTTCTTCGGGACATCGTCGGTTGCGCCTAGAGCAAGCTGTCCTCAACTTACTTCGGATCTACCTATTTATTACATTTTACCAATAAAGCAATTTAATTGGACCTTGGTGTATCGAATTGATCTTTCGCATCTAACTGGGACACACCTTGTCTTTAATGTATAGGTAGGGCTCAACTTACAACCACATACGGGATCGGAGCATTCGTCGTTAAGCAGTGTGTTTGTTAAGGGCTGCAGCTGATTGCCTCTCTTTTTTTGCCCATGGTCGTTAAGCGAGACATCCCCTGACTTGCAAATTCCCCTGCTGGGCTCCCCATTGACTTTGATTGGTCGGAAGGCAGCCAGCAAGTGACGAACTCAGAGCGTAAAATCACGCTGGGTGCCAAGCGCCTGAATCAGGATCACAAGACAGGGGGGCTACTGTGAGAACCGCAAGTAATACAGGCGGTCCTCGACTTACAACCGTTCATTTAGTGCCCTGTCAACGTGACAACAGCACGTTCGAAAAAAAGTGACATACAGCCGCTTTTCACTCTTACGACCGTCGCGGCGTCGCCACGGTCACGTGTTCAAAATTCGGACGCTTGGCAACTCATCTTTGTGACGGTCTCAGCGTCCTGGGATCGCGTGATCCCTTTTTGCGACCTTTTGACAAGCCAAGTCAATGGGGGAAAGCCAGATTCGCTTAACGACCTAACGCAGTGTTTCCCAAACTTGACCATTTTAAGGCATGTGGACTTCAACTCCCAGAATTCCACAGCCAGCATCGCTGGCTGTGGAATTCTGGGAGTTGAAGTCGACATGCCTTAAAATGGTCAAGTTTGGGAAACACTGACCTAATGTAACAACTACAGCGGCTCGTTTAACAACTGTGGCCAGAATGGGGCAAAAATTCACTTAGCCGCTCTCTCGCTTAGCGACAGAAATTTGGGGCTGCCTTGCGGTCGTAAGGCGAGGACTTCCTGTGAAGTGGTCGATTCGGGGGCAACTGACTTTAGCGACCACCTAGCTTAGCGATGGACGTTCTGGTCCCGGCGGTGGCCGTCGTAAGTCGAGGGCTGCCTGTGCAGCAGGCCGTCGATCAGAGATCCTGTGCAGCAGAGAGGCGCCCCCTGCTTCGCTAGATCTGGGAGAGGCAGGCCTGGCTTTTTGGAGGGGGGGGGGAAGGTCATTGTGCAGGACGGAAGGACCCTGATCCGCCCCCTCTGGCGTGGCTAAGCGTGCTTTTTGGGTTAGCAGAAAATCGAGTCGGCCTCCGAGTCGGAGAGCAAGGCCGACTCCGAGGAGGAGGAGGAGGAGGAGGAGGACAACAATGACCGAGAGGGCAGCCGGGCCCCCACTCCCAAGTCCGACTCTGACTCCAACTCGGATGAATCCGTCAAGAAGCCCCCCCGCGGAAGGAAGGCAGGTAAGGAGCCCGGATCGGCTGCCAGAGCTTTTTATCTTGGGCAATGGTGCCTCTCCATTCCTTCCTTCTTTCCTTCCTTCCTTCTTTCCCTCCTTCCTTCCTTCCTTCCTTCCTTTCCTCCCTACCTCCCTTTATTTTCCTTTGTTTCATTCTATTTCTTCCTTCCTCCCTTTCCCCCTTCTTTCCTTTCATTCTTCCTGCCTTTCCTCATCCCTTCTTCCTTCCTTCCTTCCCTTCTTTCCATCTCTCCGTCCCTTCCTTCATTATTTCCTTTCATTCTTTCTTTTCCTTCCTTCCCTTCCTCCCTTTCTCCTTCCCTTCCTTCCTTCCTTCCTTCCCTCCCTTTATTTTCCTTTCTATCATTCTATTCCTTCCTCCCTTTCCCCATTCTTTCCTTTCATTCTTCCTTCCCTCTTTCCCTTCTTCCTTCCTTCCATCTCTCCGTCCCTCCCTCCCTTTATTTTCCTTTCTATCATTCTATTCCTTCCTTCCTCCCTTTCCCCCTTCTTTCCTTTCATTCTTCTTTCCTTCCCTCGTCCCTTCTCCTTCCTTCCCTTTCTTCCTTCCCTTCCATCTCTCCGTGCCTTCCTTCATTATTTCCTTTCATTCTTTCTTTTCCTTCCTTCCCTTCCTCCCTTTCTCCTTCCCTTCCTTCCTTCCTTCCTTCCTTCCCTCCCTCTCTCCCTCCCTCCCTTTATTTTCCTTTCTATCATTCTATTCCTTCCTTCCTCCCTTTTCCCATTCTTTCCTTTCATTCTTCCTTCGTTCCCTCTTTCCCTTCTTCCTTCCTTCCTTCCCTTCCTTCCACCTCTCTGTCCCTCCCTCCCTTTATTTTCCTTTCTATCATTCTATTCCTTCCTTCCTCCTTTTCCCCATTCTTTCCTTTCATTCTTCCTTCGTTCCCTCTTTCCTTCCTTCCTTCCTTCCCTTCCTTCCATCTCTCCCTCCCTCCCTCCCTTTATTTTCCTTTCTATCATTCTATTCCTTCCTCCTTTTCCCCATTCTTTCCTGTCATTCCCTTCGTTCCCTCTTTCCCTTCCTTCCATCCCTCCGTCCCTTCCATTATTTCCTTTCATTCTTTCTTTTCCTTCCTTCCATTTCTCCTTTCCCCCCTTCTTTCCTTCCTTCCTCCCTGCCTCCCCTCCCCCCGTCTCCATCTGAGACAAATCTTCTTCCACGCTAGCCTTCTAGGGTGGGGGGTGGGGGGGGTACCTGGATTCAGGAAAGCTGCACTTCAAGATGCCTCTTTCCAAACCAACCCTCCTCCTTCCCTCCCTCCCTCAAAGCTGCCGAGAAGCCACCCCCCAAGCCCCGTGGCCGGAAGCCTAAACTCGAGAGACTTCCCAGCAGCTCCAGCAGCGACAGGTAAGAGTCGGAGACCTTGTGCGTCCCCTCCCTCCCTCGGGTCTGGCCAGGAGCCCCATCAGGACGGCACCTTCCATAGTCCCGGGAGGGTTTTTTGGGGGGGAGGTTTGCGATCTAAGCTTCCAGGCAAGCAAAGAGCTGACATTCCACCCCCCTCCATGCCTTGGACTCTTCCTCCCGCCTTTCTCTTCGGCCCCCTCCCAGCAGCGACAGCGACGTGGACCGCATTAGCGAGTGGAAACGGCGGGACGAGGCGCGCCGGCGAGAGCTGGAGGAGAAGCGGAAGCGCGAGCAGGAGCAGGAGCTGCGCCGGCTGCGGGAGCAGGAGCGGGAGGAGAAGGAGCGGAAGCGGGAGAAGGCCGAGAAGGGGGAGGCGGAGGCGGCGGAGAGCGAGAGCAGCGCGGACAGCGACACCCCCAGGAGGAGCAAGAAGGGGCAGAACAAGGCGGCCCCTTCTTCCTCGGACTCTGAGGCAGAGAAAGAGGTGAGCTTGAGGGGTGGGGGGGATACCCAGGGGGTCTGGGTGTGACAGTTTCCAGAGTCCTTTTCTTAGCCAGAGCTTCAGTTCGGGAGCCGCCACAGCACAGAAAGGTTCTGGCAGGTTGTTGGTGCACAGGCTTGTATTTTGAGAGCCAGTGTGGTGTAACCAGGGAGTTCTAGTCCCGCCTTAGGCGTGAAAGCCAGCTGGGTGACTTTGGGCCAATCACCAGGAGACGGTGAGTTCTAGTCGTGCCTTAGGCATGATAGCCATCTGGGTGACTTTGGGCCAATCACCAGGAGACGGTGAGTTCTAGTTTCTAGGCATGAAAGCCATCTGGGTGGGCCAATCACCAGGAGACAGTGAGTTCTAGTCCTGCCTTAAGCATGAAAGCCATCTGGGTGACTTTGGGCCAATCACTAGGAGATGGTGAGTTCTAGTTCTGCCTGAGGCATGAAAGCCATCTGGGTGACTTTGGGCCCATCACCAGGAGACGGTGAGTTCTAGTCCCGCCTTAGGCATGAAAGCCAACTGGGTGACTTTGGGCCAATCACCAGGAGACGGAGAGTTCTAGTCCCGCCTTAGGCATGAAAGCCAGCTGGGTGACTTTGGGCCAATCAACAGGAGACGGAGAGTTCTAGTCCCGCCTGAGGCATGAAAGCCAGCTGGATGACTTTGGGCCAATCACCAGGAGATGGAGAGTTCTAGTCCTGCCTTAGGCAAGAAAGCCGGCTGGGTGACTTTGGGCCAATCACCAGGAGACGGAGAGTTCTAGTCCCGCCTTAGGCAGGAAAGCCGGCTGGGTGACTTTGAGCCAATCACCAGGAGACCGTAAGTTCTAGTACCACCCTAATCCTGAAACCCAGCTGCAGTTGTTAAGTTATTAAGACAGTTATTAAGTGAATCTGGCTTCCCCACTGACTTTGCTTGTGAGAAGGTCGCAAAACAGGATCCGTGACCTCGGGACTCTGCAACCGTCATAAGTACATGTCAGTTGCCAAGCTTCTGAATTCTGATCACGTGACCACAGGGATGCTGCAACGGTCGTGTGAAAAACAGTCATAAGTCACTTTTTTCAGTGCCATTGTAACTTTGAACGGTCGTTAAATGAACTGTTATAAGTCGAGGCCTGCCTATACTCGCCTTGCTTTTTGGCTGCCAAAATCCAGATGTCACATCTCCGCAGTTGACTCCTTTACACCTTTGCGGTGCCTGCTTTCTTCTTATAGAAAAACCTGGATTGAATGTTATCTGCTTGAATTAATTAAATTAAGTCGGTTCCTCCCTTTGATCAGCTTCTGTTTTCTACCTCAAGCGTGCTGCCGAGAAAAGATGAAATTCTGACGGGCTATGGAATTCGTGTATTTTATTTATTATTTACTTATTAAATGGATTTGATGTCTTATCTTGCTTCCAACGACTCTGGGCAGTTTACTGCATAGGAAACATGAAAAAAAAAACCCGCTAAAATTGTCGAGTCTAAAATGACAGAAGAGAGAACAGAATTGGTACAGGTAGAACGTCATGGTTCCGACGGATGAAACCCTTCAAAAGAATCTTTATTTTGACTAGCATAATATCGGCACTGCATAATCGAAGCCAAAAATTGAATTCCTCTTTCCCTGGGCACATAGAATCAAAGCACAATTCCCTCCTCCAATTAACGGTCATAAATCACATTCCCCAATTAGCTTGAAGCGTGGGCTTCCTCTCCAGTTCTCCAGCCCGCCAATTCCTTATCAGTTCTGGTTACAATAACCTTGTTTCTCAGGCTAAGTTTAGTGTTGTTATGTCTAGCTCAGTGGTTCTCAACCTTTCTAATGCCGTGACCCCATAATACAGTTCCCCATGTTGTGGTGACCTCCAAGTGGGTGTGGCCACCAATAAGAGGGAGTAGGACAGCTAGGGAAAAGGGGAAAAAATGGCGGACAGCGTGGTTTGGCGACCCCCGTGAAATGGTCATTCGACCCCAAATGGGGTCCCGACCCACAGGTTGAGAACCACTAGTCTAGCTGGACTCTCATTCACCCCCCCCCCTCTCCCAGCATCATCTAACTCAGTGTTTCTCAACCTTGACAATTTTAAGGCATGTGGACTTCAACTCTCAGAATTCCACAGCCAGCAATGCTGGCTGTGGAATTCTGGGAGTTGAAGTCCACATGCCTTAAAATTGTCAAGGTTGAGAAACACTGATATCTAACTCTAAAAGCGAAAGGGAAAAAGATGGCTGTTGTCGAAGCAAAAACATCCGATGTGAGCAGCGTTGACATCCGGCACCCCTTACAAAAAAGGATAAATCCTGTAATATAAACAAAAGCACAGGTTAGGGATTGCCTCTCGATTTGTTAAGGTGTTTCTTATAGCCCAGCATGTCTTCAAAGAGTGCCAGGATTTCCGCCAGTGACAATCTTGGGATCAAATTCGTCGTTCTCTGCTTGCAAAGGCTGGGAAGTTTTCAACTGCCTGGGACCGATTCTTTTTTCTTTTTTTCCCCCCACACAGGTAAAAAAAGTACCGAAAAAGCAGCCGTCCTCAGATCATTCGAAGAAATCAAGTCAAAAGGAGAAGCGAGGCCAAGGAGACGAGAAGGCGTCTCGGAACAAGTGAGGGTCTACGCAGGGTTATTTAAGGTTGACGCGGTTTCCCCCCTCGAAATTCAGCTTAATTTTGGGTGGCAAGGAAGCAAAGAAAGTTTGCACGCCCACAGGCCAGTTTTCTGTACAGCATTTTTATCCAAGTGCGTCGTGTGCTTTTACATTCCTTCCATCAATGTATATGTATTTTCATATCAACGTTTCCCTAGCAGAGAGTTCCCCAACAGAAACAGACTGCCAATCCAGGAAAAGGAACTCCTGGAACATTATTTTACCTAATATAAAACTTTACGGAATAAATCACTTTGGCACAGAAGAAGCAAAACCAGATCTGGGTTTCCCGCGCAAAAGCAGGTGTAGTTAATTCCCCCTTTTCCCTCCGGGTCACGCAAAACGTCCACCAATCTGTTTTGTTCATTTTGCTCAGTGTGTCCTTGAGATGACAGCAGTGTCGCATGTGGGTGGATGCTTGAATACCATTCTCCCCCCCCCACTCGCATTCCATCCACCCCTCTACCTGTTATTGGCAAGCTGCAAGCGAAGGCAAAATGTAGGTGAACTAAGTTAGGGTTGGCACAGACCATGAAGTGGGGTGGGGTCTCCAACAATGCTCCGAGCTCTAAGCACATATGAGCGTTTATAAGCAGTATCCTGAATTACAGGAAGCAAGCTTCCTATAATCTTCTCAGCTGTCCTTACCACTCTCCTTATGGATCTTCCGTCCTGAGTCATGGGAAGCGAGTGTCCTATAATCTCAGCTGTCCTTACCATTCTCTGTAAGGACCTTCCGTCCTGAATCATGGGAAGTGAGCTTCCTATAACCTCAGCTGTCCTCACCACTCTCTGTATGGACCTTCCATCCTGACTCACGGGAAGCGAGATTCCTATAATCTTCGCAACTGTCCTCACCACTCTCTGTGTGGACCTTCCATCCTGACTCAAGGGAAGCGAGCTTCCTATAATCTTCTCAGCTGTCCTTACCACTCTCCTTGTGGATTTTCCATCCTGAATCATGGGAAGCGAGCGTCCTATAATCTCAGCTGTCCTTACCACTCTCTGTAAGGACCTTCCGTCCTGAATCATGGGAAGTGAGCTTCCTATAACCTCAGCTGTCCTCATCACTCTCTGTGTGGACCTTCCATCCTGACTCAAGGGAAGCGAGCTTCCTATAATCTCAGCTGTCCTCATCACTCTCTGTATGGACCTTCCATCCTGACTCAAGGGAAGCGAGCTTCCTATAATCTTCTCAGCTGTCCTTACCACTCTCCTTATGGATCTTCCGTCCTGAGTCATGGGAAGCGAGTGTCCTATAATCTCAGCTGTCCTTACCACTCTCTGTAAGGACCTTCCGTCCTGAATCATGGGAAGTGAGCTTCCTATAACCTCAGCTGTCCTCACCACTCTCTGTATGGACCTTCCATCCTGACTCACGGGAAGCGAGATTCCTATAATCTTCGCAACTGTCCTCACCACTCTCTGTGTGGACCTTCCATCCTGACTCAAGGGAAGCGAGCTTCCTATAATCTTCTCAGCTGTCCTTACCACTCTCCTTGTGGATTTTCCATCCTGAATCATGGGAAGCGAGCGTCCTATAATCTCAGCTGTCCTTACCACTCTCTGTAAGGACCTTCCGTCCTGAATCATGGGAAGTGAGCTTCCTATAACCTCAGCTGTCCTCATCACTCTCTGTGTGGACCTTCCATCCTGACTCAAGGGAAGCGAGCTTCCTATAATCTCAGCTGTCCTCATCACTCTGTATGGACCTTCCATCCTGACTCAAGGGAAGCGAGCTTCCTATAATCTTCTCAGCTGTCCTTACCACTCTCCTTATGGATCTTCCGTCCTGAGTCATGGGAAGCGAGTGTCCTATAATCTCAGCTGTCCTTACCACTCTCTGTAAGGACCTTCTGTCCTGAATCATGGGAAGTGAGCTTCCTATAACCTCAGCTGTCCTTACCACTCTCTGTATAGACCTTCCATCCTGACTCAAGGGAAGCGAGCTTCCTATAATCTTCTCAGCTGTCCTCATCACTCTCTGTATGGACCTTCCATCCTGACTCACAGGAAGCGAGCTTCCTATAACCTTCTCAGCTGTCCTCACCACTCCCTGTATGGACCTTCCATCCTGACTCACGGGAAGCGAGCTTCCTATAACCTCCTCAGCTGTCCTCACCACTCTCTGTATGGACCTTCTATCTGAGGCTCTGCTACCACCGAACCAGACAGTTTGTTAAGACGCTCTCCATTGTGCCTCTGTCAGAAGTGGCTGGGACAGAAGGGGAAAGCTGTGCTCATCCCACACAAGAAATGCAGACGCTAGTTTGCACCCTTCACTAAAGATAACATATGAAGGGACCTTCAGATAGTTAGTTAGCTGCACTCCCAGGTACTTAAAATGGGACCAGTATTTCTGTGTTTTAGCAAGGGGGTTCTTAAGTGAGTCGTGCTCAATTTTACGACCTTTTTTGCTGTAGTTGTTAAGCGAACCCCTGTGGTCGTTAGGCGAATCACACAGTCGTTAAGCGAATCTGGCTTTCCCCCATTAGGAACATTGCAAATGGCAACCACCTGAATCGTGCGAATGTCGTAAATCCATGCCCATTGCCAAGCACCCAAATTTTGATTACGTGACCACAGACAGGCAGCATCGGTTACAACTGCAAGGACTGCTTCTGAGTCCCTTTCTTCCCAGGGCCGTCGCAACATTAAACGTTCCATTAACTAGCGGTTGCAACCTGAGGACTGCCTGTGTAATGCTGCTTGCAGCTTGTAAGGTTTATTTATTTATTTTTTTAACAATATTTTATTAGGTTTTATCAAGGTAGGGGAGGGATAGGGTCAGTATGGGTATTGGGGTTCAGGGTAGGGTTCAGGGATGGGGTTAGGATAAGGGTAGGTACAACAATGGGGTTACTCCCAGTAACATTTCCACGCTTGAGCAAGCAAACTATTGTCCGGATACAAGTATTCAATAACAATAATTAGTATGATAGTAAATGGCTATAATCAATAAAAATAACAGTGATCATAAAGCATATCAATTAATCAGTAAATATCGTTAAATTTCACCATCATTTCTCGCTCGTTCGTTTTGCTAACCATTGGTAAAAAATTTCCCACGTTTTAAAATAAGACTGAGTCTTCTTTCTCTTTAATTTCTAAAGTTAATCTGTCCATTTCTGCACATTCTAAGATTTTCCTAATTATGATTTCATCAGATGGTGTGTTTTCATTTTTCCAATATTGAGCAAATGCTATTCTCGCAGCTGTCAATACATGTAATATTAAATATTCATTCTCTTTCCCATAATTGGATCTTAATATTCCTAACAAAAACAGTTCTGGCTTAAATTGTATCTGTATTTCAGTCATCTTTTCCAGCCATGTATGAATCTTAAACCAACATTTTTTTTGCACTAAAACATACCCACCAGATATGGTAATAGGTACCTGGCTTTTGTTTACATTTCCAACAATTATTTCTTAAAATTTTTAAGCATTTTCGCTAATCTTACTGGTGTCATGTGCCATCTATAAAACATTTTATATAAATCTTATTTCTTGATTAAATTTAAAATGAAATTCAATGGTGAAAAAAATAGGGTTCTAGATTTAGGCAAGAAAACCAAATGTACAGGTATAGTATAGGGTGTACCTTGCTCAATAGTAGCAAATGTGAGAGGGATCTCGGAGTCCTAGTGGACAATCACTTAAATAGGAGCCAGCCGTGTGCTGCAGCTGCCAAAAAAGCCAACACAGTGCTGGGCTGCATTAACAGAGGGATAGAATCAAGATCAGGTGAAGTGTTAATACCACTTTACAAGGCCTTGCTAAGGCCACACGTGGAATACGGCATCCAGTTTTGGTCACCACGATGTAAAAAAGATGTTGAAACTCTAGAAAGAGGGCAGAGAAGAGCAACAAAGATGATTAGGGGACTGGAGGCTAAAACATACGAAGAACAGGAATTAGGGATGTCTAGTCTGATGAAGAGAAGGACGAGGGGGGACATGATAGCAGCCTTCCAGTATCTCAGGGGCTGCCCCAAAGAAGAGGGAGTCAACCTATTCTCCAAAGTGCCTGAAGGCAGGACAAGAAGCAACAGATGGAAACTAATCAAGGAGAGAAGCAACCTAGAACTAAGGAGAAACTTCCTGACAGTTAGAACAATTAACCAGCGGAACAACCTGCCTCCAGAAGTGGTGAATGCTCCAACACTGGAAGTTTTTAAGAAGAGACTGAACAGCCATTTGTCTGAAATGGTATAGAGTTTCCTGCCTGAGCAGGGGGTTGGACTAGATGACCTCCAAGGTCCCTTCCAACTTTATTATTATTATGGATCATTGCACAGTCAGCCAGATGTTCAGACTGGATTTGGCATTTTGTCTACCTATCAAGTCCTTACCCAGGACCTGAGATAGGCAGATGTGGATGTTTGATGGTATTACAGATATTGTCGCAGGATGGAAGCAGTTCCTAGTAAGGCCGCCTTTTGCAATTGACTAATAGCGAATTTGTCAATGCCAATGGTGTTCAAGTGGTGCTCCAGTTGTTTTGGGATTGCACCCAAGGAGCCTATTACTATTGGTACTCCCCTTGCTTGCTTTTGCCACAGTCTTTCTATTTCTATTTGTAGGGCTTTGTATTTTGTTATCTTCTCCAGTTCTTTCTCGTCTATTCTGCTGTCTCCAGGCACTGCCACGTCCACTATCCAGACTTTTTTGTCTTTCTTATCGACAATTGTTAAGTCTGGGGTGTTACGTTGCAGGTACTTTTCTGTTTGAATTCTGAAGTCCCAGAGCAGTTTAATTTTTTTTTTTTTTTTTTATTGAAAATTTTTAATTTTTACAAAAACAAATCCCCCCAACCTCCCAAACCCTCCCCTAGACTTCCCAGAGCTGAGTACAGGCTTAATTGAGAAAAAAAAACTTAAAACACTTTTAAAACCTAAACAAATTTAAATACAATCATCATTCTATATAAACTCCCTCCAAAAACGCAAATTTAAACATTACTTTCTTTGAATATCTATAGCTATAATGTAGGATCTAATTTCTCCCTCTTTATCCTAATACAAAAAAATAAACATATAAACCTTTGTTGTACCATTAAAACTAAATACTCTTAGAAAACTTAAAGTAAATACATATTTCCTTCAATCTTCTCACCTATCCAAAAAAAACAGAGCAGTTTAATTTTATCATTTTCTATGACTTTCTCTATTTTATGATCCCACCAGTTTTTGCTTACAGGCAAATGATATTTTTTGCAGATCTTCCAATGCACCATTGTTGCTACTTTGTCATGCTGCTGCTTGTAGTCAGTCTGTTCAATCTTCTTGCAGCAGCTTACCAGGTGGTCCACTGTTTCTTCAGCTTCTTTGCATAGGCGGCACTTACTGTCTGTTGCTGTCTTCTCAATTTTGACTTTATATGCATTTGTCCTTAAGGCTTGGTCTTGTGCAGCCAGAATTGGTCTCTTTCTTCAATTTTCCTGCTCTTAGCCATTGCCAGGTCTTGTTATTATCTGCTTTCCCAGCTATTTTTTTCATGTATTGGCCATGTAGTGCTTTGTCTTCCCATGCCTCTATTCTGTTCTTCATTTGGTCTTTCTTGTAGGCCACTTTGGTCTCTCCAGTAGTCAGTAAGCCTTCCTGATATACTAATTTCAGTGCATCTTCATCATTGTTCTTCAGATATTCTTCCAAAGCCATTTTTTCTTCTTCAACCATCTGATGTACTTGTAGCATTCCACACCCACCTATTTGCCTTGGTAAATAAAGTCTGTCAATGTCACTGCGTGGATGAAGGGCATGATTCATTGTCATTATTTTTCTGGTCTGCCTATCCATTGCTTTTAGTTCTGCTTGAGTCCAGTCCACTATTCCAGCTGTGTACCTAATGACTGGGATTGCCCAGGTGTTGATTGCCTTTATGGTATTTCCTCCATTGAGTTTGGACTTTAAGATCTTCTTCACTCTCTTGATGTATTCACCTCTAATATTTTTCTTGACTTCAGTGTGCTTGATGTTGTCAGCTTGAAGGATACCCAAGTATTTGTAGTACTCTTCCTCATCCAGACTCTTAATGTTATTTTTGTGGGGCATCTTGATTCCTTCAGTTTTCACTACTTTTCCTTGTTTGATAGTAAGTGTGGCACATTTGTCCAAGCCAAACTCCATAACAATATCTTGGCTATATATACGGACAGTGTTGAGCAGCGATTCTATTTCAGATGATGTTTTTCCATACAGCTTCAGATCATCCATGTAAAGGAGATGGGATAGTCTGATAGATGTTTTTGATGTTTGATAGCCATGTCCTGAGTTATTCAGTATTGTTGACAGAGGAAACAGTGCAATAACAAATAGTAATGGTGATAATGAATCTCCTTGAAATATTCCTCTCTTGATATTAACCTCTCCCAGGCTCTCACCATTGATCTGCAACTGTGTCTTCCATTGTGCCATCGATCTTTGCACAAATTTTCTGATGTTTCTACTGACTCCTGTTATTTCTAGGCACTTTATTATCCAGTCATGTGGCAGAGAGTCAAATGCCTTTTTGTAGTCAATCCATGTATTATTATGGATCATCGCACTGTCAGCCAGATGTTCAGACTGGATTTGGCATTTTGTCTACCTATCGAGTCCTTACCCAGGACCTGGGATAGGCAGATGTGGATGTTTGATGGTATTACAGGTATCGTCGCAAGATGGAAGCAGTTCCTAGTAAGGCCGCCTTTTGCAATTGACTAATCGCGAATTTGTCAATGCCAATGGTGTTCAAGTGGTGCTCCAGTTGTTTTGGGATTGCACCCAAGGCGCCTATGACTATTGGTACTATCCTTGCTTGCTTTTGCTTTTTGTTATCTTCTCCAGTTATTATTATTATTATTATTATTATTATTATTATTATTATTAAATATTCTTGAGTTTCGAGGCCTGCTGTCTTTCTAAATAGGTCCAGTGAACTGGCTGAGTTCAGTTCCCTCTTCACCTGTCTCTTGACGCTCCCGGTAATTTGAGGTAGCTGATTGGCAGTTCTGCCCAGAGAACAAGTTAGCCGTCTGGTGGAAAGAGGAGAGGCATCTACAGCTGCAGAGGAGGCTCAGTCTGATCTGGGTTGCCGCTTCGTTCTCCCTTCCCTCCTTTGACGCCTCCCTTCTGCCGTTTTCTCCCCCGTAGGTCTCTGAGAGCCGAACGAGGCAGGAAGAAGTCCGATCTGCTGTCGGAAAGAAAATTGGAGAAGAAAAAAGGTAAAAATAAAAATAAAAAAAAAATTGCAGGGGCCATCTTTGGATGACCAAGGACCTTGAGTATCGTTTACTTGCACGTCGGAGGTCACCGAGTTGATGGCAGCCTAGTATCCATGTTGACAGAGGTTGGGCTTGAACAGAATAACCAGAGTGGGAAGGGACCCTGGAGGTCATCTAGTCCAGCCCCCCTGCTCAGGCAGGAAACCCTACCCCAGTGGTGGCGAACCTATGGCACGGGTGCCAGAGGCGGCACGCGGAGCCCTCTCTGTGGGCACGCGCCATCGCCTCAGCACATGTGGTCTCTAAAAGTTCTCCATCGCTGGCCTAAGGCCAGCCAGCCTGGAGCCGCCATTGGGGAGCCCACCATCCCACCCGCCAGAGACCCCCTGGATCTCCCCCAACCATGGCCGGCTCTCACAGGTGTCCCTCCCCATAAGCAACGTCAAGGTGGTCATGCCCACCCCGGCCATGCCCACCCAAACTGCCATGACTACTGCAGCCACACCCATCCAGTGGCCACACCCACCCAGTCTGCCAAGCCCACTGTAGCTGCACCCAGCAATACTAAGTGGGTTTGGGTTGCAGTTTGGGCACTCGGTCTCTAAAAGGTTTGCCATCATTGCCCTATCCCATTCCAGATAAATGATCATCCTGTCTCTTCTTAAAAACCTCCAGTGTTGGATCATTCACCGCTTCTGGAGGCAGGTAGTTCCACTGGTTAATTGTTCTCACTGTCAGGAAGTTTCTCCTTAGTTCCAGGTTGCTTCTCTCCTTGGTTAGTTTCCATCCGTTGCTTCTTGTCCTGCCTTCAGGTGCTTTGGAGAATAAATTGACCCCTCCCTCTTCTTTGTGGCAGCCCCTCAAATACTGGAACATTACTATTGTTTCCCTTTTTGAAATATTTTCAGTCTTTCCTCACGTTGGGAAGAAATTGGGTTGTGGAGTGTCGGCTGTCAACAGCCCAGGAGGCTTCAGTTGCCACAAAAAGGGACATTTGAGAATTGCCTGCAGTTGCTGCCCAGCCAGTTTGAGCCCAGCTTGCTCTCAGCTGGGTCTTTCCATTGAGGTCATCAAGTCTAACCCTGGTTCAGTGCAGGAATCCAATTTAAAGCATCTCCATCCAGCCTCTGACTGAACCCCCTTGAGCAGGGATAGGCAACCTTGGCTCTTTTATGACTTGTGGACTTCAACTCCCAGAATTCCTGATCCAGCCATGCTGAGGGGAAAGGGAGAGGTTTCCAAGCTGAGTCATGCTGGCTCAGGAATTCTGGGAATTGAAGTCCACGAGTCATAAAAGAGCCAAGGTTGCCTACCCCTGCCCTTGACCAAAGGGGGCATCGTAAGATTCCTTCCACTGTTTGAGCTTTGTTTGCTGAACGCCGGCCTACCTTGCAAGGGTGGTGGTGATTCAAGGAGTCAAATCAGAAGAGCCAGGACCCCTTTGATTGCCTGGACCTAGAGCAGATATATGCCTAGCCCAGGGGTCTTCAAACTCGGCCCTTTTATGACTGGTGGACTTCAACTCCCAGCCTGGCTGAGGAATTCTGGGAGTTGAAGTCCACCAGTCATAAAAGGGCCAAGTTTGAAGACCCCTGGGCTAGCCAGTCAATGCCCCTGTAGAGGGAGCTGCTGTGGGAATCCATCAGGCTAGTGGGGCAGACTTTTAAAAAAAACCATTCCTCCCACTGCAGAACCAACCGTTGAAGAGAAGCTTCAGAAATTGCACAGCGAGATCAAGTTTGCCCTCAAAGTGGACAATCCGGTAAGCTATTTGGAGCCAGTTTGGGTCTAGTGGCTAAGTTACCAGGCTAGAAACCAGGAGTCGGTGAGTTCTAGTCTTGCCTTAAGCATAAAAGCTGCCTCGGTGACTTTGGGCCAATCGCCAGGAGTCAGTGAGTTCTAGTCCCGCCTTCGGCATGAATGCCAGCTGGTGATTTGGTCCAGTCACCAGGAGATGGAGAATTCTTTTTTTTTTTTAACAAAATTTTATTAAATTTATATAGGTGAGGAAAAATAGGAACAATACAGGTATGGTAAAGGGAGGGGTAAAAGGAAAGAGGGAGGGGAAGGAAATAATGAATTAGGGTGAAATAAGGATAGCTACAATCACATATTTCAACAAACAAGCAACCGTCCGGATCATAATAATGAATAAATATCATATCCAACCATTTTTAACAAAGCTTAAACTGTAACATATTAAAAACAATTAGTAAACAAATTGTTGTTATTAATTGCGAAGTCGTGTCCGACCCGTCGCGACCCCATGGACAATGTTCCTCCAGGTCTTCCTGTCCTCTACCATCTTCTGGAGTCCATTTAAGTTCACACCTACTGCTTCAGTGACTCCATCCAACCATCTCATTCTCTGTCGTCCCCTTCTTCTCTTGCCCTCCATCTTTCCCAGCATTAGGCCCTTCTCCAGTGAGTCCTTCCTTCTCATTAGGTGGCCAAAGTACTTGAGTTTCAACTTCAGGATCTGGCCTTCTAAAGAGCAGTCGGGGTTGATCTCTTCTAGGACTGACCAGTTTGAACGCCTTGCAGTCCAAGGGACTCGCAGAGTCTTCTCCAGCACCATAGTTCAAAGGCCTCAATTCTTTGGCGCTCAGCTAATCTATTAAGTAAACACTACTAATAAAATCTCCCCCCAAAAAATAAATCCTAACAATCAAAAGTAACAAATGAAAATCAGTAAATCAGGAAAAGTAATCGTATCATCAAAATGTTAGTTAGAACTCGATTAAAAATCAGTCATCTATTCTAAAATATTAAATCCTTCACGTTCTAACGTGTCTCTAACCATTGATAAAAATTTTCCCAAGGTCTAAAATAAATTGAATCATCTTTTTCTTTCATTTCTAATGTTAGTCTATCCATTTCTGCACACTCTAAAATTTTGGTAATAATCTGGTCAGATGGTAGATTCTCATTTTTCCAAAATTGGGCAAATCCTATCCTTGCAGCAGTTAAAACATGCAATATCAAGTAGTCATTCTCTTTGCCATAATTAGATCTTAATATTCCTAACAAAAACAATTCTGGTTTAAATTCTGTTTGTAGCTTCATCGTCTTTTCCAACCATCTATGGATCTTAGACCAATATTTCTTAGCGATAGGGCATGTCCACCAGGCATAGTAATAAGTGTCTGGATGTTGTTTACATTTCCAGCAAATATCCGAAACATTTTTAAACATTTTCGCTAAGCGAACTGGTGTCATATGCCAGGGAGATGGAGAATTCTAGTCCCGCCTTAGGCCTGAATGCCAGCTGGTGATTTGCTCCAATCACCAGGAGATGGAGAATTCTAGTCCCGCCTTAGGCCTGAATGCCGGCTGGTGATTTGCTCCAATCACCAGGAGATGGAGAATTCTAGTCCCACCTTAGGCCTGAATGCCAGCTGATGATTTGGGCTAATCACCAGAAGATTTAAGAGTTCTAGTCTCACCTTAGGCTGGGTGATTTGGGGCCAATTACCAAGCGACCGTGAGTTCTAGTCCCGCCTTGGGCACAAAAGCCAGCTAGGTGATTCTGAGCCAATTGCCAGGAGAGGGGAGTTCTAGTCCCACCTTAAGTTCGAAAGCCAACTGGGTGACTTTCGGCCAAGGCATCCGTCTCAGCACAATCCACCTCACAGTGTTGTTGTCATGGGGAAAAGAGGAAGAAGGAGTATTATATATACTTGCTGCCTTGAGTTATGAAGTCAAGAAAATTCTAATAAATCACAAAACACTCCACCTTGCTTGGCTTCCAGTTTCAGGGGCAGGAGAATCTGGCTTCCCGATTCAGACTTCAGACTTCAGCTATATTCCCCATCTGAGTTGGCTAGCCAGTCAGCTCGGTCACATAAGCTTCAAACCCCCTTCCTCCTATAAGATAAGATAAGATGTAAGATAAGATAAGATGAGATAAGATGTAAGGTAAGATAAGGTAAGATGAGATAAGATGTAAGATAAGATAAGATGTAAAATAAGATGAGATAAGATAAGATGTAAGATAAAATAAGATGTAAGATAAGATAAGATGAGATAAGATAAAATAAGATAAGATGTAAGATAAGATAAGATGTAAGATAAGATGTAAGATAAGATAAGATAAGATAACCTTTATTGTCATTTTTTTACTGTGGGCACAACGGCACACATCAAAAATGAAATTTAGTTGCCTGCTTTCAAAGTGAAACACATACATGACACACACCTAAACATACTATATACAACATATGTATAGACCCACACCCCTACATATGCCTAACAGATAAATATTAAATACTGTCCAGCGGATATTCGAGGATCCTGTTGTTCATTTAAGTCAGTGTTTTTCAATCATGGTGACATTAGGTTGGGTGGGCTTCCACTCCCAGAATTCCCCAGCCAGAATGCTTTGCATTGGGTGGGCTTCCACTCCCAGAATTCCCCAGCCAGAATGCTTTGTGTTGGGTGAACTTCAATTCCCAGAATTCCCCAGCCAGGTTGCTTTAAGATGGGTGGACTTCCACTCCCAGAATTTTAGGAATTGAAGTCCACACTTCTTCAAACGGCCAAGGTCAAGAAACATCCCCTTCATCCCCTTCATTGTCCAGGTATATTTTTCTCCTTCCCGCCCCCCTCCCTTGATTGAAGGCCGGAGTTCCTCCAATCAAGCCTGGAGTTTCTCTAATCAAGCCTGGAACCGTTGCCTTGACTCCCCGTGCCCCTCCCTTCCTTCTTGCAATCTGATTCGCTGCCCGGCACGCTTTTCCCCGGGACTGTAAAATCAGGTCAGCCCATCTGGGTCCACCCACAAGGGCCGTCAGCTCACCCGATCCTCTTTTTCCCCCTTTAGGACATCAAGAGGTGTCTGAGCGCGTTAGAAGAGCTGGGCAGCTTGCAGGTCACTTCGCAGATCCTCCAGAAGCACACTAACGTCGTGGCTACCCTGAAAAAGGTATGTGGGGGCGGCGGAGGGTGGTAGTGGCTGTTTTCCTCCCTCCCTCCCAGCTTGTGCACGTAGTCCTCGATTTACGTCAGTTCTTTTAGCGGCCGTTCCAAACGGGGCAAAACTCACCGCACCGTCTCGCTTAGCGAGAGAAATTTTGGGCTCCAATTGTGGTCGTTAGGCGCGGGTCGTCCTCGATTTAACGACCGCAGTGGAGCCCAAAATGTCTCTTGCTAAGTGGAACAAAAAAAAAATTTGTGCCTCATTTTACGGCCTTTCTTGCCACCGTTGTTAAGTGAATCACTGCAGCTGTACAGTTAGGAGCACGGTTGTTAAGTGAATCCGGCTTCCCCCCCCATTGACTTTGCTTGTCAGAAGGTTGCAAAAGGGGATCACGTGAGCCCCCCCCCTCCGGGGACGCTGCGACCGTCGTAAATAGGAGTCAGTTGCCAAGTGTTTGAATTTTGATCACATGATGCTACAACGGGACCACCGTGACTTGGATGGTTAAGAATCTCCATAGAGCAGGGGTGTCAAACTCAATTTCATTGAGGGCCGCATCAGCATTGCGGTTGCCCTTGGGGGGCCGGGTGGGTGTGGCCAGGGTGGGCATGGCCTACTGGGTGGGCGTGGATGGAGTGGGTGTGGCCTACTGGGTGGGTGTGGCCAGCTCTACATCGTTCGCGTCAAGGGTGCCTGTGGGGGCCTGGGCAGGAGTGGGACAGATCTGAGGGTCTCTGGCAGAAGGGGGGGGGGGACCGGGGCAAGCGCCAAGGCATGGTGCATTTCTTCCTTCCTCACAAAGGGTGACCCCTCCCCAGCATGCACCCAGGGGGCGGGGCCAACACGGCAGGGGCTGGTTCCTCGCTGTTTCCTGACGGTCTTGTGGAGCTAAGACTGAATGCGTTTCAGCATAGATGGCCGTCACAAAATTGTACATTGGCTCCCGACCGGCCAGGGCCAAAGCAGAGGGGGCCGTTCCCTCACTGTTTCCAGGAAGGGTTCACAGGCCGCATGAAACCACTTCGCGGGCCGTATCCGGCCCCCGGGCCTTGTGTTGACATGTCTGCCATAGATATTTATTGACTGAGCAACACTGGCTGGGTTTAGCCCGCCACATCAGCTAAAATCAAGCTGACCGGGGTGTGAAGACTAAGAAACCATCACAATAATTGCAGAATAAAATAGGGATAGGATAGACTAGACTAAACTAGACTAGACTAAAAATAAGAATAGAAGAGAGAATAGAATAGAATAGAATAGAATAGAATAGAATAGAATAGAATAGAATAGAATAGAATAGAGAATAAAATAGAAAATAATAGAAAATAGAATGGGATGGAATAGAAAAGAATAGAATAGAATAGATGAAATAGAATAGAATAACAAAATTAGAATGGAATAGATGAAATAGAATAGAATAGATGAAATAGAATAGAATAGAATAACAAAATAATAGAATAGAATAGAATAACAAAATAATAGAATAGAATAGAATAAGAAAATTAGAATAGAATAGATGAAATAGAATAGAATAACAAAACCCCTTTATGGATTACTGCCTTGTCGTGGCGAAGGGGCTTGCGTAACTCAATGAAGCTATAAGCTATGCCGTGCAGGGCCACCCAAGACGGACAGGTTATAGCAGAGAGTTCTGACAAAATGTGATCCACTGGAGAAGGAAATGGCAAACCACTCCAGTATCTTTGCCATGAAAACCCCATGGACAGTACTAAAAGGAAAAAAGATATGACGCTGGAAGATGAGCCCCTCAGGTCGGAAGGTGTCCAATATGCTACTGGGGAAGAGCAGAGGGCTAGTACTAGTAGCGCCAGAAAGAATGAAGCGACTGGGCCAAAGCCGAAAGGACGCTCAGCTGTGGATATATCTGGTGGTGAAAGGAAAGTCCGATGCTGTAAAGATTTTTTCTCCATAGGAACCTGGAATGTAAGATCCATGAATCAAGGCAAGCTAGACGTAGTCAAAAAAGAGATGACAAGACTGAACATCGACATCTTAGGAATCAGCGAACTAAAATGGATAGGAATGGGTGAATTTAACTCAGATGACCATCAGGTATACTACTGTGGGCAAGAATCCCTCAGAAGAAATGGAGTAGCCTTCATAGTCAATAAAAGAATAGGAAAAGCAATACTGGGATACAATCCCCAAAATGACAGAATGATCTCAATTCGAATCCAAGGCAAACCATTCAATATCACAGTAGTCCAAATCTATGCCCCAACCACTGGTGCTGAAGAGGATGAAATTGACCGGTTCTATGAAGCCCTACAGCACCTTATAGAATTAACACCAAAAAATGATGTCCTTATCATCATGGGGGATTGGAATGCTAAGGTAGGAAGCCAAAAGATAACCGGAATAACAGGCAAGTTTGGCCTTGGAGTACAAAATGAAGCAGGGCACAGGCTGATAGAATTTTGTCAAGAGAATACGATGGTCATAACAAACACTCTTTTCCAACAACCCAAGAGACGGCTCTACACATGGACATCACCAGACGGTCAACATAGAAATCAGATTGACTATGTGCTCTGCAGCCAAAGATGGAGAAGCTGTATACAGTCAGTAAAAACAAGACCAGGAGCTGACTGTGGCTCAGATCATGAGCTTCTCGTTGCAAAATTTAGGCTTAAATTGAAAAAAGTAGGGAAAAGCACTAGGCCACTCAGGTATGAACTAAATCATATTCCTGATGAATATACAGTAGAGGTGACAAATAGATTTAAGGAACTGGATCTGATAGACAGAGTGCCTGAAGAACTATGGATGGAAGTTCGCAACATTGTACAAGAGGTAGCAACTAAAACCATCCCAAAGAAAAAGAAATGCAAGAAAGCAAAATGGCTGTCTGAGGAAGCTTTGCAAATAGCTGAGGAAAGAAGGGAAGCGAAAGGCAAAGGAGAAAGAGAAAGATACACCCAATTGAATGCAGAATTCCAGAGAATAGCTAGAAGAGATAAGAATACCTTCTTAAATGAACAGTGCAAAGAAATAGAAGAAAACAACAGAATAGGGAGGACCAGAGATCTCTTCAAGAAAATTGGAGATATGGAGGGAACGTTTCATGCAAAGATGGGCATGATAAAGGACCAAAATGGCAGAGACCTAACAGAGGCAGAAGAGATTAAGAAGAGATGGCAAAACTACACAGAAGAACTATACAAGAATGAGCTTAACATCCCAGATAACCACAATGAGATGGTCACTGACCTCGAACCAGACATCCTAGAATGTGAAGTGAAATGGGCCTTAGAAAATCTGAGCAACAACAAAGTAGTGGAGGTGACAGTATTCCAGCTGAGCTATTCAAAATCTTAAAAGACGATGCAGTAAAAGTGCTACACTCAATTTGCCAGCAAATTTGGAAAACTCAACAGTGGCCACAGGATTGGAAAAGGTCAGTTTACATTCCAATTCCAAAGAAAGGCAATGCCAAAGAATGTTCAAACTATCGCACCATTGCACTCATTTCACACGCTAGTAAAGTTATGCTTAAAATCCTACAAGCTAGACTCCAGCAGTATGTGGATCGAGAACTACCAGAAGTACAGGCAGGATTTCGAAGAGGCAGAGGAACTAGAGATCAAATTGCCAACATACGCTGGATCATGGAGAAAGCTAGGGAGTTCCAGAAAAACATCTACTTCTGCTTCATTGACTATGCAAAAGCCTTTCATTGTGTGGATCACAACAAATTGTGGCAAGTTCTTAAAGAGATGGGAGTACCAGACCATCTCATTTGTCTCCTGAGAAACCTATATGCGGGTCAAGAAGCAACAGTGAGAACCGAACACGGAACCACTGATTGGTTCAAAATTGGAAAAGGAGTCCGGCAAGGCTGTATACTGTCACCCTGTCTATTTAACTTATATGCAGAGCACATCATGAGAAAGGCAGGGCTAGATGAATCAAAAGTTGGAATTAAGATTGCCGGGAGAAATATCAACAACCTAAGATATGCAGATGATACCACTCTAATGGCAGAAAGTGAAGAGGAACTAAAGAGCCTCTTGATGCGGGTGAAGAAGGAGAGTGCAAAAGTTGGCTTGAAACTCAACATTAAGAAAACCAAAATCATGGCATCCGGCCCTCTCAATTCCTGGCAAATAGATGGGGAAGAAATGGAGGTAGTAACAGATTTTATTTTTCTGGGCTCAAAGATCACCTCAGATGGGGACTGCAGCCAAGAAATTAAAAGACGCTTGCTCCTGGGGAGGAAAGCTATGGCAAATCTAAACAGCATTCTAAAAAGCAGAGACATCACCCTGCCAACAAAAGTGCGTATAGACCAGGCCATGGTTTTCCCAGTTGCAATGTATGGCTGTGAAAGTTGGACCATAAGAAAGGCTGAGCGCAAAAGAATTGAGGCCTTTGAACTATGGTGCTGGAGAAGACTCCTGCGAGTCCCTTGGACTGCAAGGCGTTCAAACCGGTCAGTCCTAGAAGAGATCAACCCCGACTGCTCTTTAGAAGGCCAGATCCTGAAGTTGAAACTCAAGTACTTTGGCCACCTAATGAGAAGGAAGGATTCACTGGAGAAGAGCCTAATGTTGGGAAAGATTGAGGGCAATAGAAGAAGGGGACGACAGAGAATGAGATGGCTGGATGGAGTCACTGAAGCAGTAGGTGTGAATTTAAATGGACTCCAGAAGATGGTAGAGGACAGAAAGACCTGGAGGAACATTGTCCATGGGGTCGCGACGGGTCGGACACGACTTCGCAATTAGCAACAACAACAACAACAAAATAATACAATAGAATAGAATAACAAAATAATAGAATAGAATATAATAACAAAATTAGAATAGAATAGATGAAGTAGAATAAAATAACAAAATAGAGTAGAATAGAATAGAATAGAATAGAATAGAATAGAATAGAATAGAATAGAATAGAATAGAATAGCAAAATAAAAATAGAACAGAACAGGAACTGGAAAGGACCTTGGAGGTCATCTAGTCCAACCCCCTGCTCAGGCAGGAAAGCCTACACCAGTGGTTCTCAACCTGTGGGTCGGGACCCCATTTGGGGTCGAACGACCATTTCACGGGGGTCGCCAAACAAGGCTGTCCGCCATTTTTCCCCCTTTTCTTTGGCCACGCCCCTGGCACCCGGTGATGTATAAGTGGTTGGGGGTCACCACAACATGGGGAACTGCATTATGGGGTCGCGGCATTAGAAAGGTTGAGAACCACTGCCCTACACCATTTCAGACAAATGGCTGTCCAGTCTCTTCTTAAAAACCTCCAGTGATGGCGCATCCACAACTTCTGGAGGAAAGTTGTTCCACTGGTTAATTCTTCTCACTGTCAGGAAATTTTCTCCTTAGTTCCAGGAGCCTGAAGGGTTCAGATAGCTGCCCTGGTGGGAGCCCTTTGGAGCTGCCCTTCCAGACCCTCCCAGGCTGAACTTTTTTTTTCTTCTTTCTCCTTCTTCTTTTCGGTTCTCATCAGATCCGACGTTACAAAGCCAACAAGGATGTGATGGAAAAGGCGGCCGAAGTCTACACCTGCCTGAAATCCCGCGTCCTGGGCCCCAAAACGGGGGGCAACCAGAAGGTGCACAGGGCGGACGTGGAGAAGGAGGAAGGGGGCAAAGACAAGGAGAAGCTGCCGGCCGGGGAAACGGAGAACGAGCGGGGCGAGGAGGAGGAGGAGGAGAAGGATCCTGGTAAGTCGAAATCCCAAAATTGCAGGAAATGCCGGCCCGATCCAATATCGATTCTGAAAGCTGTGAGATTAAGGCGGGATTTGCACTGTTGGCTTCCCCTCTCGGGGGGGGGAGGGGGGTCCCAAGAGAACCCCATTCCTGAGCAGCAGCCCAGGATTCCCCAAAGGGGGGAGAGAAATCCAGCCCTTTGCTTATGCCCTTTGCCGGCGTTCCCCTTTTCTGCTGGTGTGAGAAGGCCCGTTCCTCTTCCAGATCTCCCACCGCCCGTGAACGGGGAATCGGCCACCCAGAAGGAAGAAGGGGAAGCGGAGGACAAGGGCCAAGGGGAAGACTGGACTCCCGGAGAGGGCAAGAGGGGGACGTCGCCCGAAGACACCCACAACGAGTAAGTCGGTTTGGGGGGCAGGCACGGGAGGGAGAGAGGGAGGAAGGAAGGAAGGAGAGGGAGGGAGGGAAAAGGGTGGAAGAAGGAAGGAAGGAAGGAGCGGGAAGGAGTGAGGGAGAGAGCGAAAAGGGAGGATGGAGGGAGGAAAGGAGAGGGAGGGAGGGAAAAGGGTGGAAGAAGGAAGGAAGGAAGGAGCGGGAAGGAGTGAGGGAGAGAGCGAAAAGGGAGGATGGAGGGAGGAAAGGAGAGGGAGGGAGGGGAGGAGGGAGGAAGGAGAGGGAGGGAGAGAAAAGGGTGGAAGGAGGAAGGAAGGAAGGAGCGGGAAGGAGGGAGGGAGAGAGCGAAAAGGGAGGATGGAGGGAGGAAAGGAGAGGGAGGGAGGGGAGGAGGGAGGAAGGAGAGGGAGGGAGGGAAAAGGGTGGAAGGAAGAAGGAAGGAGCGGGAAGGAGTGAGGGAGAGAGGGAAAGAGAGGAGGGAGGGAGGAAACGAGAGGGAGGGAGTGGGAAGGAAGGAGGGAGGGAGAAGGGGGAAGGAAGGAGGGAGGGGAGGAAGGAGAGGGAGGGAGGGAAAATGGTGGAAGGAGGAAGGAAGAAGGGAGGAAAGGAGAGGGAGGGGAAGGAAGGAGGCAGGAGGAGAGGGAGAAGGAAAAAGGAAGCTGGAGGGAGGAAAGAAAAAAGGAGAGGGGGAAGGAAGGAAGAAGAAATATAAGAGGGAGGGAGGGAGGAGAGAGGAAGGAAGGAAGGAATAGAAGAGGGAGGGAGGAAGGAAGGAGATGGAGGAGGGGAGGAAGAGGGAAAGTGGAGGAAGATAGGAAGGGAAGGAAGGAGAAAGAGGAAGGAGGGACGGAGAAAAGGAAGGGAAAGAGAAAAGGAGGGAAGAAGGCACGGAGGGAAAGAAGGAAAGGGAAGGAAGGAAGGAGAGAGAGAAAGGGAGATGGGAGGGAGGGGGGATATCTTGCAAACTGCCCTTCCTTTCCCCGGCCTCCGAGAAGACCTTTCCCAAATTAGGAAGGCTGCCGCCGGTCCCCATTTCCCGGTCCCTTCCTCAGGCCCTGATCTCTCTCTCTCTCTCTCTCTCTCTCTCCCTTCTTCCTTCCTTCCCGCCCCTCCTGGCATCCCAGCGGAGCGCAGGACTATCCCGAGACGGAGCGGGCAGGGACGGAGCGAGGCAGGGCCCCCCCAGAGTCGGACTCGGCGGACGAAGACGAGGAGAGTTGAGGGCGGCCGAAAGGGTCCCCGTTCCCCCTACCCCCGCCCTCCCACGAGGAAGTGGCCCCGGATTGTGGTGATGCTGGCAGCCTCCGCCCGGCGTTTTCTGCGATGCTTCTCCGAGCCCCGCGGTAGATGGCGTTCTAGGTCATGTCCTCCCCGAGAACTCTTTCCCCCCCCCGCCCGCTCTCCTTTTTCCCCTTTCGCTCCCTCGAGAATGATGAACTTCGGAGGGGGCTGCCCCACCCACCCACCCGCCCACCCCCGGTACGTTTGTATTGCCCCCCCACCCCCCGCGTTCCTCGGCTGTCCTCCGTGTCCTCCCCTCTCCCGCCTCTCGCCTTTAATCTTGTGATTTCCACAGACACGAAATGAATATATAAAGGGTTGTTTTTTTAATGAAAAAAAAAAGAAAGAAAGAAAGAAAAAGGCCGCCGGTCTTGGTCTACCTCCTTTATTTATTTATTTTTTCCTTCCGGCTCGAGGGACGAGAAGAGCAGGGATGGGGACGGGGCTTTCAAACGTGGGACTTTTCACCCCAATCCTGACCCTCGGGGGCTGGAGGGGTTCAGTGGGACAAGTTGGAGGGATTCCAGCTGGAAGGGTGGAGCTTCAAGGGGTCCCGGGTGCTCGCTGAGCTGGGTGGTTCTCTGGCGGACGTTTCGTGACCCGGCTAGGGAATGTCATCAGTGCCAGAAGGGGATGGGGTTTGTGGCGTGGGGGAAGAGGAGGAGGAGGAAGAAGAAGAAGATGAGGAGAAAGAGAAAGAAGAGAAAGACTTTGGAGTCCCAGGTGCTCGCTGAGCTGAGTGGTTCTGTGGCGGACATTTCGTGACCCGACTAGGGAACGTCATCAGTGCCAGAAGGGGATGGGGTTTGGGGAAGAGGAGAAGGGGGAGGAAGAGGAGGAAAAAGAAGAGGATGAGGAGAAGAAAGAGGAGAAAGACTGTGGGGTGCTTGGTGCTCTCTGAGCTGGGTGGTTCTGTGGCGGACATTTCACGACCCAACTAGGGAACGTCAACAGTGCCAAAAGGGGATGGGGTTTGTGGAGTGGGGGAAGAGGAGGAGGAAGAAGATGAGGAGGAGGAGAAAGAGAAAGAAGAGAAAGACTTTGGAGTCCCAGGTGCTCGCTGAGCTGAGTGGTTCTCTGGCGGACGTTTCATGACCCGGCTAGGGAATGTCATCAGTGCCAGAAGGGGATGGTGTTTGGGGAAGAGGAGAAGGGGGAGGAAGAGGAAAAGGAGGAAAAAGAAGAGGATGAGGAGAAGAAGGAGGAGGAGGAGGAGAAAGACTGTGGGGTGCTTGGTGCTCTCTGAGCTTGGTGGTTTTCTTGCAGATGTTTCATGACCCAACTAGGGAACATCAGTGTTGGAAGGAAGGGAGGGAGGAAGGAAGGAAGGAAACTATGGGGTCCTTGGTGGTGAGCTTGATGGTTTTCTTACAGACCTTTCATAACCCAACTAGGTAGCACTATCAGTGCTAGGAGGGGGGGTATGTGGAGAGGAAGAGGAGGAGGAAGAGAGGGACTGTGGGTTCCTTGGTGCTCCCTGAGCTGGGTGGTTTTCTTGCAGACGTTTCATGACCCAACTAGGGAACATCATCAGTGCTAGAAGGGAGTGGGTTTGCAGAGAGGAGGAGGAGGAAGAGGAGGAGGAGGAAGAAGAAGACTGTGGGTTCCTTGGTGCTCCCTGAGCTGGGTGGTTTTCTTGCAGACGTTTCATGACCCAACTAGGGAACATCATCAGTGCTAGAAGGAGGGAGGAGGACTGTGGAGGTCCTTGGTGCTCCCGGAGCTGGGTGGTTCTCTTGCGGACGTTTCACGACCCAACTAGGGAACGTCATCAGTGCCAGAGGGGAATGTGGGGTTTGCGGAGTGCAGGAGAGGAGGAGCACTTGGGTTCCTTGGTGCTCCCTGATTTGGGTTTTCTTGCAGACCTTTCATCACCAGACTACCTAACGTCTTCCATTCCAGAAGGGGGTGTGGGTTTTGTGGCGTGGAGGAGAAGCAGCAGGAGGACTGTGGGGCCCTTGGTGCTCCGATGTTTCATTACCCAACTAGGTAACATCAACAGTGCCAAAGGGAGTGACGTTTGCGGTGAGAAAGAGAAGGGGAGAAGAAGAACTAACTGTTGGGCCCTTGGTGCTTTCTGAGGTTGGTTATTTTCTTGCAGACGTCTCATGACCCAACTATGTAACGTCATCAGGGAGGGGGGGTTGCAGAGAGGAGGACTGGTCTCCTGGGTGCTCTCTGCGCTTGGGTGTTTTCTTGCAGATGTTTCATGACCCAGCTAGAGACTATCATCAGTGCTAGAAGGGAATGGGGGGTTTGTGGAGAGGAGGAAGAAGAGGGGGAGAAGAAGAATGAAAAGGGGAGGAGGAGGAAGAGGCGGAAGAGGGAAAGGACTGTGGGCTCCTTTGAGCTCCATTGTTGTCTTGCAGACATCTCACGACCCAGCTAGGTAACGTCATCCGTGCTAACCAGACATCGTGCTAATGACATAGAAAGTAACTGCACTGACAGGCCGTCCTTGACTTACAACCCTAAGGGAGCCTGCCCATCACAGTCAGGAGTCGTGACGGTTGTAAATCGGCCAACCCAATTTTATGACCTCTGGTGGCGGTGGTTTTAAGTGAACACGGCAGTCGTAAAATGAAACGTGGGCCAGTTTTGCCCCCAAATCAGAATTAAATGCCAGGTTTTGGGTCACGTGACTGCAGGACACTGCAAACGGCAGTGAACGTGGGCCGGTTGCTGAACGCCCAACCGGCCACGGGGGGGGGGGGAATCGGCCTTTGAAACCAGATTGTAAGTACCGTACACCCCCCCCGGAGGTCCATTGTAACTACAAGTGGTTGTTAAGCGTCCAGTTGTAAGTTGAGCACGACAGTGAAAAAGCTAAGAAAGAAACAAAAGAGGCCAGAACGCAGCCTCTCCAGCAGCTCACACCCAGATAGACATTCAAGCAGGAAACGATACTCCAAGGAACCACCAGGGAGAAAAACACACCTTCGTCAACACTGACAGCCCCTTCTAACATTGATGGTGTTACCTAGCTGGGTCATGAAAAGTTTGCAAGGAAACCACCAAGCTCAGAGAGCACCAAGGACCTCCATAGTCGTCGTCATCCTCCTCCTCCTCCTCTCTAAACTCCACCCCTCTTTAGCACTGATGATGTTACCTAGCTGGGTCATGAAATGTATGCAAGCAAACAACCAAGCTCAGAGAGCACCAAGGACCCCCATACTACTATTACTATTACTACTTTCACTAAACTCAACTCTTCTCGCACTCATGGTGTTACCTAATTGGATCACAAAATGCCTGCAAGAAAAAAAAAACCCGACAGTTGTCACCCTCCTCTTCCTTCGCCCCTCCTCCTCCATCTTCTCCTTTCCTCCTCCTCCTCCTCCTCTTCTCTCTAAACTCCACTCCTGCTTAGCACCGACGGTGTTACCTAGTTGGGTAACGCGACGTCTGCAAGAAAACAAGCTCGGAGAACAACAGAGACTCCTTAACCAGCTGAAACGCTCTTTTGTCATTTCACTTCCTGACTGATTTGGGTCCAGTCTTTTGGGGGCTTCTTCTGGACCCCCAAGGTTGTGTTTGTTAGCAGGATTTCCCCCCCCCTCCATCTCCTCTATTTGTGGATGGGGGGGAATGCTCCTTTGACAGCTCCCTGCCACCCCTTTGGACCCCTTTCAAATGTCTGAAACCTGCCATTCCTAAGGAGGCTGATGGTCTGTTGGAAAGAACAGGCTAGGCTGGAGGTCAGAGATGAAGAGTTGCAGGGAACACCTGCACAGGTGACCTCCTTTGCAGGTATTCGGACTCCGACACAAGAAGGAAGTCTTTTTGCTATCTTGGATCAAACCCCAAAGCCTATCCTGGTCCTCCTGCCATGGGTCAGGTCCGACTAATCTGCCTGGGGGGGGGGACTTGGTTGGACCCACAAGGTCTCACGTGGGGCAGCAGCTTTGGAGCTTTTTCCAACCTCTCTCTTGCTTGTTTGCTCTTTGAAAAACTTCCTTGGTGACCAGAAGACGTGAAGAAGGTCGGGGATGGATGTCCTCTCTGCAGCTTCCTTTCTCTCTCCCCCCCACCCCCAAAGCAAGGAGAGGATGTCCCAGTCTGACTTCAGCTCCCCCCCCACACACACACACTGATAAAGCAGACCACTGTGTCGTGTAGGGCAGTTAGTCCTCGACTTTACAACTGCCACTTCCATTAGGAATACGGTCTTTTACGTATGTTGGGTCTGATTTTACCACCTTTCTCTGGCTGTCCACGAATTGCACGTTGGTGGAGCGAATCCAGCTTTGTTCGTGAATCATGCAGTTGTTAAGTGAACCCAGTTCTCTCCCTTCCGCCCTATTCTATTCTATTCTATTCTATTCTATTCTATTCTATTCTACAGTCTATTCTATTCTATTCAATTCTACAGTCTATTCTATTCTATTCTATTCTACAGTCTATTCTATTCTATTCTATTCTATTCTATTCTATTCTACAGTCTATTCTATTCTATTCTACAATATATTCTATTCTACAGTATATTCTATTCTATTCCATTGCCACGATGGCGCAGTGGTTAGAATGCAGTATTGCAGGCTGACTCTGCCGACTGCCAGCAGTTCGATCCTGACCGGCTCAAGGTTGACTCAGCCTTCCGTCCTTCCCAGGTCGGTAAAATGAGGCCCCAGATTCTTGGGGCAATAGGCTGACTCTGTAAACCGCTTAAAGAGGGCTGTAAAGCACTGTGAAGTGGCCTATAAATCTAAGCGCTGTTGCTATTCTGGAAGTTGTAATCACCCAAGAGGTCAAAATCCACCTTTTCCCCAAGCTATCAACCCATGGGGCAGAATAACAGAGTTGGAAGGGATTATGGAGGTCTTCTAGTCCAACTCAGTGCTCAGTCAGGAAACACTATTCCATTTTAGACAAGAGGAACAAAGATGATTAAGGGTCCGGAGACTAAAATAAATGAAGATTGGTTGCAGGAATTGGGTATGTCTAGCCTACATACTAGGGAAGGACGAGGATTCTATTATTCTATTCCTATTCTATTTTAGTCTAGTCTAGTCTAGTCTAGTCTAGTCTAGTCCAGGGCTTTTCAACCTTTTCACCCATTGTACCACTTTTAGGATATGGCAACATCCAAGTACCACCAGTTGCCTAGCAAGGTGTCAAAAACTTGATGACCAAAAAAAGAAAAAAAAAAGGAAAAAAGTGATAAAGTACAGGTAGTCCTCAATTTACAACAGTTTGCTTAGTGACTGTTCGCAGTTACAATGGCACTGAAAAAAGTGCCCCCCAAGCCACAGCTGAGCAAGACACCTGCCTACCCGCCCGGCGGCACTCTTCCTCCTGTCCGAGGTTTTCATTGTTGTGAGCATTTCTGTTTAGGATTGGCAGCGGGGGTGGGTGGGGGGTGTTTGGTTTTTATTCCCCCCCGTCTGCTGGGTGGTTGCAGCAGGTTTTGGTCACTTCACAAGACCCTGGGACACTGCGACCGTCATAAATATGAGTCAGTTGCCAAGCATCTGAATGTAAATCACAAGACCCTGGAGATGCTGCAACATTCCAGCTGATCGGCGCTTCTTCTGGGCTCAGTAGAAGTGCCAGGATCAGTGTTGAGCTCCAGCTGATCGGTGCTTCTTCTGGGCTCAGCTGAAGCCCCAGGATCAGTGCCGAGCTCCAGCTGGAGCCCGGCGCTGATCCCGGCGCTTCCGCTGAGCCCTGACAGCCCCGAAAAAGTGCCGATCAGCTGGAAAGCGGCACAGGAGCTTCCGCTGAGCCCTGACAGCCCTGCAGCTCCAGCCGTCTCTCGCTCAGGCTTGTGCGGTGCTGCCACCGGTTCAGCTCATTCCCCTCCCCCGCTACCACTTTTCTAGGGTAGCGTACCACCTGCCAGGTGCCAATGTACCAGAGGTGGTACCCGTACCACCGGTTGAAAAGCCCTGCTCTAGTCTAGTCTATTCCTGTGGGGCTCGGGAATGATAGGTGGGGTGCGACCGTCAGCATCAAACACGCAAGCACCAATTCAAGTGAGCTGCTGACTCAAGGTCTCGTTCTTTAGTAATTCATGCTGCATGCCCGGCTTCACGGAGACCGACCACCTGGGTCATTCTCCAGGGTGAGTCCACCGCCATTTGCAGTCCTTGCTGAGCACCCTGTTTCCAAAACATTCCCCCCCCCCCAGGTCTTGCTTCCATCTTTCTACTTGTCTTCCTCCTTCTTGCTAAAAATCTCCTCCTTGATACTCTTGGGGATGTAGGACTGCACGAGTTTGAAGAGGCTCCACTCGGAACGTCCAGAGGCTGCCGATCCCGCCGCGGAGGCGTCCTCCGCCTCTCTGTAGGGTGTCATCTCCTCACATTCTTTGGGGTCGTAGGCCCGCTGGATTTTGAGGATGTCCACCCGCTCCCGCGGAGCGGAAGAGGAGCCCTCCCCTGCTTGTGTCCGGATGGAGGAGCCGTCCTCGCATTCTCTGGGTTCGTGGGCTTTCTGGATCTCCAAGAGGTTCTTCGGCTGCTCAGGGGGGGGCTGTTTCTCTTCCTCCGGGGCCGAGGGGGGGACTTCATTGTTGTTATTGCTCTTGTTGACCTCGAGCTTCAGAATGTTATCCCTGCTTGAAATCAAGTTGCTCTGAGTAGCGTATGGGACAGGAAGTGGGAATTCTTCCTTCTGGATAAGCGGCGGGACGTCTTCCTGGACGGATGGTGGGACCTCTTCTTCCTTCTGGACAAGTGATGGGACTACTTCCACCTGGACTGGTGGTGGGACCTCGTCTTCCTTCTGGAAAAGTGATGGGACTACTACCACCTGGACTGGTGGTGGGACCTCGTCTTCCTTCTGGACAAGTGGTGGGACTACTTTCACCTGGACAGGAGGTGGGACGACTGCTTCCTTCTGGACTGGAGGTGGAATGATGTCTTCCTTCCGGACAGGAGGCGGGAACTCTACTTTCTTGATGGAAGGTGCTTCCTTAATAGGCATTCGGGGTGCTTCAGTTTCCTCTTTCTCCTCCTTGCTGGGCAGTCTGTCGTCGTGACACTCTTGGGGCTCGTAAGCCTGCAGGAGTTTCAGGATGTCCGCCCTGCTCGGAAGAGGGACGTCTTTTGGACCAAGAGTTGCGACTTCCGTTGGGTCAGACGATTCTTCGCAACCTTTGGGTTCATAAGCCCGAAGGAGCTTCAGGATATCGTCTCGGCTGGGCAAGGCTTCTTCCACTTCCTGGGCGGGCGCGTCTTCCTCTTCCTTCTGGAGAGAAGAGGGGAGGTTCTTCTTCTCCAGCAGTCCTTGGATAGTGGAGATTTTGGGCACGTAGGTCTCCAGCATTTTCATGATGCCCCAGTTCTTTGACTCGTCCTTGCTCGGAGGGGACACGTCCTTCTCATCCCCGCTAGGAGTTGCATCCTCCTTGCAACCTTGAGGCTCGTACGCCTCTTGGATTTTGAGGATGTCCTCCGATTCTCTTGAAGGTGGGGCTTCCTCCGCCTCCTCCTTCTTTGCGAAAAGGGCTCCGTTGTAGCACTCTCCGGGATCGTAGGCTTTCTGGATTTTGAGGATGTTGCTCTCAATATCCCTCATGTCGAACGGGGGCATCTCTTCTTCGGCTTCACGCTCCGCCATGCTGTCGGGGGCCTCCTGCCTCCTGCTTAGGATGGGAGGGAAATAGTCCTTCAGCCACAGGAGGGCCTTGGGGCTTTGCAAGGCGAATTCCATGAGTTCATCCATCGAGCCTTGGGCTTCCGCCATGACGGCGAAGCTCTTGTTCAAGAGGCCGCTGGACAAGTCGCTGAAACAGTGGGCGGAGGCGAAGGAGGAGTGCAGCTCGCTCATATCACGACAGGTTTGGTACAGCTTGTTTTGGAGATTGGAGGGAAGATCCTTCAAGTTGGCCAACAGACTCTCATAAGTGTTCTTCAAGTTGCTGGTCAGGCTCCGGGACATCTCTAGCGTTTTGGTTTCTACCTGTTGGAACCAAAGGACATTCCTTCAGATGTATAGTCCCCCCCCTACCTGCTCGTCAAGCAGGTAGCAGACCTGGCCAGCTATTAAACCAACTAAAACTCAAGACTGATATATTTCCATCAGGAAGATGGATAACCACCTCCTCACCGCGATTAGCAAAAGAACAGAGCAGTGGTTCTCAACCTGTGGGTCGGGACCCCATTTGGGGTCGAATGACCATTCCACGGGGGTCGCCAAACAATGCAGTCCGCCATTTTCCCCCCTTTTCCTTAGCTGTGCTACTCCCTTTTATTCTATTGGCTTTTGAAAGCCAATAGATTAGACTCTCTTGAATAGAGTCTAATTCTATTGGCTTTCAAAAGCCAATAGGAATTGTCCAGGCTGTCTCTGCCCTGCTGAGCCCGCCAAAAGTCCCATTCTGCAAACGGTGCTGCACCAGTTGAGTAGTCCTCGACTTATGAGCGGTTGAGTAGTCCTCGACTTCCGACCGGTTGGGGGTCGTGGCATTAAAAAGATTGAGAACCACTGGAACAGAGGAATATCAATAGAAGAGAATGTAGCTCAGGGTTGAACTGTGGGGTCCTGGGTGCTCTCTGAGCTTGGTGGTTTTCTTGCAGGCGTCTCATGACCCAACTAGCTAACGTCATCAGTGCTGGAAGGGAGTCAGTGAGGTTTGTGGAGAGGAGGAGGGAGGGAGGAGGCAGAGGAAGAGGAAGAAAAGGACTGTGGGGTCCTTGGTGCTCTCTGATCTGGGTGGTTTTCTTGCAGGTGTCTCATGACCCAACTAGCTAATGTCATCAGTGCTGGAAGGGAGTCAGTGGGCTTTGTGGAGAGGAGGAGGAGGAGAACAATGACTGTGGGGTGCTTGGTGCTCTCTGAGCTTGCTTGTTTTCTTGCAGATGTTTCATGATCCTAACTAGGGAACATCATCAGTGCTAGAAGGGAGTCAGTGGGGTTTGTGGAGAGGAGGAGGAAAAGGGTTGTGGTAGCCTCTGAACTTGATTATTTTCTTGCAGATGTTTCATGAGTCAACTAGCTGACATCATCAGGGTTGCAAGGGAGAGGGTTTGTGGAGAGGAGGACTGTGGGGTCCTTGGTGCTCTCTGAGCTTGGTTATTTCCTTGCAGAAGTCTCATGACCCAAATAGGTTACATTATCAGTGCTTGATTTGGATACTGTTTACTTCTTGATTATTGTTCTAGCATTAATCTTGGTATTGGTGATCAAAGAACTACGAACTTAGACAAACTAACTAACAATAAACAGCCTAATCCAGGGACCAGGAAGAACATCTCACCCACCCTGACAAGGCAAACCAGTAGTGTATAAAAAGAGAGCAAACCCCACATTCCCTTCTAGCACTGATGATGTTACCTAGTTCAGTCATGAAACGTTTGCAACAAAACCAGCAAGCTCAGAGAGCACCAAGGACCCCACAGTCGTTGTTGTTGTTGTTGTTGTCATCATCTTCCTCCTCCTCCTCCTCCTCCTCCTCCTCCTCCTCCTCCTCCTCCTCCTCCTCCTCCTCTTCTCTCCTCTCTACAATCCCCACCCCCTTCTAGCACTGATAATGTTACCAAGTTGGGTCATGAAACATCTGCAAGAAAACCACCAAGCTCAGAGAGCACTAAGGACCCCACAGTCTTCCTCCTCCTCCTCCTCCTCCTCCTCCTCCTCCTCCTCCTCCTCCTCCTCCTCCTCTCCTCTCTACAATCCCCACCCCCTTCTAGCACTGATAATGTTACCTAGTTGGGTCATGAAACATCTGCAAGAAAACCACCAAGCTCAGAGAGCACCAAGGACCCCCACAGTCCCCTTCCTCCTCCTCCTCCTCCTTCTACCCCACATTCCCTTCTAGCACTGATGACGTTACCTAATTGGATCATGAAACGTCTGCAACAAAACCAGCAAGCTCAGAGAGCACCAAGGACTCCACAAATGAAGCGATCTTCACCCTAATGAAATTAGAAATCAATGGGTTGTTGAACTAGATCAGATCAGATCAGATGATAAGATAGGATAGGATAGGATAAGATAATCTTTATTGTCTTTTTTTTACTGTGGGCACAACGGCACACATCAAAAATGAAATTTAGTTGCCCGCTGCTCTCAAAGTGAAACACATCCATGACCCACACCTAAACATAACTATATACAACATATGTGTAGACCCACACCCTTACATACACATAGCAAATAAATATTAAATACTGTCCATCTCGAATATATAACGGCCACCCAGTTGTCAAGATTTTGGTAGCCAAAGCCAGTGGGCTTCAGAAGGCTTTGCAGAAAATTTCAGAAGATTCTTACGTTGAACTCTGGAGAAGCTTGATAAGCAGAGATAATCCTGCTAATATCTTTCTGTACTAGCCCGCTAAGGCTAAAGTCTTTTGATTGTATACTTATGGTGGGTATTTTTTTGTTTGTTTGCAACTTGTGATTTGTGCTGGCTTAACCTCTTTAAAATATGAAATTTTTATGTAACATCTGAGTAAAAACATCCAGCATGAAACACACTTTTCTGGTGGACAAAGTTGAGGGCAGAGTATTCCAGATTTTCAATTTCTAGCTTTATTATTATTATTATTTTGCTTTGTGTGGGTTTAAATATTAGCCTTTCCCCCCCCCCCGTGAAGCCAGATCTCATTCTCCCATATAGGTAGTCCTTGACTTACAACCATTCGTTTAGCAGCTGTTCAGAGTTACAGCTGCGCCGAAAAAAGCGACTTACAACCATCCTCGCACTTACGGCCGCTGCAACATCCCCACAGACACATGATCAGAATATGGGCAGCTTGGCAACCGGCACGTATTTGCGATGGTTGCAACGTCCCTCGGTCACGTGATCTCCATGTGTAACCTTGCCCGCCGGCTTTGAACAAGCAAAGCTAATGGGGAAAAGACAGATTCGCTTAATGACCACACAATTCACTTAACAACTGCGGCGGTTTGCTGAAAAAAATGTGGCAAAGAAGGTTGTGAAATCGATTGTGGTCATAAAACGAGGACTACCTTTATTTGCCTTTTTGAGACTCGGCACCCTGTGAGTGGGTTAGCATCCCAGAATCCTGATTGGGAATTTTAAGAGTCGGAAGTCTCCAAATTCAAGAAGTAATGTTTTGTTTCCCCGCAGAGAAGGATACGGAGATAGCCTTGAAATGGATCTGAGTCGGTCATTGAGGGGAAAAAAAATCTGTTTAGCTGGGAAGCGAGAAGCAAGTGAGGAAGAAACTCAAGTTTGCCCCACTTTGATTCTCTTTGGTTTAAGAAGATGATGGGGAAAAATTGTCAGGCTCCTGAGAATCTGTTATCGTACCTTATGATAAAGAGAATTTCCATAGCTCAGTGCTTATCCAACCAGTTCCCAAAATTCCCTAGCCAGCCATAGGAACAGTGTAGTAGTCCTTACGTTGTCTCTTTCCTGACCTGGCTTGCCTTGGAAAGCTAATTTTCAAGATTCTACATTGCTGCAGTCATAAAACTGACCCTAAGCAAGGTTAGGCAGTCAGCCTATTGTCTAAAGCACCTGAAAGCTGGACAAGAAACAATGGATGGAAACTAATCAAGGAGAGAAGCAACCTGGGATTAAGGAGAAACTTCCTAACAGTGAGGACAATTAACCAGTGGAACAGCTTGCCACCAGAAATTGCGGGTGCTCCATCACTGGAGGTTTTTAAGAAGAGACTGGGCAGTCACTTGTCTGAGATGGTATAGGACAGGTTCTCCTGCTTGAGCAGGGGGTTGGATTAGACCTCCAAGGTCCCTTCCAGCTATATTCTATTCTATTCTATTCTATTCTATTCTATTCTATTCTATTCTATTCTATTCTATTCTATTCTATTCTATTCTATTCTCAATAAAGATTCTATGCTATTCTATTCTAAATAAAGATTCTATTCTATTCTATTCTATTCTATTCTATTCTATTCTATTCTATTCTATTCTATTCCATTCTTATTCTATTCTATTCTATCCTATCCTATCCTATTCTATCCTATCCTATTCTCAATAAAGATTCTATTCTATTCTATTCTATTCTATTCTATTCTATTCTATTCTATTCTATTCTATTCCATTCCATTCCATTCCATTCCATTCCATTCTATTCTATTCTCCAGTACATTCTATCCTATCCTATCCTATCCTATCCTATCCTATCCTATCCTATTCTCAATATTCTATTCTATTCTATTCTATTCTATTCTATTCTATTCTATTCTATTCTATTCTATTCTATTCTATTCTATTCTATTCTATTCTATTCTATTCTATTCTATTCCATTCCATTCCATTCCATTCTATTCTATTCTCCAGTACATTCTATCCTATCCTATCCTATCCTATCCTATCCTATCCTATTCTCAATATTCTATTCTATTCTATTCTATTCTATTCTATTCTATTCTATTCTATTCTATTCTATTCTATTCTATTCTAAATAAAGATTCTACTATTCTATTCTATCCTATCCTGTCCTATCCTGTCCTATCCTATCCTATCCTATCCTATCCTATCCTATCCTATCCTATCCTATCCTATCCTATTCTGTTCCAAGGTCCCTTCCAGCTCTATTCTGATTCTGATTCTTGAAAGAGGACAGCAGTTGATACTACAAATGCTGCAAATGTCGTGTGTCTGCACATTCCTCATCAGGAAAATGGGTAGCCATCTGCCCCACAGCACCGAGAGGATTAGCAAAAGAATCGAAGCATCTGAACCCTAACAAAATCAGAAGTGAATGGCCCATTGAAGGAAGAAGCATCCAGTTGCCAAGATCTTTCCCTTCCAATAAATCAAGTTAAAAAAGAATCTGGCTTTTTAGGGGTTTGCGGTTGCTAAGGGAAGAGCGAAATGAATCTGCCTTTGCTAATTTGCCACTTCATCAACACTCTAGATTGCACTCTGAAACCATCCACATGATATAGGAATTCTAGTCTTATCAGGTTCCAGATTAGGGGGATAAAAGTCCAGGACTGGCTGGGGAATTCTGGGAGTTGAAGTCCGCAGAGCTTCAGGTGAGCAAGGTTGAGAAAAGGGGTAGTAGTTCCCCACCGCACTGGGGGGGGGGCACTGAAGGGGATACTTTGGTATGAGTTGCTGTTCTGCGTTGTGTTCCGAGAGTCGAAGCCCAGAACAGGGACTCATGCAGAGGCAGCCTGTCCAGTTTGTGCGGTGGGGTGTCGTCAACGTAGTGACCGCTGAGACATTTGCACCGATAACGTTAAGACTTGGGGAAGGGGTGTGGGGGGGCAAGGAAAACTTACTTCGGAGGCGATATCTTCTTCACTTCTAGCCATCCTTAACAGCAAGTCGTCTTCATCGCAACCGGGACTTGTTAGAGTGATGTGAGCCACGTCTCTGTGGACCTTCTCCTTGGCCACAGGGGTCAATGCTACCTTCTTTGGTGGCTTGGGGACTTCCGGTGGAGGAGTTGGTGGCTTCTCGGGCTCAATCTCTTCTGGAGGAGTTGGTGGCTTCTCTGGCTCAACCTCTTCTGGAGGACTTGGTGGGACCTCTGGCTCAACCTCTTCTGGAGGACTTGGTGGCACTTCAGGCTCAACCTCTTCTGGAGGAGCCTTGGGCTCAACCTCTTCTGGAGGAGCCTCGGGCTCAACCTCTTCTGGAGGAGCTTCGGGCTCAACCTCTTCTGGAGGAGCCTCGGGCTCAACCTCTTCTGGAGGAGCCTCGGGCTCAACCTCTTCTGGAGGAGCCTCGGGCTCAACCTCTTCTGGAGGACTTGGTGGCACTTCAGGCTCAGCCTCTTCTGGAGGAGCCTCGGGCTCAGCCTCTTCTGGAGGAGCCTCGGGCTCAGCCTCTTCTGGAGGAGCTTCGGGCTCAACCTCTTCTGGAGGAGCCTCGGGCTCAGCCTCTTCTGGAGGGGCTTCGGGCTCAGCCTCTTCTGGAGGAGCCTCGGGCTCAGCCTCTTCTGGAGGAGCTTCGGGCTCAGCCTCTTCTGGAGGAGCTTCGGGCTCAACCTCTTCTGGAGGAGCTTCGGGCTCAGCCTCTTCTGGAGGAGCCTCGGGCTCAGCCTCTTCTGGAGGAGCTTCGGGCTCAACCTCTTCTGGAGGAGCTTCGGGCTCAGCCTCTTCTGGAGGAGCTTCGGGCTCAGCCTCTTCTGGAGGAGCCTCGGGCTCAGCCTCTTCTGGAGGAGCTTCGGGCTCAGCCTCTTCTGGAGGAGCCTCGGGCTCAGCCTCTTCTAGAGGAGCCTCGGGCTCAGCCTCTTCTGGAGGGGCTTCGGGCTCAGCCTCTTCTGGAGGAGCCTCGGGCTCAGCCTCTTCTGGAGGGGCTTTGGGCTCAGCCTCTTCTGGAGGGGCTTCGGGCTCAGCCTCTTCTGGAGGAGCTTCGGGCTCAGCCTCTTCTGGAGGAGCCTCGGGCTCAGCCTCTTCTGGAGGGGCTTCGGGCTCAGCCTCTTCTGGAGGGGCTTCGGGCTCAGCCTCTTCTGGAGGACCTGGCAACTTTTCGGAGCTGACGTCTGGTGGCGGCGTGACTTCTTCGGTCGGCAGTATCTCAGTCTCTGCAGAAAACGTTGGCACCATCTCTGGGGTCTCACCTTGAACAGGAGCTTCCTCCTTGCTGCTGATCGATATAGACACCCCCATTTCTTCGATCTCGCTGCTCTGGGCGAGTCGCGGACCGATTTCGTCAACACTCTGGCCGGGGGAGAAGCTTTCGGTTTGCAGGCTCACAGACTGCTGCTGGAGGGAGTTCCTCTGACTCCATTGGATGCTGATTTCGGTCAGCTTCTCGAAACTTTTCTGGTAGTCCATCGCATCCACACGTTGGACCTGTCCAATCTGGGGGAGCCCACCATGCAAACGGGGGAGAGGAAGGAAGAAAAGATGAAGTCACGGGTTGGTTGGGGGGAGATAAACATGCAAAGATGGGGGGGGGTCCTTGCTGCTCTCTGAGCTGGGCTGTTTGCTTGCAGACGTTTCATTACCAAACTAGGTAACTTCATCCGTGCAAGGGCTGCAAAGATGCTTGACACAAACCCCGGAAGCCTGTGCTTTTTAACCTAACCTACTGAATCTGGAGTAGAGCTGCTGAATCTGGATTAGAGATCTCCAGAAGGCTAATGAGTTGGGAGGTTTATGGGAACCGAATACAGGTAGTCCGTGACTTATGGCTACAACTGAGCCCAAAGTTTCTGTTGTTCAGTGAGACACTTGTTAAGTGAATTTTGCCCCATTTCTTGCCGCCGTTGTGAAGCGGATCACTGCAATTGTGAAGTTAGGAACATGGTTGTTAAGTGAATCTGATTTTCCCCAATGACTTGGCTGGTCAGAAGGTTGCAAAAGGGGATCACATGACCACGGGGAGACCACAACGGTCGTTAAGTGTGAAAAATAGTCATATGTCACTTTTTACAGTGCCGCTGTAATTTTGAGCAACCACTAGTTGGTAGAGTTTCAACAGACTTTTTACTGTAATTCTGACAGAACAATTAGCCAATGGAACAGAAGTTGCCTCCAGAAATTGTTCAACTTCTGGAAGTTTTTAAAAAGAAACTGGACAACCATTTCTCTGAAATGGGATAGGGTTTCCTGCCTGAGCAGGGGGTCGGACTAGATGACCTCCAAGGTCACTTCCAACTCTTCTATTCTATTCTATTCTATTCTACTCTACTCTACTCTACTCTACTCTACTCTACTCTACTCTACTCTATTCTATTCTACTCTACTCTACTCTGCTCTGCTCTGCTCTGCTCTATATTCTATTCTATTCTATTCTATTCTATTCTATTCTATTCTATTCTATTCTATTCTATTCTATTCTATTCTATTCTATTCTATTCTATTCTATTCTATTCCAAAATATTGTTTGGTCTTTCAAGTGGCTGATTGGAATTTTTCAGGCTGGATCTGATAGCTTTGAGCATTTCTTTAGCAAGGTAAAAAAATTGACCACAATTTAGTCCTCAACTTATGACTTATGGCTTAGCTTAGTTACAATCAGGGCTTTTTTTTCTCATAGAACTCCCAGAACGGAGTTCCGGCATCTTTTTTGGATGGAACCTTGTAGGGTAGGCAAGGTGGGTTGTATGACGTATGTGAGATCCGGCACCTTTTTTTTTTTTTTTAAAGAAAAAAAGCACTGGTTACAATGGATCTTAATGGGGAGAACTTCCCACCAAGATCTGAAGTTCTGCTGCTTGCCCCTCCCCCATGATCATGTGACTTTGAGCACTCGGCAAGCAAGCCATATTATGGCCATTTGCAGGATCCTGTGGTCACGTGACTCCATTTTATGACGTTTTTGCTGAAAACCAGCATTTACTTCCAGTTTTCAGCAAAATCATCCCTTACCAAGTCCCCCCCAAAATATCAATATCAAATACAGACCCAATTTATGATGGTCATCTTTAATTTTAAACAAATATATTTTGATTTTTTTTAAATTAAAAAAAATTAAGTTAAAATTTTTAAATTGAAAATATTTTAACATTTTTTTTAAATTTGAAAATGCTTAAATTTTGTTAAATGTTTTACAAATTATTTTTAATTAAAATTTAATTAAAAATAGTTTTTAAAATTTTTTTAAATATAAAATGTTAATTTTTTTAAACAGAAGCTTAAAATTTTTAAATTGAAAATATTTTAACTTTTAGATGTTTCAAAATTAAAAATGTTATTTTTTAATATATAATGCTCAAACTTTTTAAACGTTTACAAATTATTTCTTCATTAGAATAGTTTTTTAAATTTAAAAAACATTTTTTTAAAAAATTAAAACGTTAAAATTTTTAAATTAAAATGTTAAAATTTTTAAATTTAAAATATTAAAAGTTTGAAACATTAAAAGCTTAACATTTTAAAATTTCAAATATTTTAACTTTTTCAAAATTAAGCCTGGGAGTTGCTTTCATCTTAAAAAGTTTAAAGATTTTTTAAAAAGTTTTACCCATTTAATTTTTAAATTAAAACCTAAAGTTCTTTAAATTTAAAAAAACCTTTTGAAGTTTTAAATTTAAAAATTTTAAATTTAAAAAACTCAGACTTTTAGGTTTTTAAACGTTAAGCACTTAAATCTTTTTAAGTTAAAAAAAAATCTGTAAACGTTTTACCCATTTAATTTTTAAATTAAAACCTAAAGTTCTTTAAATTTAAAAAACAATTTTTCAAAGTTTTAAATTTAAAAAATTTAAATTTAAAAAACTCAAGACTTTTAGGTTTTTAAACATTAAGCACTTAAATCTTTTTAAGTTAAAAAAAACATTTGTAAAAGCTTTGCCATTTTTAACATTTTAAAAAATGCACCCGTCCCAGAAGGCAATAGTAGAAGACGGAAAAGGGAGGCGGAGCTTACCAAATCAATGGTTTGCTGGAGCTGTGCCAGATTGTCTTCGGTGTTCTTCCGGGCCAACCTTAGCTTGCTCAACGCCATCATGTAGGCTCGCTGGCGGAGTTTGCCGGAGAGGTTGCTGATGCGGGCGAAACACACCTGCATCTCATGATCGGTGGTGGAATCGTCCAGCTCTTCTACTGCTTTCTTCAGGTTTGCTGAGCAGGCAAGCACACAAACAGACAACCTCACTTTAGAGTCCTTGTGATGACCCAGGGCACAGCACCGAGGCAATGCAAACCGCCATTTAATTGCTCCAAATTTTCCCCAAATGCTCCCACGTTTCTGGCCAGCCTCCAAACAAAGGAAGACACACACACCTTCAGCCTCCTCTGGCTGCAAGCAGTTTCACATACAGCCTGATTAAGAGAGGAATTTACTCAAGGCCATGGAGATAACAAGGAATGACACATACAGCATAAACCTAACGAGTCTGTGTGAATACACGCTTGCCTGAGCAGTTTCCAAAGGGAAGCCAAAATACAATCCGAGATCTTTGAACATCCAAGCAACGTTGTCAGCCAGTCCAAGGGTCAGAGTTTCCGGGTTTCCAAGCAGAAGTCACAGAACAAGAGATCAGCAACAACACACACAAAACTCTAAGGAATCAGCATTTGTTTCCGACAAATGCCTCTCCCCACAGCGTCTCCTTAAATCTCAGTCTCCAGGTGTGCCTTGTGGAGAGGTACGGGACACTCTCCTCTCGAGTAGTTGAGCCTGCCTGCATTGTTCCCTCCTTCACTCTCCATGCTCTAGGATCAGGAGGGGGTGGCCCTTGCTCATTGCTCTTGCTCTCCTTTTCCTCCTGTCCCAATCCTGAAGGGCCCTGGCCTGCCTCAACCTGCTCTTCCCCACATTCTTCTAAAGCCACAGACCCCTCTCCCTTGACCTCCATAGGGTCCCATTCCAGCTCATTTTCGTCCGCAGGTTCAGGCTCTGACAGAGGCATGACAGCCTCGTTCTTACAACCATTTATTTAGCAACTGTTCGAAATTACAACGGCACCGAAAAAAAGGGACTGATGCCCATCTTCCACTCTTATGACCGTTGAGGCATCCTCGTGATCACGCGATCAAATTTCAGATGCTTGGCAACTGACCTGTAATTTATGACAGTTGTGGCATCCCCTTTTGTGACCTCCTGACAAGCAAAGTTAAGGGGGGAGGCCTGACTCACTTAACAACGGTGCTTGTCGAGCTTCGAAGAACGCTTATGCTGTTGCATCTATTACTGCTTCTTAGCTTACCTACAGATTCGGGGAGGGGGGAGAGATGGAATGCACTTCAAATATGGAGCCGCCAGCCGTGAGAACCGAGGTCTCTCAAAAGTTGTTTACCAAGAACTAAAGACATTCATTCATAATAATTGTCTGACACAGAATTGGATAATGTGACCTGCACTATTTGGGGGGGGGGGGGAAGGGAAGCTCCTATGCTTTTAATATACAGATTCAGGCACCAAATTAGCCAGAGATGTTTTTCCTTTCACTGTGCCGATCTTCTTTGCTCAATAAAGTTTTGCACTACAGATTGGATCGTCTCGGCTGTGCTTACTTCGTTGGGTTCGTCAGTTGGAAGTTGGACACTGCTACTAATTTAACAACTGTAGGCAGTGGGTGGGATTCAAGTAGGTGAACAACGGGTTCTCTGTGTGAATACCGCTTCTGGAAGTCTGTTCTGGGCCTGGGCAACAAATTAGCTACCGGTTCTGCCGAAGTGGTGCGAACTGGCTGAATCCCACCACTGGAGGAAGGAAAGTATTTGATGAGGAAGGAAGGAAGGAAGGAAGGAAGGAAGGAAAGTATTTGATGAGGAAGGAAGGAAGGACAGAAGGAGGAAAAGAAGGAAGAGAGAGGGAGGGAGGGAGGCAGTGGGTGGGATTCAAATAGGCAAACAACCGGTTCTGTGTGTAAATGCCACTTCCGGAAGTCCATTCTGGGCCTGGGCAACAAAAGAATTAGCTACCGGTTCTGCCGAAGTGGTGCGAACTGGCTGAATCCCACTACTGACTGCAGGGATTCACGTGAGGTTGTAAAACAGGGCAAAACTCACTGAACAAATGTGTTGGGATATTCATGAGCAGGAAGAGTCCTGTGGTAACTCAGTCAGCCAATGTGAAGAAAGTGCTACTGAGTCTGTGCAAAAAGAGTATTGAGTTAGGAGCTGGATTTCCAGTCTCAAGGTTTGTCTCTGGTCTGTCTCTGTAAGAAGTCTTCATTAAGCTATGTTGATGTAAAGAAGAATGGTATTGTAAATATTTTTATATAAATATAAAGTTATTTGAACCAGCTAAATGCAGTCAAATGTGAGAGCTTCTGATTTATTTTTCACCAATAGAGAAATTAAAATTCTCTAACAAAATGTCTCAGTTAGCAACAGGTCACGTGACTGTGGGGAGGCTGCAGTGGTCGTAAGTGTAAAAAAATGGTCGTAAGTCATTCATTTCAGCGCCGTTGTAACTTTGAACAGGCCCTAAATTGAGCTGTCGAAAGCCGAGGAGTAGCCGTACTCTGTTATTTCACACCTACCTATTTCCTCCTCTGTCAGGGGCAAGTAATGATCCATGAGTTGCTCCGATTTGTCCAGCAGCCGATCGACCGTCCGTACAAAAAGCTGGCATATTTGACAGGTCAGAAGGCGGTGAGGCTCGTTCGTGTCTTCGGTCCATTCGATTTCCAGGCTGTGTAGTCCATCCGCATACTTGGAAGCTTCGGCTTCCGCTTCGGCTAAGATGTTGGCCGTGGTTGGTCCCAGGACCTTTTTGCAAGAACACAGAAACCACGAGTCACAGAATTATACTTTTATAGTAGTAAAATTGGAAGGGACCTTGGAGGTCATCTAGTCCAGCCCCCTGCTCAGGAAACCCTACACCATTTCGGACAAATGGCTGTCCAATCTCTTCTTCAAAACTTCCAGTGTTGGAGCATTTACTGCTTCTGGAGGCAGGTGGTTCCGCTGGCTAATTGTTCTCACTGTCAGGAAGTTTCTCCTTAGTTCCAGGTTGCTTCTCTCCTTGATGAGTTTCCATCTGTTGCTTCTTGTCCTGATGGTGTTACCTAGTTGGGTAATGAAATGTCTGCGAGAAAACACCCAAGCTCAGAGACACCAAGGACCCCTCATCAATTTTCTTACCCATTTTTTCAATATTTTTTACAGAATAACAGAGTTGGAAGGGACCTTGGAGGTCTTCTAGTCCAACCCCCTGCTCAGGCAGGAAACCCTATACTATTTCAGACAAATGGTTGTCCAGTTTCTTCTTCAAAACTTCCAGTGTTGGGGCATTCACCGCTTCTGGAGGCAGGTTGTTCCACTAGTTAATTGTTCTCCCTGTCAGGAAATTTCTCCTTAGTTCTAGGTTGCTTCTCTCCTTGATTAGTTTCCATCCGTTGCTTCTTGTCCTGCCTTCAGGTGCTTTGGAGAATAGCTTGACTCCCTCTTCTTTGGGGCAGCCCCTCAATTATTGTTAGACTGCTATCATTTCACTCCTAGTCCTTCTTTTCATTAAACTAGACATACCCAATTCCAGCAACTGTTCAGCCTCCAGCCCCTTGATCATCTTGATTGCTCTTCTCTGCACTCTTCCCAGACTCTCAGCATCTTTTTCATATCATGGCAACCGAAACTTTATAATGCACTGGTAAGGCCACACCTGGAAAACTGGATACAGTATTCCAGGTGTGGCCTTACCAGCGCATTATAAAGTGGTATTAACACTTTGCACGAAGTCAGTGCATGTGAATTCCTGGATCAGTTATTTCCCATCAAGGACGGTTCCATTTGTCTTATTTTTTCGGCAGTTTTGCCTGCCTCATTTGTCAACCCTGGAAGGCAGCTGCTTAAAACAACTGATCTCTTAGCGCAGTGGTTCTCCACCTGTGGGTCAGGACCCCATTTGGGGTCGAACGACCATTACACGGGGGTCGCCAAACAAGGCTGTCTGCCATTTTTTCCCCTTTTCTTTGGCCACGCCCCTGGCATCCGGTGATGTATAAATGGTTGGGGGTCACCACATCATGGGGAACTGTATTATGGGGTCGCGGCATTAGAAAGGTTGAGAACCACTGCCTTAGCGATTGTTCGAAATTACATCAGACTTAGCAAAAGATACTCATACCCTGGCAGAATGGGACCACTGGCCACAGTCAACTCTCTCCGTCCACCTGCCCCTGGTCCCCCTGCCCCAGCTGACCCACCACCTTAGCCATCAAAGCTGGTTGGATGACTTTAAGCCAATCGACAGGAGACTGTGAGTTCCAGTCCCGCCTTAGGCATCAAAGCTGGCTAGGAGACGTTGGGCCAATCACCAGGAGATGGTGAGTTCTAGTCCTGCCTTAAGCATGAAAGCAGACTAGATGACTTTGGGCCAATCACCAGGAGACGGTGAGTTCTAGTCCTGCCTTAGGCATCAAAGCCAGCTGGAAGACTTTGGGCCCATCACCAGGAAAGGATGAATCCTAGTCCTGCCTTAAGCACAAAAGCAGGCTGAGTGACAATCACCAGGAGATGGTGAGTTCTAGTCCTACTATAGGTATCATAGCTGGCTGGGGAGACTTTGGGCCCATTACCAGGAGACATGGAGTTCTAGTCCCGCCGTAGGCATGAAAGCCGGCTGGCTGACTCTGTTCCAATCACCAGGAGACGGTGAGTTCCAGTCCCGCCTTAGGCATCAAAGCTGGCTAGGAGACGTTGGGCCAATCACCAGGAGATTGGGAGTTGTAGTCCTGCCTTAGGCATCAAAGCTGGCTAGGGGACTTTGGGCCAATCACCAGGAGATCGGGAGTTGTAGTCCTGCCTTAGGCATGAAAGCTGGCTGAACGACTTTGGGTAAATCACCAGGCGATGGTGAGTTCCAGTCCCGCCTTAGGCATCAAAGCTGGCTAGGAGACGTTGGGCCAATCACCAGGAGACATGGAGTTCTAGTCCTGCCTTAGGCATCAAAGTCAACTGAGCGACCTTGGGCCAGTCTCAGCCCAATCCACCTCACAGGGCTGTCGTCGTAGGAAAGAGGAAGAAGGTATGATGGATACACTCGCCGCCTTGAGCCATTTGTAAAAAATAACATAGGCGGGATACAATTAAACGGACCACTCAAATAACCTGCAAAAGAGCGTGAGAGGCGCTGCAGGTGGGAGCGAGGGAGCCCACGTACCTTTTCGATGGAGAACGCCGAGTCCTCAATCAGACTGCAGGGAAAGAAGGAATCCAGCGAGGGAGGGGGCGGAGAAGTAACCGAGTCCACCGACAGGTTAAGGTCCGCCTCCAGCAGGTAGGGCTGGCTGGAGACATCCGGAGCGATGGTGTTGTCCGGCGAAGGGGTTCGGGAGACTTCCCAATCCACCTTCAGCTCCTCATCTTGGCTGCTCACGATGTCCAGGGAGAGAGCTGTGGAGAAAGCTGGCTTGAGACCAAAGCCCATCATCCTGCTCCCGATAGGGAGCAGGCAGCCTCGGACATGAGATACCCCATTGCGGGACCAGCTTCTACCGTTCAGAGCTGGGGCCCCCATCAAGGAGGCCAACATTACAGCCAGTCCTCGACGGCCATTCGTTTAGCGACCGAAGTTGGAAAAAGTGACTTAGGACTAATCCTCGCACTTACGACCGTCGCGGCATCCACACGGTCAGGGGACCAAAATCCGGGCGCTTGGCAACTGTCTTGTATTGCAACATGGTTGCAACATCTTCGCCATGAGTGACCTTCCCCGTTGCTTTCGGACATGGAGAGAACCGGATTTGCTTAAGGACCGAGGGATTCACTTAACAACTGCAGTGGTTTGCTGAAGGAAAATGGCAGCAAAGTTTGCTAAATCAGGCGCGAGTTGCCGAACTGACTTACTTGGCGAAGGAAATTCTAGTCCCAATTGGTGGGCGTAAGTCGAGGAATAAGAAGTAAGGGGGGGGGGGAGGAAATGAACCCCTCCTCCCAAACTCCTTCACTATTAGTAGTTTCTCCACCTTGTCATCTTGAAGATGTGTGGACTTCAATTCCCAGGATTCCTTGGAAATCGTATGAAAGGGACTACCTGTAGGTGCTAAGGATTGAGTCTTCCCCATTTGCAGCCAGCAGGTGGCGCTTTCTTTCCAATAAGACAGTGGTTCTCAACCTTTTTAATGCCACAAGCCCCAACCGGTCGTAAGTCGAGGGCTACTCAACCGGTCGTAAGTCGAGGACGACTCAACTGGTGCAGCACCGTTTGCAGACTGGGACTTTTGGCGGGCTCAGCAGGGCAGAGACAGCCTGGACAATTCCTGTTGGCTTTGGAAAGCCAATAGAATTAGACTCTATTCAAGAGAGTCTATTCTATTGGCTTTCAAAAGCCAATAGAATAAAAGGGAGTAGCACAGCTAAGGAAAAGGGGGAAAAAATGGTGGACTGCGTTGTTTGGCGACCCCCGTGAAATGGTCGTTCGACCCCAAATGGGTCCTGACCCACAGGTTGAGAACCACTGCAATAAGACTTCAGGACTCGTTTAACCCCTTTAGAGAAGGGATCCCTAGTTTGCGGGCCACGGACCGGGAGTGGGCCGTGGCCTGCTGACCAACAGGCCGTGGGACAGGCTGGCCAGTGTGTGCGCGTGTGCATGCACACCCTCACTTGCTCTAGCGCCGTGGCCACGGGGCACAAAAACAGGATGCTGCATCATGGGGCGCAAAAACGGGCTACCACTGTGCTGTGGGGCATGAAAGTGGTGCCGCCGCAGCGTGGGGTGCAAAAATGGGCCACTGCCGCGCTGCAAGGCGCAAAAATGGCCACCGCTGTGGGCACGGGGTGCAAAAACAGAGTGCCAAAACAGAGTGCCATCGTGCCACGGGGCACAAAAACAGACTGCCACTGTGCTGCAGGGCACAGAAACAAGGAGCTACGCCACGCAAGAACGGGGCAGGGCTAGTGAGTATCACGTGGGCGCGAGCCTCACCCCACTTGCGGCGTGTGTTCTCACATGCACATGCGCGTACACGCACGCATGTAAAATGCTTCCCTCTCCCTTTTCCTCCGGTCCGTCAACCGATGAAGGTTGGGGACCTCTGCTTTAGAGTCCATCAAAGACATTTCTTACAAAGCCACCATGGTGTCCCATAGAGCGACGTCCCCACGCAACGAATATCCTGGCGCTCTTACGTCAGTACAGGTCGTCCTCGAGTTACAACCGCAACTGAGGCCAGAACTGACGTTGCTAAGTGCTAAGCATTTGTTAAGTGAGTTTGCCCCATTTCACCACTTTTCTTGCCCCAGTTGTTAAGGAAATCGTTGCGTTTGTTCAGCTGGTAATATAGTTATTAAGTGAATCAAGTTATTAATTTATTGCTTGTTGGGAGATCAGCCAAAGTGGATCACGTGATCCGGGACAATGTGACCGTCATAAATATAAACCCCTTGCCAAGGATCTGAATTTTGATCCCCTGACCGTGGGGAAGGTTGCAACGGCCGCTAAGTGTAAAAACTGATCACGGTCACTTTTTCTAAGGTGACCAACCGTCCTCCTTTAGGGAGGACAGTTCTCCTTTTGTAAGTTTTGTCCTCCCTTGAAAAGTGTCCTCCTACATGTCCTCCTTTTCGATATTTGAAGACTAATCTGCAGGGCTTTTTTCTCTCTCTCATAGAACGCTCAGAACGGCATTCTGGCACCTTTTTTTGATGGTTTTTTTTCAACTTTTACATGAGCTGTGCTACTCCCCCTATTGGCTTTCGAAAGCCAATAGGAATTGCTGCTGAGCGCGCCAAAACACCCGGCCGGCAAACTTTGCACATGCAAGTTGTCTGCAGCGAAGGCGAATTGGCAGGAACTTAGCACCCCTCCTGCTACCTAACTACACCATCTCCTAGTTAGTTCCGAAGATACCTGGAGGAGACTGGAGCAGTAAGTTTCTCTTGATCTTCGGCTGTACTAGGGCAATAATGGCTGTGGGCGCAAGAGGCAGGGGGAGTGAGGGGCGGCAGCGGCCAGCTGCCCCCGTGCTGTGGGAGCCACGGGGCCCTCTCTACATGGGGCTGTGCAGGGTGGGCGGTGGTGCTGGCGGGGCAGCTGCAGGCGGGGTGTGTTGACGGCGGGCTGCCCTCCCAGGGCTGGAGCCAGCACGGCTGGTGCTTTGGGAGCCGCAGGGCCCGCTCTACACAGCAGGGAAGCGGTGCTGGTGGGGCGGCTGCAGGCAGGGGTGTGGCGGGCGGTTGACCTTCGATGGGCCGAGCCAGCTTTTACAATATTTTTCTCTTCTATTTATTTGTGTCCTCCTTTTCATTGTAAAAAAGTTGGTCACCTTACTTTTTCCAGTGCCGTTGTGACTTTCAACGGTCACTAAATGAACTGTTGTAACCCGAGGACTATCTGTATGGCTGAATCTGATGGTCCGGAAGTCTCCCTTACTTCTCCCAGCATCCTCTTACTCACTCTCCATTTCCTCCCGTTCCAGCTGGTCGATGATGTAATTCAAATCCTGCAAAGACTGGTTGTCGTCCGATATGCTCTGGGCGTCCCTGTCTCCAAACTGGACAACAGATTTAAAGACCAATTAGAAAAGCAAGACTCGAATTCCAAACCAGATTTTTTTTAACCAGGTTTCTCTCTGTTTCCTAAAGATATGCTAACCAATCAGTACCGATATTAACAGGTCAGCCACGGCAAATACAGTCCCGGACAAAGCTTGCACGTGGTGATCGGGATCTGTTGAATCAGAGTTTTCTGACTAAGCCAAAACAGGCCAGGATTTGCACCTAATAGCACGCCGAAGGCAAACAAACTGCAGTCAAGGGTGGCTTATTTTTTGCTTTGTTTTTTGACTTTCCAGTTGATTTTGGGGGGGGGGGCAACACAGGGCTAGGCTGCATTAGCAGAGGGGTAGAATCAAGATCACATGAAGTATTGATACTGCTTTATAACGCCTTGGTAAGGCCACACCTGGAATACGGCATCCAGTTTTGGTCACCACGATGTAAAAAAGATTTTGAGACAAAATGGGAGAAAAGTCACTAAACAACTGTCTAGCTTAGCAACAGAAATATTGGGCTCAATTGTAGTTGTAAGTCAAGGACTACCTGTATATGTGTTGTTAGTATGGGGGAAGTCAAAAACGTCGATGGTAGCCCAGCACTGTGATTAAAGCTCTGCTTGTTTGTTAAGTACACGCGAAACTTTGATCACACAATTAATGGCTGCCATCTTGACTTTTTTGGCCTCTTCTGCAGACATCCCTATCTGTATCCCTGCACAATTACTAGTAATAGTGCCAAGCAGGAATAGAATATAGAATAGAATAGAATAGAAAATAGAAAATAGAATGGGATGGAATGGAATGGAATGGAATAGAATAGAAAATAGAACAGAACAGAATATAGAATAGAATAGAACAGAATAGAATGGAGTAGAGTAGAATAGAATAGAAAATAGAAAATATAGAGAATGGAATGGAATGGAATAGAATAGAAAATAGAACAGAACAGAATATAGAATAGAATAGAATAGAAATACAGAATAGAATAAATACAGAATAGAACAGAACAGAATATAGAATAAAATAGAAAATAGAAAATAATAGAAAATAATAGAAAATAGAATGGGATGGAATGGAATGGAATGGAATAGAATAGAGTAGAATAGAATAGAATAGAATAGAATAGAATAGAATAGAATAGAATAGAAAATAGAAAATAGAAAATAGAATGGGATGGAATGGAATGGAATGGAATAGAATAGAAAATAGAACAGAACAGAATATAGAATAGAATAGAACAGAATAGAATGGAGTAGAGTAGAATAGAATAGAAAATAGAAAATATAGAGAATGGAATGGAATGGAATAGAATAGAAAATACAACAGAACAGAATATAGAATAGAATAGAATAGAAATACAGAATAGAATAAATACAGAATAGAATAGAACAGAATATAGAATAAAATAGAAAATAGAAAATAATAGAAAATAGAATGGGATGGAATGGAATGGAATGGAATAGAATAGAATAGAATAGAATAGAATAGAATATAGAACAGAATATGGAATGGAATGGAATAGAATAGGAAAATAGAACAGAACAGAATATAGAATAGAAATACAGAATAAAATGGAATAGAGTAGAATACAATACAATAGAATAGAAAATAGAGAATGGAATGGAATAAAATAGAATAGAATAGAAAATACAAAAGAACAGAATATAGAATAGA